>BPTQ01000003.1:178572652-178679610 GCA_019973895.1 Chrysanthemum seticuspe
GAATTTGGTTTTAGCTGGTTTCCCGGCCTCTGAAGCTCAATAGGTTCAATTTCATCCTGACGAGGATAAAAGGACACAGCTCCAACCGTCTCAATTTCATGGTTGTCGTATATTACGTTGTTATCATTATTCATGAATTCGTTTAATAGATACTCGTCAATGCAGCCGTCTATGTCATCAACAAATTCATCAACTTCTTCAACTAAATATACGGGACGACCGCAGGAAGAAGAATGTCTCATAGAATCCTTAATGTCGAAGGTCACGCTCTCGGATCCTACTCGTAAAGTGAGCTTTCCATCATGAACATCAATAATGGCACGAGCTGTAGCCAAGAAGGGTCTTCCAAGGATTATTGGGACGGAATTATCTTCCTCCATCTCTAAAATTACGAAATCGACTGGGAATTTGAATTCCCCCACCCTTACAAGAACGTTCTCACAAACTCCAATGGGATATTTGATTGATCGATCGGCTAATTGGATACTCATCCTAGTTGGTTTAAGCCCTGAATATCCGAGCTTAAGAAACAGGGAGTGAGGCATCAGGTTAATGCTTGCCCCAAGATCTGCCAAGGCGTTTTTCATAGAAAGCGCCCCTATAGAGCAAGGAATAGTAAAACTGCCCGGATCTTCCTTCTTCTTGGGCATGCTCTTTTGGATGATAGCTGAACATTCTTCCCCTAATAATATCAATCCCTCAAGATTTTTTCGATTAGATATCAGCCTCTTGAAGTATCTACTATATTTAGGGATATGATAGAATACATCAAGGAGTGGTATGTTGACGGATGTTTGTTTCAAGTAAGACAATATTTTTTCATTGTCTTCTTCAGCCTTTTGATTTTTTAAGCGAGAGGGATAAGGAATCCGTGAGATAGTTGGGCGCTGGGCTGGTGCTGGTGTTTGTGGGGGAGGATCGTTTGGAAGAGGTGTGGGAATCGCCTCATTTCTTAACTCGGGTTCCCTTGTGATGGGGTCCCGGTTGGGATGTGGGGGATCCTTGGTAGTAATTCCTGATCGAGTAGTGATTGCGCAAGTTGGATCGTGAAGTGCTATGCCAGGTCCACTCATTCTTTCGTGGAGATTGGTGAACTGACTTTCTAATTCAGCTTGCTGCTCTCGGATAAACTCCTCAAGACCTTTCAAGATTGCAGCCCCTTCCATGGTAAACTGCCCGAGTTTTTCTTCAAAGGGATCACGGATGGTGTATTCAGGTTCGTCCTTACCTTCCGTTCTCCATTTCAGATTGCCCCAAAGATCACATTCATTGGTTTGATAAAATGCGAGGAGTGAAGGGTCATCATAAATATCATGACTGGAGAGGAAGACGCTTTCTCGGTGTGTGTCATCGCACTCATCGCTCTCATGCGATCCTCCACATATGTCGCATATGAGATATGGGTTAGTCAGCCTTTTTGGTTCTGGTGATTTTATGAGGTAAGCTAGTTTCTTTTGTGCTCTCTCAATCCCATAATCTAAGGATAACTCTTCACTTGAGAAAGTGGCAATGCTTGACGCGTTTTCCTGCTCATTCCAATGGCTGTCTTGATATTGGATATATTTCTCTATTCGGTTCCATCCTTCTTCCGCAGTGAGGTTTGCGATTCTCTGGCCAGTTGAGAAATCAATCCCTTTTTGATCCTTTCGGGAGACATTGTCGTAAAAGATTTGAACAAGCAACCAAAGGTTAATACCGTGGTGTGGAGCTTGTTGAATAAGATCTTTGTAACGACTCCAGGAGTTGGTGATAGATTCTCCATTGGGTTGGTGAAAGTGCAGAATTTTGCTCCTACATGCTGCAGTTCTTCCAGGAGGAAAGAACTTTCTGGTGAACTTAGTTGTAAGTTGTTCCCATGTGAAAATGGACCTTGGAGGGAGCTTATCGAGCCACTCCTTGGCTTGCCCTTGAAGAGAAAATGGGAAAAACCGGAGTCTAGATGTCTCCTTAGATGCTCCGTCGGCGTAGATAGCATCAACAATTTTTAGAAACTGTTTGATGTGGTGAATTGGGTTTTCACTGTGGGATCCATGGAATTGACATGCCTTTTGGATTAACCAAATATCAGATGCATGCAATACCTCATTGATCTGCTCCGAGGGATAGACAATGGCATTGGTGAATCCAGACGCAGAAGGGTAGGAGTGTTCCCCAAGAGTTTTCGCTTTAGGAGGATTTATGGGGCTATTGGCTGGAGTGGTAAGGACTTCCTCGCCATTTTGGCTCAGATCGTCAATGATAATGGTTTCAGGAGATTGTGGTGAATGAGGAGATTCTTCATCAGATGTAACTTCATCAAAATTGATTGAAGTGCCATGAAGTTCTGAATCATGGAGAGCTTTTTTTCGCTTATTGAGCTCTCTTTCGGGTTCTGCAAATGGTTCAAGAAGAGTTTTGGTGGAACTGCGGGTTCTAAGTTGCTTAAGGGGGTTTGTATGGGGACGTGGTTGTTGATTATCACCTTCCATGATGAAAAGTGATGAGGTTACGAACAAAGGTTACGAAGAAGGGGGATAGACTAAGAGAAATCTAAAAATGAGAAAAAAAGTTTACTTGATAGGAATCAAGCAAAGAAACCTAAACGAGGTGGACTACTAACTAGCTATTATATTCCCCGGCAGCGGTGCCAAAAACTTGATAACGCTACACGCGTCGTTCGGGGTCAAGGAAACTTCCTTTTCTTCGAGCAAGTTTTATAACACCCTAGGCAGTGAACCTAATCGTTGTAGTGTAGTAATTAGGGTAAGCCACGGGTATTGATATCGTTCTCTAGGGGAATAGGAATGCTAGTAGGGAGTTACTACGCTAAGGTTAAGGTTGAGGAAGATTATTTTTTATCTTTTTATATTTTATGAAAATGGAAAAGTACGAATCTCGGGTATTGGATTTGGGGGTTTGGTATTTCTACCGATTACTCTACTATTATCTAATTATCTAAACTAAGGTTGTGGGAGTCTATGTCTAATTAATGTGTGCTCGTATGATAGTTTAAAGATGTGTTTACTTAGTTTGTATTACTCCTTAATTATCTCCTATTGATGGTTGAGTGTCACGTCTTATTCCTAGTTGCGTTGTGTTTCTAAAGTTGTAGGGTATGCGTTTCTCCCTAACTCTTTGAACTTACCAAAGGGTCTTGTCTACAAATCCACTTAGAGATTATAGACTCCTACTCTAAGGCACTCTTCGGATGTTTTAGCCTACAATCACTCAGGTAATCATACTCTAAGGTTCACAAAGATGAATCAAGCATTAAGTACACAACGAATGACCTATCGCATTACTAGATCATTAATCAACTAAGATAAGAAACAACCAATCAATATTCAATAATTAAGTTTCATACTTCCTAAGCAAACACACAAATAAATTAGCCGGACATGGAGAACATGCAAGCATACACACAAATAATCAAAGACATAATTGAATTAATGAAGCAAAGACTTATCTTGGTGTAAGATAGGGTTAAAAACCCTAAAATACTGTACAAGACACCTTAGGTTCGGTTTTAGGTTTTTACTCCAAAGACTCTCCACACAAAGACTGAAAAATTCGGATTCTATATATAAGATTACAATTGCGACGGCGTCACCTTATGTTTAGTGACGCCGTCGTGTCGCCGCCATTAGGGTTTCGTCTTGGCCACGTTAACCTTGCGACGGCGTCACCTTATGTCCGTGACGCCGTCCTCTTCAGCTTCTGACGTCGTCTGGATCGCATCTAGGCCGTCTGAGTAGCGACGGCCTACTCTTTCACAACTAGACGCCGTCTCTTGAAAACACGAGTTTTGAGTTCTGACCCGTCACAATAATTCTCCGACGGCGTCGCACATAGCACCTGACGCCGTCGCCTTCTACATTCAGCGACTGTGAGTGTCTGATTTCGACTTTGGCCATTTTCTTCATATATTCGCGCCTTTCTGTCCAAATATGTGCCATTCCAGCATTTTGCCTTCACGAGACCTAAAAAGTGAAAAGGAACGATATTAAGCAATAACGGATACAAAAGTGATCAAATAAGGACTTAAACGACCCCTCAAAATGGTACCTTTTAAAACCTTATCAAACAACAATACTAATAGACAGATAAGCAACAATATTTTAAAACCTAAAAAGGTCTAAGACAGAAATTAAGTAATTAAGCCTACACAAAATTATTTACTTCATTCAAAAACAGAAAATCTGAAATTTTGACTTTATAACAAAAACTTATATGTTGACTAATCTGAATTTAGAATCTAATCTATGGATTTATTATGTTATATAAAGCAACAAAAATATGAAATTCAACAAGATACACAATATTTAAACAAATATGTAGGTTTGTGGGTCAAGACAACCTCATAGTACTCATGTGGAGAGGATCAAGTGTCAATTTGACTTTCCACATGCTATACCACTTAGTTGAAACCATCACTGAGCTATATTGGACATGTAAGCACACAATCAAACAAGAAAAACACCATACATGGCCTATAACACAGATCAATCATCTAAACCAAACAACCCTTTAATAAGAAATAATTGAGCTTTTGAGAGAATAGAACTGTGTACATCAATTTCATCCAATCCAGAGGATTCAATATGTCAATTTGAACCCTTTTTTAACCTAAACAAGCTGTCAACAAGTCTAAGCCTATGATCTTTAAAAATATGACAAAGTGACAGTTATATAACAATTTTGAGCAACCATGAAATCTCAAACATAACCAATAAAGATTACACTATAATATCATTACCAAACAACAAATAAACATGAAGAACACAAAATCAAGACTGATTAAAGACTGAAAATTAGAAATGCAGAAATGGAAGAAATTGCTTACAAGTGATCAAAGCTGAGATCATGGAACCAATGAACACTAACTATCCTACAGCTTCCCATGAAGCCCTAAACCATGGCAATCCATTATGAACCATGCTCCAAGCTATATCACCCAAGAACTCACATTTTTGATTTTCCATTGTATTTTCTCTTTTTTTTAGTGATTTTTGCTTTTATAAAGACTAAGCTGATTTAAGGTTTCTAAAAGCTAATTAAGCTTTGTCAGGAGCTTAAGTGACTTATATGAGTCCATCAAAAAACAATAATCCAACAGAAATGCAAATAACTTGAAATAAAGGAAAATATGAAAACATGAATTATAAAGATAACTTGTATTAATACTGAAATTAAAGTTCCATTACACTATTTTGAGTTTCATTACACTAATTAAAGCTTTTAAATGACAGTAATTAAAAGGAAAGCAATAAAGATTACACTATGATTAAGCTATTCTAAGTGACAATGGCTTAAGGCCAAGGTAGCTTTTCCTCTGCTTCTTTTCCTTCTTTTATAGTCTCAGTACCCTTGGTGACCACTCTTAAGCTCTGACTTCAATCTTGACCCTTGATTCATTATAATCGATCTCAACCATTCAAATTCACTTTTGGCGCCAAAGTCCTTTGTGACAGTTGAGGCGGTTTGAGAAGCATTCAATGCTTCTTGTATGTATGTAGAGGTGGAGGGGACAAGGTGGTGAGCTTTTGAAGCTTTTAGGGTCAAGTATGAGGAAAAACAGGGCAAGGGGGAAAAGGTGGAGTGTTTGAAGGTGGGGAAGCATTAACTGCTTGATGGGAAGAGGTGACAGGGTGTAGGGGAGTAGTATGTGAGCTGTGGAGACAGGTGGAACCAGGTGGAGGTGTAGGAGTGGTAGCAGGTGGAAAGGGAGAAGGAGGTGAACAGTAGGCGCGTTTTTATTTTAAAAACTTTGGACCGGGTTGTGGGTGTTGGGCCTGGTATTGGGTTGGATGATGGGAGTATATATATTTAAGGGTCCGGTTTGGTTTATGTAAATAAGAGCCCAAGGACCAAAGTTGTAGTTCCTGAAATCTTGAGGGACTGAGCCTGCAATATTTCCAAAGTATTCACAAGGACTAAAATTGTTAAGTTAGATAAACCAAAGGACTTATTTTGCATTTTTACAATTTAAAATACCCCGAGGACCATTTATGTAATTTTCCAAAGTTTAGGGGGTTAAATTGTAATTTCCTCAAAGTTATCAAAATAGTTCAATATTGTAAATTCATGAATAGTACAAGGGTATATTTTGTAAAATTTCCATTTTTGAATACCCAGGGACCATTTTTGCCAATTTTGTAACTTGAAGGGTAAAAGTTGCCATTTTGTGTAAACTTTCATCCAGGGATCATTTGTGAATATTTTTGGTTTCCCAAGGACTTAAGTTGACTTTTCATCATTTAAAACATTTAGGGACTAGTTTTGACAATTTGTGTAACTCCAGGGACTGAAAACGACAATTGTGTGAACTTTGCGCATTTTTCACTTGTTTTTCAATCTTTTGTACCTGAATCACATAAAAACACATTTCATTGATATTTATAACATTTTGTGAGTCATTTGTGTGTTTTTAGTTGTTTTGTGGGTTTAAACAGTATAAAATATATGTTTATTTAGACACATATCACATACTACTCATGGAAAAACCCCATACGAATTAGTTCACAACAGAAAACCGGATCTTTCGTTTCTTCGTGTGTTTGGAGCTTTATGTTATCAAACCAATGATGGTCAAGATTTGGGAAAGTTGAAAGCTAAAGCTGATATCAGATTTTTTGTTGGTTATGCACCTAATCGAAAGGGTTACCCAATCTACAACAAAAGAACCCGAGACATTATGGAAACTATTCACGTTACGTTTGATGAGCTGACTGAGCAAATGGCTCCTGGACAATCCAGTTCTGGACCCGCATCTCAACTTTGACACCTGGACCCATTAGTTCAAGTCTTGTACAAAATACTTCTCCTACAGTTCCTTATGTACCTCCATCAGAAGAAGATTTGAAGAAACTGTTCGATCCAATGTTTGATGAATATTATGAGCCTCTAGCTGATGATAATCATGCGTCACCAACTGTAGTTGCTCCTACTCCAACCAATATAAATGGTCCATCTGTTTCAATGTCTTTATCTCAAGAAGCGCCATTTGCCGATCAATCATCTTCATCTTCGAATCCTCAATCATCTTCTGTGGGTCAAGGAAATGCACTTGCTAATTATTTTGGAGATAACCCCTTTACAACTCCCGAAGATGCTCCGTTTGAAAACATATTTTCCCCTGAACTCACTCCTGAAACATCTTCACTAGGGGATCCTAACTCTGCTACAATAGTTCCTTACCAACAACCACATGAACATCTCAGAAAATGGACACATGATCATCCATTAGATAATATCATTGGGAATCCTTCTTGTCCGGTATCTACTAGAAAACAACTTGCCACTGATGCCTTATGGTACTTCTTCAACTATGTACTATCAAAGATGGAACCAAAAGATGTCAAAACAACAATGTCTGAGGACAACTGGTTTAATGCTATGCAAGATGAAATCCATGAGTTTGATCGTCTTGATGTATGGGAATTGGTGCCTCCTCTAGATTGTGCTATGATTATTGCTCTCAAGTGGATCTTCAAAGTAAAACTTGATGAGCACGGTGATGTTCTGAAGAATAAGGCGAGGCTTGTGGCTAAAGGATATCGAAAAGAGGAGGGTATTGACTCTGAGGAATCATTTGCTCCGATTTCACAAATTGAGGCTATCAGAATCTTCCTGGCTAATGCTGCTAGCAAGAATATGGTAGTTTATCATATGGATGTAAAGACTGCTTTTCTTAATGGAGATCTCAAAGAAGTAGTCTATTTTAGTAAACCCGAAGGTTTTGTGGATCCGAAACATCCTACCCATGTCTACCGCTTGAAGAAGGCCCTCTACGGCTTAAAGCAAGCTCCTAGGGCATTGTACGATACGTTGTCAAAGTTCCTTTTGTCAAATAGATTCTACAAAGGAGCTGTTGATCCTACATTGTTCACCAGAAAGTCAGGCAAACATTTAATTCATATTCAAATATATGTTGATGGTATTATATTTGTCTCGACTGACCCTAATGTATGTGACCGATTTTCAAAAGGGATGAGCTCTAAATTTCAAATGTCAATGATGGGACAAATGTCATTTTTCTTGGGATTACAAATTTCACAAAGTCCCAGAGGCATTTTCATTAATCAATCTAAATATGCAAATGAAATTTTAAAGAAATTTAGATTTGATTCTTGTGACCCTGTTGACACTCCAATGGTGGAATGTACAAAACTGGATGAGGACCACTCGGGAATCCCGGTTGATTAAACGAAATATCGTAGTATGATTGGATCCTTGATGTAGCTCACAGCTAGTAGACCTGATATTTTGTTCGCTGTATGCATGTGTGCTAAATACCAAGCTAAGCCTACCAAAAAGCACCTTGAAGCGGTTAAACGGGTCTTTCGATACCTCCAGGGAACCATTAACATGGGACTTTGGTATCCAAAGGACACCGGTATGTCACTAACAGCTTATGCAGATGCTGACCATGCAGGGTGTCAAGATAATCATCGAAGTACGTCAGGAGGTGCACAGTTTTTGGGTGATAAATTGGTGAGCTGGTCTTCAAAGAAACAAATTAGTACTTCTATATCCTCTATAGAGGCTGAATACATAGCCATGTCATCATGTTGTGCTCAAATATTATGGATGAGATCCCAATTATCAAACTATGGCTTTGTATTCAACAAAATTCCTCTGTACTGTGATAACAAAAGTGCCATCGCTATCTGGTGCAACAATGTTCAACACTAAAGAGCAAAGCATATAGACATTTGACATCATTTCATCAGGGAACAAGTAGATAAAGGTGTGGTTGAACTATATTTCGTGAGGACTGAGTATCAACTGGCAGACATCTTCACAAAAGCTCTTTCTAGAGACCGTTTTGAGTTTATTCTCCCACGACTTGGGTTAAAGAGTCTACAGCCGGAAACTCTCAAACGTCTTTAGGAGGAAGATGAGGAGTAAAAGGAGTTTCTTCACCTATTCTTTGTAAATATTTTTTCAAAAAAACAAAATACAAAAATATAAAACCAACAAAAAGAAAATAGAAAAATATAAAATTTTCAAAAATCCATAAAAAATCAGAAAATTTGAAAAAGACCAAAAAATATTGTTTTTTCTCAAGACATGTCTTCTGGTATCGATAACATCTACGGTCTTAGAAATGTCATTCAACAATGGCACGAGACTTTAGATGAAGTTCAAGCAGAAGGTGTAAATATTTTCTAAATCATGTCTCAAAATTGATGGCTTACTGTCATTTCAGGCAGTAACTCGAGCTTAAAATGATGGATTGCAGTTATTTCAGACTGCAACCCGCTTTTAAAGAAAGGACAGTGCTATGCTAGATCGATTTTAAAATATCAAGCTCTGATCCTAAAAACAAAAGTTCATAAGGAACATTTGTCGCCAAAAAGACGAATGTTTCTTCACAAATGTTTTTCTTTCAAAGATTCTTTTGAAAAATATTTGTCTTCAAAAGTGATCAAAATTGCTTTGAAAATAACTCGGACTTAATTTTGAAAATCAACTGGATTTAGTCTCTGTCAAAATCTTCGTTACTCAATCAACAACTACGGTCATTGATTGAGGGGGAGAGTGATTTCAAACATTTCAAAAAGAATATTTTCAAACAATTAGTACCATGTAATTAGTCTGTTTTTAACAATTGGAACGAGTGCATGGTTTAAATCGTAATTTTCAACAGTTATACAAGTGCAGTTTATTGGACAAATAAATACATTTAACCATCAAAAATTCGAACTTGGTGCATTTTGGCTGTAAAACTTGGTACAAGAGCATGTTACGTCGTTCCTTCCTCACTCAAATGGTACATGAGCATTTTACAAATGATATGTGAGCATGTTAGATCAATGGAGATTAAAGTTTCAAAATCTGATCCTTATCAGTTAAGTGTTTTAAAACTAAGTCACATCTCTCTTCAAAAAGCTTTCAAAAATTAATTTAAATCAATTGGGATCCCAAATCTCAAAGGGTTTGAAAATTGTGATCGGGGGAGAGTTTGTGATTTAAATCGGAAATAAACTGATAATTTGGTGAGTGTTTTTAGAAATAACATAAAAGGCACTCCTTCCTACACATGCCAAACGATTTCAATTTTTCTATGCACATGTTAATGGGGAGCATTTATCTAAAACCAAAAAGGATTCAAATGTGTTTGATTTGACTCAAAGTGCAGGATCTCTCCAATGTGTGCAAAAACTCTTTCGAACCTCGATGCACATATTGAGGTGGAGAAAGTAAAAGAAGTCCACATCCTTCCCCAAAATATTTTATCGAAAGTGTTTAAACAATAGATTTGATCGGGGGAGACATGTTAAGGGGGAGCATTTATCTAAAACCAAAAAGGATTCAAATGTGTTTGATTTGACTCAAAGTGTAGGATCTCTCCAATGTGTGCAAAAACTCTTTCGAACCTCGATGCACATATTGAGGGGGAGCAAGTAAAAGAAATCCACATCCTTCCCCAAAATATTTTATCAAAAGTATTTAAACAATAGATTTGATCGGGGGAGAGATGATCTTCACTTTAGAAAACGTTATCAAGATTTGGTGCTTTTCAATCTAACCTTTCACTGGATTCTTCCTCCATGTGCCAAACGATTTATAATTCTCGATGCACATGTTGAGGGGGAGCATTTCTAAAAGATAAAAAACAATTAAGGTACAAAATGCTTTGATTTTGTATCACATTGATTGATTTTCAAATGGTTTTCATTTGGTTTCGAGGCGGAAAAGAACTGTACCAAAAAGACCGACCACTTTACTTTGTGCATTGGAGTTATAAGGATGGTAAGGTTAGGTATTAGTTCCCACGATCGCGCAAGAACCGGAGGGATCTACCCAGGGACAATACACTAGATAGTGTATAAGTCCTTAGCTATGATTAAAAAAGGAGAAAATTTAGAATAAGGAAAGAGTACAGACTAAGATAGAGCTAGAACTGAAATAAACCCAACAAGGTTCTAGTAATGAAATCTCGGTAAGCACTGAAGGGGTTGAATAATGAAAAAGAAATGAAATGAGAAAAAGGGTGAAAAGAAATAGCCCTCCATTAATTCAACCTTAGGGCAGAAACCGGGTTCAATACATATGCAACTGGTGGTTACTAACGTAATTCCTGTATTGAAGACAAGACGTTATGGACCCAGTGACGCACTGCACTAAACTTCCCAAGCCACTCAAGTTCTCTTAAAATGACTTGTTTTATTCTCACGGGGAACCTACATAATATATCGACTTTCTCTTAGAGATAGTTTATATTGAAGAAGGAGACCCTCTCCCTAGTCTCCGATATATGAAACCAAAGTGCACAACTGAGTCTAGAGCTAAGAGATCATCATAAAATCTCATTAGGACACACAATTCATGAAGACTTGTTGTTTCACACAATGTGGAAAGTAAGAATATATATTGAGAGTCCTACGCATTATCCTTGTAGTATTTACCAGAACATCTGAGTGATATGTTAAATATTCACGATGAAGATGGAAATCCTTCTAGAGCCAACATTAAACAAGCTCTTGGTGGGTGACATGTGAGATTCTTCAAGAATCAAGCTTGTGACAACTGGATAGAAACAATGGAGCGACTTACTCTTGAATCAACCTTGGTCTAGGAAATGGATTGACGGATACCTTTGAAAAACCATTCGATGTGCTCAATAATTCTTTTCTCTAGCTCATCGAATGTGTATTAATTTTCAAAAATTAAAAGGTTATTTATGATTGAAACTTGATTTTTCTTCTAAAACCTTCGTCTGCAAAACTCTTTGTAACACCCCGACCCGACAAGGGTAAAGATATCACAATACGGTTTCATATCAGAACTTTAAATACTATACAATAGCGGAAGCCTTAACAAAATATTACAAAAAGAAAACATAAATAGATAAAACTTCAAAAATAAATCTAAGATCTCTATGGTAAAGTCTTGCTCTCATCTCTACTCTCAAACCCAGATCAGCTATCCCATAAGCTCATCTTGAAATGCTTAATACCTGCCGCAGGAAAAGAAAAGTGCGGCTGAGCTTACAAAGCCCAGTGAACGGATATAACAGAAACAAAGGCTAAACAAAACAAATATACAAATAACGAAAATAAAATGAAATAATGACGAAGGATCTTTTAGGATTCTGCGGTAGCACATATATATACAGAAATCCAAACAACCACATATACAGTTTAGACATCACATAGTACATTAAAAATACAAAAACATACACATCAGAACAACCAAACGCACAACATATCGAATAACAGATTACGTATAAGCCAAACGGAAAATCTAAAAGCTAACGGAAATAGTCCTAGAAAATAAACATGTCATTCGTACAAATCAATTAATCAACATTTATAGCACTTAATTCAATAATATAGCAGCGGAAACAGCAGACAGGTCATGGCAGACATAATAGCTAAACCAGTTCTCACATCACATCCTAACTTTAGCAGAGTTTCAACATGGCAGGTCACATACGCAGACAGATAATTAACCTTCAATATACCCAATTATACACTAGCACATTAATCTCGCAGATCAACATATTCACGTAACGATAACAAATCATAATATCAGATATACAAATCAGGAAACAATCTTATCCTATCATGGCAATTAATAATCACTTAAACAAATACGTCATAAGCACATTTACTAACATATCATATCAGAAATATCTTTCTTCTTCAAAAGGTAACAATCAGAAAATATATGGAGTAGCTAGCTCCCAGAATTTTGTGAAGACGCGTATTGCACACGACATCATTCACCAGATAACATATCGGATAACAGATCAGATCTAGGATGCATCCATACGCCCCTTCCTACATATTCAAAAATATGCTTCACCATCCAGAGACGTGGCAGAACATCACTCTACTGCCCTAGAGTCATATCAGAGGTGCATCACTGATACGGACATGGAACCCCCATGACTAGTTAAATATTTGGTTATTATCAACCAACTTAAGTCAAACAGATTTTCAGATATAGAGAAGATCATAGTCACACACAAGGTCACAGAATCATATCAGATAGTTCATATCCTAAGGTTCATATTCAGATAGTCAGAAATCATAAGTCCATATCATAGTGGCATATCATATGTTCATAAACAGAAGTTCATAACCAGAGGTTCATAATCATAAGTTCATAATTCAATATAGCAGGGTTCAACAATTGTATATATATCAAAGTCTTCCTAACATAAGTTCACATCAGATATTTCATAGTTCTCTAGAACATCAGTTCATATAAGCAACAGATCAAATATTCAGAAAAGGTTCATAGCAATGGCATTGGGAATCCTAATAAGCATGAGAGATATGACGAAGAAGGAAAAACATGAGGGACCTTTACTGAAAAGGTCAGAATATCTGAACGATAACATAAGTGTCTTAAAGTAAGACAGAATATCCGTACCTTAAAGCAAATGAAAAGAAAGCAAACGAATGAACGAATACGAAGATGTAACGTCTCGTCTCCTCCAACGAATCTACACGGATTATGATTTTTTTATACTTATTAATATAACAGATTAATCTCATTAATACTTTTAGAGTTGTCAGATTATTCTCATTTTTAGTGACGGACGGAATTACAACGTTTTAGGGTATCAATTATTAATTAGCCAAACGTATGGGTTTAATATGATAATTATCTTATTTAAGAGCTTATATGATCATTATTCATAGCATAGGGTTTACAAATGTCAAAGACGGATTTTAAGACTCTCTTCCAAAATAGTTTACATAATCTATAACTTACATGAAATAACGAAATTACACACTTAGCTTTTAACCCTAATCACTTCCTATTAAAGTTCTAGGGTTTCCATACTTTTAATATTACCTAATACGCATTTAAATCACATGTTACTTCTTTTAATGATTTCCACTTTGACCTAGAACGTACATGAAAAACAAACCCAAGTTACCTCAAAACTCATGCATGTTCTTACGAAATTTATTTACACATGTTGACCCATAATTACCCAAAATTACATGTTGCACCTTTAACAGCTTTAATTATACGATCTAACCTTATATTATCAGATTTTACACTTTTAGCCCAAAGGTTTTAGAATTTACAAAACATACCCCTTTAGGTTAAATACAATTCGAATGGCCCTTTAAATATCCAAAATTACACGTTTAACCCCCATACTTATTTTTATACGTTTAGTACCTACATTTTACTGTTTACAAAAATAACCTTTAAGTTTCAATATTTACAAAACCAACCCAAACCTTTTATGCAAAAACCGAATAATGTACAATTTAAGTACAAGCCCTAAACCTAGGTTAAACCAATCATTAGCTCATCATTACCACTGCATTTATGACCCTTAATGACAAAAAGAAAACCCTAGCTCATGCAAACCCTAATCGTCCATTTTAAAAACCTATCCTTTTTATGCGTTTCGAACAAGAAAAACCCAAGACAATTCACACAAGCTTCGAATCCATGGACATGTATTTTAATCAGGTTGTATATCATATAAGAACTCCCAGAAAAATCAGATCATGGTCCCAAAGTTTATCATATGCTCGTTCGCTATTTTATACGTTTTCTAGGGTTTTCGTTCCAATTAATTCCATACAACATATTAAACATGCATGGCTAATCTTTATGTGTTATATATGACTTATAGGACTGAAATCAACATTAGTAACTTACCCTTGATGAGCTTGGATCGTTAAAACAAAAAGAAGCACAAAAACCCTTCTCGCCGAAACCCTAATTCACTCAAAAACTCACCACGATCACCACAGCAACTTAGGATTTCGAACACTATTTTTCCCACCTTCTTTACCAACAATCTTCTCCAATAAAAATGGTCTCAAGCTCTGGAAACTGGAAATCGATTTATGAAGGGTTTTGAAGTCGGTTTGTGTTTAATCGGCAATTAGGGATTATGGGAACCGAATATATGTATATATACTTGAGTTACTATATTTCTTGTGGGCTTTAAAATGCATTGGACTTAAAATAAATGGTCTCTTAATAATATAAATTTATATTGGGCTTTTACTAATTAATTTCTTTTATAAAACTATTTAATATATTCGGCTAATTATTAAAATACATAAACGAATTTTATAAAATTGCAAACTATAAAAATTAACTTTTACAAAGTGTTTAATATTTATTTTGATCATGTGTGCTATTCCTTAATAATTTTCTGAATTTACATAGCTTATTTGGTATTCTTTGGAATTAATTATTCATACTTCTTGATCATAGGGGTATTTTGGTCTTTTTGTGAACTTTAGAAATTCCAGGTATTACACTCTTTCTCTTAAGCAATACGCAATTGTTTTTCAAATAAATGTTTCATCAATCAGTGAATCTCAATTCGCTGGTTCACTCACTCCGTGTTGTATACTTTGGGACGCTCCGGTTTGAGAACGACTAGATCAAGCTGCGAAACCCTGTCAAGGAGATTCTTAGGAATTCTACCTAATCACAAGCAGTATTTATACTGATCAACGGGGAACCGTGGTTCTTGCAACCGTATTCAATGAAAGTGAACAAAGACACTTTCGTGTGTTTTATTGCTAACTGTTGTTTGCAGGAACATCGGACGGTTGCAGCTGATCAGAATTGAGAAGTCAATCCATAACCGCATGCTCACACATCACACTCACGTTGAAAGAAATCATGACAAGTGCACGTGTACACTCATTTTGCTCTCATATCATCATGAGACGTTTGCTTTCACTCTGATGCCATTATGCTATGCTTCCGCTACGCTAATGCAAATATCATGATCGAAAGAAGCTTCCGCAACTCTGATGGTAAGATGTCATGATCTAATAATGTGAGCATGTCGGTCCAAAGTCACAAACATCACATAAAGGCAACACAAAGGATGAGTCAAGAGATTTACTGTGGCTGATGATCTCTAAGAAGAATCAAAGAACAAACAATCCGTGGATCAGTTAAAGACCTCCACTTGAAGTACAACACATGCGGAATATGAAGAATCAAAGATTACGAGCTACATAGCAAAGAACTTAATCAAGAATCCAAGAACACACAAAATGTAATATCTGTTTGTAATTGAGGTGACCTCCCTTAGGGGGAGATTGTTGGGATTTAGAAAATCCGATAGTTAAAGACTCGGTTACCTCAAGTATATGTATTCGTTAGAAAGCTCGTAGTCGTAGTCATTTAGTTAGAATTAGTAGTTAGTTAATTAACACAGTGGAGGACGGACGGGTCTTTACCCACTGTATGCCTGATCCACAGCCCGTAGGTGGCGTATATTGTAAGACACTATAAATACCCTTTTCCTAGTAAGGCAAAGGGTTGGAGCTTCCTAATGCATTTTTATTTCTCTTACTAGAAGTTCCCATTTCTCTCTACTTTCTCTCTCTAAAAACTCATTCATACGATTTCTTGTGCTTGTGATTGTGTGTTTATGAAAACCAATATGTTACAGATATCATAGGCGAACCAAAAGGACATCATAAATTGATAGTTTTAAACTCACATTCATGTAGAAATAATCGTAGTTGAAGCATCTTTGCCTCAAACGTTTGATTTCATCCTTGATGCTTCACACGAAAGGATGTGGTAAATATGGGGAAATGGGTACATAAAGTGCACTGAGGGTGGTTATGGTTAATAAATAACCATGTACTCTAATAGGGATGGTATGTTCAAGTTCACACACTTTGTTCATGCGACAAAGCTTGACTAGGTTTTGGATGCGCCTGCATCTTCTTGGTGACCTTAAACACTTCAGACACAAGGAAAACAATCAGAGCAGATTGTTGGTGTTTTAGACGCAGCATACCACCCCTATAGTGTCTTGGCTGTTACTGCAACCATCTTCTTGGAAACGTCGAAAAACTTGAACAGATGAAAAATCAGCCGTCAAAGTTCTCAATTTCCATTGAACTATGTCGTAAAGTGCTAAATATAGAGTAGCCAGAAATATCACAAGTAGAGTTTAAGATGGTGTTTATAGGTAGCCGAAAATATCATAAGTAGAGTTTAAGATGGTATTTATAGGTAAAGAAAGTTTAAGACGGATATGTTGAAGTAGAAAAATATAAAGTGAATTTATAGGGGAAAAACAACTAGATATTGATGATGAAAGTGGAGTTCCAAAGTTTTACTGGTAAGTTAAACAACTATTTTATCAGTGTTTTTTCTCACACACATTCGCAATATATTCGCATTCTTTATCATAAACTCGTCAAAACATGACTCGGTGTTCTAGTTTTAGCAATATGCCACAAAGTAGTTGCAACTAAGTGTCATCTTGGATATTAGTTTTGCAAATTTCCATTCTCTTTTTTTCTACGTCGGAAAATGACCTTAAGACTGGTTGTAAGAAGGACTTTCAAGCGACTTTCATCTCCCTTGCCACCTCAATTTTCTTTCTTCTAGACTACTTCATAACTAATTTGGTATAATAAGACGACCATACAATAAAAAACACTTAAAATAAAAAATCACCAACACAAACATGCATACAAATAGGTCACCTGACCTACCCACTGACCTACCCACTTCTCCTTTTCTTGCCTATATGACCGAGTCGTATACCACAAGTGTAATAAGGGGGACTAGTCTCTTTTGGTGTCACATGGGCAGTGACTCGGTCAAATGAAACCTATTACTACTGGCCTAACAAACACTCTTTTCATTTTTTAGGCAGATTTGTGAACTTTTTTTCATCTATTTAGTGACACGAACTTTCTGACTTTTACTGACAGTTTCTTAAAAAGTGTCATTGAGTTAAAATAAAAGTGTCACCAAAAGTCTTAAATTAAAACAACTGTCACTAAGAATGTCGCAATAGCTAGCTGGGTTAAAATCGGATATTCGTGAATGATAGTAGTACGACAAATTTTAAGGGGCCGTTTAGTTGATGAAATTTTTTTGCATTTCTCCAGGAAATTTTTCATATGAAAAAGGAAAAATTGAAAATCCGTTTAGTTACACTTTTTTCCAACAATTTTCCAAAAATGTGAAATTCTCATTTTCCAAATTTTAACTACAAATTTGAAAAGCTCATTTTACTCTTCTCACTTTTTTCATTCTCAATTTTTATACGTCCGTTTTAATACGTTTTCATCCGTTTTTTCGATTTTATACGTTTTTTTACGTTGTCGTCCATTTTCTTACCTTTTTGTCCGTTTTTTTTTACGTTTTTGTCCTTTTTTTTACGTTTTTAAAAAATGAAAAATATAAATCCATCTAAACGGGTTTTCAAAATTCTCAACTCTTTTCTAGAAAAGAAAAACCAATCCCTTCTCTCACGAATTTGGAAACGGAAAAACAAGAATTTTTTTCACCAACTAAACAGCCCCTAAGTTTTTAGTTATTTTGGTAAAAGAAAATTTTTAATTTTAATGTGCTCAGTTGTCCTCAAAACAATTTTTTATAATCATCAAATGAGTAACGATAGAAACGTGTCTCGAGATCTTAATATCTTATTTAAGGTAATAACTACGTATATATATACATATTATAATTTTTTTTTTGGTTCGTTCTGTATGAGCGAGTATTCCTACAACCACTCTCTATCTCTTATTTTAGTTCATTGTTGACCAGACCAACATTGACGAATGTAAGATTGTCCTTGACTCCTTATATTTCGAGCCTTGTACGTTCCTTGATTAACCGTTAACTTATATATGTACAGAAACAGCATTGCCTTCTCTAAATGATGAAAATCTACAAGAATTGATAAAAATAAAAATAAAAATAAAAATAAAAATAACAGCGAGTCATTGGCTTGTGTGCATGGCTACATGATTCGCTTTAGACATCAGAATAAATAATAAGCAATAAATAAAGTACCTTCGGTACTTTGAGATAGAAAGTCGTAAAAAAAAGATAATCATACAATGGAAAAACATTATTTTGTCATATTTTTCACCGCAACGTTTGTTTTCGTGGGTGCAGCTGCTCGGGCTGACATTGGTGGCGAGCTCGAAGTGTGAGTGCATATGTTCTTTTTTTTCATGGTATATTTAGTTGTAGGTTTGTTTTTTTAGATGTAAATTTGTGTTTTAGGGCTCAATTGAATTCAACAAGGAGGGGCTTACACGAATGTGCAGCACATAACATAATAGACAAGTGTTGGAGGTGCAAAGCTGATTGGGAGAAAAACCGACAAGCATTAGCCAAATGCGCGCAAGGTTTTGCAAAGGGAACAACTGGTGGATTGGGTGGGGAAATCTATGTGGTGACTGATTGTTCAGATGACAATGCTGCAAATCCAAAGCCAGGGACACTTCGTTGTGCTGTCACCCAAAATAAACCTTTGTGGATCATCTTTAAGAAAGATATGGTCATAAAACTTAAACACGAGCTCGTGATAAACAAAGACAAGACAATTGATGGAAGAGGTGCAAATGTTGAGATCACTTGTGGCGGTCTCACCATTCACAACGTTTGCAATGTGATCATTCATAACATTCACATACATGATATTAAAGTAACAGAAGGTGGAATTATTAAGGCAACGGACGGTAAACCAGGACATAGACATAAGAGCGACGGAGATGGTATTTGTGTTGCTGGTTCTTCGAAGATATGGATCGATCATTGCACACTTAGTCATGGTCCAGATGGCCTCATTGATGTCACGTTGGGAAGCACAGCCGTTACCATTTCGAATTGCAAATTTAGCCATCACCAAAAAGTAACTAATAAGAAATTTCTTAAATATATTCAATGTATATATGATTTATTCCACTAACCTGTTTTGCACAAACAGATTCTATTACTCGGAGCAGACAATTCACATGAACACGATAACAAAATGCATGTCACAGTCGCATTCAACAGGTTCGCAGAAGGATGTGATCAAAGAATGCCACGATGTCGATTTGGATTTTTCCAAGTTGTTAACAACGACTACACCAGCTGGGGAACGTACGCCATTGGTGGTAGCGCCCATCCTACTATCCTTAGCCAAGGCAACCGATTCCATGCTCCCAATGACCCAATGAAGAAAAATGTATAACAAACTACATAAACACCTTTACCTTCAGATATATACGCGCATACGTTACATATTATTGGAATGGGTATATATTTTTATATGTTTTTACAATTTTGAAGGTGTTGGTGAGGGCTGATGCACCACATGCAGAGTCAATGAAGTGGAATTGGAGATCTGAGAAAGACTTATTAGAAAATGGAGCTATATTTGTACCATCAGGGTGCGACCCGCATCTAACCCCTGAACAAAAATGCCATTTGATTCCAGCTGAACCAGGATCAGCAGTTCTTCAACTCACCAGTTGTGCTGGCACACTCAAATGTGTGCCCGGAAAACCTTGCTAGTAGTTATCACCCACTTTTATTTTTGTTAGCATCTTTTATACTTGGTAGGATGTAGTGGAATGAGACATTATATGTATTGTGTTTTATTTAGCTTTTGGCTGATATTTAACAAAGACAAAGTCATTGTAAATTGGTGTTTGATGTGCATATGCTAACACTTGACAATATATATAATCTGATACATAAAATTCTTATGGATGTATGTTACAAATTAACAGCCTTTGGTGGGGGGTAAAGCGATTCAAAACTGGTAGACTTCACTAATATAAACATTAATTACATGTTAATGTGGATTGTCCACATTAAGATGTACCTGAACATTCTAAACGGTCTGGAAGAATACGGCATATACCATATATACAATACTAGCTAGGGACACTTAGCGGCATCAAATGGAGTGTCACTATACCAGGTCTTCACGACGAACATAGCAAGCCGCGAAAACTGTGGACTATATATCTTAGAGCATTAAGACATCTTAAACAGCGAGTCATCTAAAACCGTGTTTTGCAAAATGACGCAAAGGCTGTTGCGAAATCCTTATTAAACGGTATTGTAACAGTCACTTAAAATGTTGCAAGGGCTGTTGTTTATAGTCTTTGTGTTAGGAATTGATGGAGTGCTTGCTATTGAACTTAAGAATTTATAGTCTTTGTGTTAGGAATTGCTGGTGTGTTTTTACTTTAAAAACTGACACATCATATGCAAATAATTGACAACTATTCTAACTTTAAAAATTAAGAAGGTGCTCGTTTTCTGGTTTTACACATATACGCATCACTCAATCAGTTATTCCCCGGCCATGCACCCATCAATTTACCATCACCATCTCTCATTTTACACTCATTATCTTAAGCTTCATCATTTTACATTCGAACATAACTCTTTCTCACTTTACTTATCTTTTTCTTATAATGTGTTCTCATTGTTTTGATATCTCTGTTAAGTTGCAGCACGCTTTTGAGTCTAATATTCTCTAGGTTAGTTTTCTATCTGAGTTACTCTTATTTTATTTTTTTTGGAGTGGATATTGATTTATTCTTGTGAGTTCCCTAACAGCTATAATTAAAAACTTTGAAGATTAGCTACAGGAGGGGGAAAAGGAAGGTGTGGTGAAGAAAAACATAGGTTCCTCTTGAGCACATCTAAAAAATATGGTTAGTCTTTATTTTGGGTTAGTTTCCTTTTATTTTACACGTATCAGGAAGAATATGTTTGTGTTTTAGCGTTTATGGAACTGACCTTGTTTCAATTATTAACTCTCTGCTTTCATAAATATGATGTCGAATTGTCGATGATATATATATGATTTTTTACATCTGACATTTTTTTTGTTAGATATGCTTAGACAACCAATGTTGGTGACCGAAAACTCTTAAGGAAAGTAAGTTGAGTATATTAATTTTAATATTCAGTACATGATATGTGTGTTTGTGTTTAATCAATATAACACATATATGCCGTTCATGTTTAAACAGGGTTTGTGTACGATCATCGGTGATGTTATTGAGGTGTAGATTGATGAAAAAAGTTGCTGATAAGGGTCATGACGTACTTGTGAATGAGGGTTCAAAGAACATTTAGAAAGCTAATGTATGTGCTTGTTAATAAGCAAGTGCAAATAGTTTGAACACTAGCTAGAAAGTCTTATCTTTTGATCATTCAGTTTACCTTTATGTGGTTTAATCAGTGGTTGTTTTTCATCTTTCCCTATAATTTTCTTCTTTTTTCGGATTTTTATTTTGGTACAAACAAGTTATGACAGAGTTTTAGGGAATTGAAGCTATCCATGATGTATTAAAGATGACATAAATTATTCTTGAACGTGCTATTTTTGTCATCTTTAATACATATACATCTATAATTTGCAAGGAGCGTGCTATTTTTCACATTTGTATATGTACTATCTTCGAAGGGAGTCTCCAACTGGTTCCAATTTCAAGTCAAAGTCCAGATAAAACTCTACCTGAAGTTAAGTGAGTGCGAATGTGCGGTATGGACAGGATATCTAGACTCTTCACACTCACTTCTAATCCTTATCACGAATACAATATCTTCTTTTGCTGAATCAATAAATATCCTTTTATGGCGTGTTAATACTTTTGTTCTAAAATGACCAGATAAACTTAATAAGCATGAACGCTTTTCTAGAAACCAACATATATTATTCTTGAAGATACCAAACATAAATCATCATGGGCCTGCTAAGCACCGCCTCCCCTCTTCAACTATCTAAACCAACCAACTGACCAAGAGACTTATTTTGTTAGACGATATTTTGTGTAAGCTTTTTTTATTATTAGTTAATAGCTTAGCTCATTTATGTTTTGTGGACGTATGGTCCGGACTGGGCCAGGAATGGGTCAGGCCCGGAAGATGCGGCCCACTCTACGCCTAAACCCTAATCCATGCCTATATATACATGGCTGGATCTCCTCATTAAGGGGAACACACACGGTACACAATCTTCAACCCTAAGATATATTGGCTACACTACGCCGATACTAACTTGACCGTCGGAGGTGGACCCCGGGGCTACGGCCTCGGGTCCACTCCTAACGGTTCTCTTTGTTGACAGGTCTACTAGGGCTCGAGAAGACGACTAACGGCCAAGGAGAGTCGTTGAATCTAGTCCGCGCCAGATTATGCTTCAATAAGTTGGCGCCATCCGTGGGACCACGAATAAACTATGTTTCGTGTTCTCCGATTACCGAAAAGCAGAGATAAATTCCTAAGGTCGGTAACTCTAAAATCTTTGCATTCTGCCATGCGTAGAACTTGCTTTACCATCATCGCTTTATTAAATTGGACGATGCAATCTTAACTGTTATTAATAAAATAACATGCTCGTAAAACTTTATGGTAGGATCTTATTTGCTTTATAATTTGTCATGTATTTGATAATATACATAATAAAAGCATCCTACGATGCTTACTGATCCATTCCTATTTATGGTCAAATCTATGGTCAAAAGAAAAGTATCTTAAGACGTGCTCATCACAAACTTTGCTTTGCACTGCATGTCGGCTTATTTATGGTAAATTAAAACGTGGAATAAAATATCCCGATAAAAAATCACGTTAAATTGCATATTCTGTTAAATCATATATTTTAAAATATGATTTGTTACAGCGTATAATTTAATATAATAAACAATATCTTCACTTAAAATATTATTCTTTAATTAAGTGTTGAAATTTAATATATTCTTTGATTTGGCTAAATGCTACAACATGATAAATCGTCCGCATGATCGGACCTATTTTAAAAAATCCGCACGATCGGACCTATTTTTCTCTCTTGCCTACATGGCGTGCATGCACTACAATAAACCCACGATGGTAAAAGGATAAGTTAACCTACTAAACAACTTGTTGAGTAAGAGGGTTGCAAACCCATCAACACCGGATCACGTATCCTTGTTAAACACCTTATTCTCGAGACGTTGGAATAAGTTTTGTGCGCATCCCACGGCGGGTGCGCAACATCGCATATGGTGCACGTTTAACAACTTTGAAACCAAGACACTTGATTCCTTAAATGATATTTACAGTACGCTGCATATCATAACATACACGAGTATGACAAAAAAAATAAAAAACAAAACAATTTTTTATGTAGTTTGTACAACCTCACGATAGGTTTTATATTGCTTTACATGCTATGCGCTATTTATTATATATGATATGTGCTATATATTGCTTCATTTTATTTAGTTTTATATGCTGCGATTCGCGGCATATACTTTTAATCTTTGTATTAAGTGTTTTTCACAGATTAAATAAGTTTAATGCTCCTACACGCGTAGCACCATCAAACTTGGGGGGCTACCAGGGTATATAGTACCACTGTTTCCGACGTGTCACGCAGGTATATTCGGAAGCAGAGAACGAAGACGGATATAAATATTCGCATCAACTTGCCGCACCATCTTGCCGCAAGGGAGACGTCCTCTGTCGGTTGTAAAGACTCGCGCACTTATGCACAGAAGCACGTCTTCTGTCGCACATCTTTAGCGCGCACTTATGCACAGAAGCACGTCTTCTGTCGCATCTCTTTGTCGCGCACAACGCGCACTTATGCGCAGAAGCACGTCTTCTGTCGCACCTCTTTGTCGCGCACAGCGCGCACTTATGCGCAGAAGCACGTCTTCTGTCGCACCTATTTGTCGCACACAGCGCGCACTTATGCGCAGAAGCACGTCTTCTGTCACACCTCTTTGTCGCGCACATCGCGCACTTCTGCTACAGAAGCACGTCTTTTGTTGCACCATGCTGCGTTGCTACTGGTACAAAAGGTACGCCCTTACCCAGGATGCAGCATGCGGGTTCCACTTTCACCTACGCGACCATCAGAACTTAAGTTTAGCATAACATAGCTATGCGCTATCTCATACTAGACTTGGGGGGCTTGTGGACGTATGGTCCGGACTGGGCCAGGAATGGGTCAGGCCCGGAAGATGCGGCCCACTCTACGCCTAAACCCTAATCCATGCCTATAAATACATGGCTGGATCTCCTCATTAAGGGGAACACACACGGTACACAATCTTCAACCCTGAGATATATTGGCTACACTACGTCGATACTAACTTGACCGTCGGAGGTGGACCCCGGGGCTAGGGCTCGAGAAGACGACTAACGGCTAAGTAGAGTCGTTGAATCTAATCCGCGCCAGATTATGCTTCAACATGTTTGATTCTAAAATAATTCTCAACCTCTTATATATTATAATTGATGTGTTAATGAAAAGCAAGCAAATTATTATTTTCAATATGGTATCAAGAGCAAAATCTTTGATCCTCTCCTAATTTTTCTCCCCACATTCTTCTCCCTCAATCCACTCACCGGTTAAAAATAATAATAATAATAATAATAATAATAATAATAATAATAAATGCCGGCATTAGAAACGCAACAAAGAATACACTTTCTATACATCATTGTTTGTGATTGGTTTGTTGATTTGTTTGTTGACGTGTGGAAAATACAAAAAGGAAAAAAACATCATTGTGTATGGTTGGTTTGTTGACGTGACGACACGTCAAAAGAAAATCAAAAGCAGCCAAAAATTAATTTTAGTTTTTGTCTTGCAAGTTGCAATTTGTTAATGACACCAGGTTATCAATATACGTTTAGGCGGGGTACGTTAGGCGCGGCTCCATGTGTGCTACTGTTGAGGTAAAAAGTTGTAATTACCCTAACAAGCTAATCCTTCGGTAATCCTTCGGTCGAGCCCTCCGGATTGGATACCTTCGGATCTGTAAACACAAAGACAACACGCGTTAGCCTCGTCTAGGGTTTTATCCCTAGACCAAGCTCAGGCGTGAGGATGAGTATATGTATATGTCAGAGTAAAATGCTATGAAAAATAGGTGAGAATTAGTTAACCTCGAATGCTGTGGCTTGATTCCTTTTATAGATGCGGAGCTTTTGTCCTCACCCGGAGATCACGTGGGCGATAGTGACTCTTTTGGGCGGGAGTTGACTTTACTCTGTTTAGATTCCGCCTGGAAAGGGTCAGTGGTTCTGACCAAGATTCCTTTCCTTTTATGCATGATGATGTCAGGTGTCCGTTATGCCGGGGGGTTATGTTTAACCCTCCGGTACATGATTGCATATGTGTTTGATTCAATTGGGGTAGTGTGCCTTATCCGGGAGATTTCCTAAGTTGCCGGGGGGTTAGGTTCTTCGGCATTTGACTAAGTTGCCGGGAGGTGACATACGCCAACATGTCCCCCCCAGTATCATGTTAATGGACATGTTCATGATATTGAAAGTCTGTAGTGTGCCTCGGCGGGTGTTTTTTCGGTCACTCCTTTCTTCTTAGCAACTCTTCCCTCCCTTCTGCACTATTTATTATTGTTATGATGGGGTTTTTTTTTTTTTTTTTTTTTTTTTTTTTTTTTTTTTTTACTGTAGAGTATGACACGTCAGGAGGTTACGTGGCATCGTGATTATACGACGCTGGGCCACGTGGCATTGTGTGTGCGATGCGTGGTGAGGATTTTGCCACGTCACCTCTGACACGACGTGACGCCTCAGCTACCCTTATCTTTTGCTTATAAATAGCTTGTTTTCTCCTCATTTTTACCACCGTAAAAAGTTTTTACTCACACGTCTCCTCTGCGTTATTTGGCCGAACGGTTTCCTTTGTTCTCCGTCTTCTGTCCAGGTACTACTCTAGTTTCCTCTTTAGTTTTATAGGTGCGACCATTCCCTTCCGGCAAACATGTCTGAACCGTCCGGCTCGTCATCTGCTCGGGGATCCGGGCCGATTTCCGAGGGTCCGTCCCAACCCCGTCCCAAATTTGATTTAGATAAGTATACTTCTGTTATGACCGATAAGTCGTTGCAATGGGCCGTGAGGGAGTTTGGGATACCTTCCGACCTTCATCCGAGGCTCCCACCAGATGACTTTACCATGGGGCAACTTGGGGATGATGCTATAGGGTTATACTTAGAATACTTTATTGAAGGGGGGATTTCTGTTCCTTTTTCTACCTTCCTCTTAGACGTTCTTCATTATTACAAAGTGCATATTTCCCAATTAGTACCGATAGGTTTACATAGGGTTACGCTTTTTGAGGTATATAGCCGTAGCCTTCACATTACTCCCACGACTTCTTTGTTCCGAGCCTTTTACAAATTACATAAACAAGGGCACTGGTTCACGTTTGCTAAGCGAGACGGTAAGCAACGTAAAGTGTGCTTTCAAGAAATTTTGTCTTCGTTAAAGGGGTGGAAGAGACAGTTCTTTTTGATTGACCGTCGGGCAGTACCCTTTGCTATGCCGTGGAGGCATCCAGACTCTGATGTATCCGATCCGTTTCCCACCGGGGAGTTTTTTATGCCTCATGCGGATTTATTGTCGGCGAATGTCATAGACTTGATTAAAATTCTGCCGGATTTTTTGTATGCCGTGGGGTTGTCGGCCAAATGGAAATATCCGGGTTATCGGGCGACTTTGAAGGATGCCGAGGGGAATGGTACTTGGCCTGTATATTTTCTTTCTTTGTTTAACATTTTGTGTTTTCTTGTTTAACATTTTCCATGTATCTTGCAGCTTTAACCATGTCTGACTATCTCACTAAGCCGAGCTATCGCAAGGGGGCTGCAATGACTCGAGGGGATAAGTATCAGGAGGGCCAAGCCCATATAATGCATGTTAGTCTTCCAAGTCCCCCTGGCACGGCGGTTCCGCCGAAGACCAATGCTATGAAAAGGGTCGAGGTGGCCGACCCGAAGGTTTTAGAGGCCAAGGAGAAGAAAAAGAAGGCCGCGGAGGCGAAAGCCCAGGGTTATCAACCCCGTAAGCGTCAGGTCGGGGAAGGTGGCCCTGGTCTGCCGAAGAGACGGAAGAAAAGTCCTACTCCGGTGATCAACTTGGATTCTCATACGAATCCGACACCGGTGAACACCGTTCAGCCGGAGGGCCAACCACCGAATGATCCGCCGGTTGTTGATAAGGGGGATTTGGAGGGTCACTCCAGCAACAAGTTGGGGGACGATAATGATGTTAATGCTGGTGTTGATGTGGAGGCTGGGCCGAAAGATCATGATGCTCAGGCTTCCCAATTTGTCGAGCAGCCCGCTCCTCAGGAGGATGGTGAGTTGGTTTCTTTCTATTCCGAATCATCTTTTCGTTGCTATCGTTTAATTATATCCTGTGCATGCTTAATTTTTTTATTTTGCACTTTTTGTAGCTAATTCTCCTCCTCCCCAGCGTCGCGAAGGCAAGGGTACTGCTGATGAAGAAGGTACCTCGTCTAGCGCCACCTATGTGCCGGGGTGGTCAATCAAGAAAGATGAAAGAGTGAAAGGGTACGAAAAGTATCAGGATCTCATGGTTCATCTGCCCCCTCCCGCCGAAGAGGAATATATGCAGACTCTGTCGGATTCTGAGTCAGCCCAGCGATCGTGGGCTATCCTGGCTAGGGGTTCGCTTGCCTTTGTGGATTTGCTTGTCCGCTTCGAGAGTCTTGACCTTGATCACCGCCAGTTGGTCGACGAGCACAGTGAGTGTGATAAAGTCGCTAAAGACAACTTCGCCTTTTTGGATAAGACTCTGGCGGAATTGAAAGTGGCTAAGGATACGCTCGGCGAGACTTCTGCTCGGGAGGAGGGTTTGAAAAAACAGGTTCGCACGCTGGAGGGTGAGAAGGCCGAGTGGTTAAAATTGTCCCTTGCTCAGAGTGAAAAAATATCAAGTTTGGAGAAAGAGTTGATGGAGACGAAGGGGGCTCTAAAGAACGAAGAGGAAGAGAATGCCGCTCTGCTGAAACAACGCCAAGAAGTGGCTATAGCTGCCGGGAATCTAGAAATTGAACGGGCGAATCTTGTTAGGGACTTCATCCCGGCGTTCGTCGCTCGTCTTCATGGCAGCCATGAGTATAAGGCTTCGTTGGCTGTTCCTTTCAGTTTGAGTGGTATGGCGGGGTGGTTGGACGGTGTGTCTATTGGCCGTTCGGCGGAGGAAGTGCAGGGGATATTAGCCGATACTGAGGATTTGGATATGGATGCTCCTACCAAGTATTTAGCTCTGTACGATGAACTCTTTGTGAAGGAGTATCCTTACATCGCTAAGGTTCGAAATGCTTGCCATCGTCCTTACAGTTTTGTCTCGACTTTGATGCCTGACCCCGCCCCGGATCATGTCGTTGAAGAAAAGGTTGAAAATAAGGATAAGGATGAGGGGACCAGCGCTCCTCCCGTCTGAATTTTATTATCATTATGTTTTTATTTTTAGATAACTCCTTCGTGACGGTGATATTGCCGAACAATGTTATTTTGTAATGATATGTTTTGTAATCTTGAATGGATTCGTTTGGGGAATTTTTGTTTGTCGAATGAAATCTATAGCCGCTCCTCTTTTTACATCTTTGTATTTATTTTGCCTGTTTATGTATGGATTATTATGTTTACTTTGACGATCTCCTCTAGACATGGATTGTTCGGTGTTGCGTTTGGTTTTCTTGGGCATAAACCATCTTTTTGTTGCCTGGGCAACCCTTTTTGGGTATAAGCCTTTCGGCATATTATGGCAATCCTTTTCGGATATAGACCTTTTTTTTATTGCCTGGGCAACCCTTTTTGGGTATGAACCGTTCGGCATTTATGGCAATCCTTTTTGGATATAAACCATCTTTTTATCGCCTGGGCAACCTTTTTGGGTATAAACCGTTCGGCATGTTATGCCAATCCTTTTCGGATATGAACCGTCTTTTTATCGCCTGGGCAACCCTTTTTGGATATGAACCGTTCGGCATTTATGGCAATCCTTTTTGGATATAAACCATCTTTTTATCGCCTGGGCAACCTTTTTGGGTATAAACCGTTCGGCATGTTATGGCAATCCCTTTCGGATATGAACCATCTTTTTATCGCCTGGGCAACCTTTTTGGGTATAAACCGTTCGGCATGTTATGGCAATCCTTTTCGGATATGAACCATCTTTTTATCGCCTGGGCAACCCTTTTTGGGTATGAACCGTTCGGCATTTATGGCAATCCTTTTTGGATATAAACCATCTTTGAACATTGACCATTTTTCCCCGGAGGTCGCGAGCCTGTCGGGGGGATCATTTACTAATTATGTTCAGAAACCCTTCATGTGGAAAATTGCCCCTCCGAAACACGGGGAGCTGTGATTTTCATTAAAAACTTGCTTAAACATACTGCCTCTAGGGCTTAACGGTTACATAGTTTTTTTTCTATTCTACAAGAAGCATTTTCTTAGGTTCACCGCGTTCCAAGTGCGGGGGACCTCTTTTCCTTCGGCTGTCTGTAATTTGTAGGAACCATTGTCGTATGCCTCCGTTATTTGGTACGGGCCCTCCCAGTTGGGTCCCAACTTCCCTTGGTTTTCTTGTCTGCTGGCTTCGTTTTTCCTGTAGACGAAGTCTCCTACTCTGAGCTTTTCGCCTTTGACCCTTCGATTGTAATACTGTTCCACTTTCTTTTTGTACCTGGCTTCCTCAACGGCTGCTGAGTCTCTTCTTTCTTCTAAGAGATCCAGATTTAAACGCCTTTCCTCTTCGTTTTCCTCTTCGGTAATTTTCATTGTTCGGAAGGTGGGCATGCCAATTTCCGCGGGAATTACAGCTTCACTCCCGTATGTCAAACTGAATGGTGTTTCGCCGTTGCTAGTCTTTAAGGATGTGCGATGAGCCCACAAAACGTTCGGTAGCTCGTCGACCCATCCAGATCTACTTTTTCCCAGCCTTGTCTTGAAGCCATGCATCAAACTTTTGTTTGCTCGTTCTACCAGACCGTTTGCTTGAGGATGTGCCACGGCAGTATTTATCTATTTGATGTTTAGTTTTTCACACCAACGTTTGAAGGGGTCATGAATGAAGTTGCTACCATTGTCTGTTACAATTATATGTGGCAGGCCGAAACGACACACGATGTTATTCCACACGAATTTTATGACTTCTTTGCCTGTGGTTTTTGCTAGGGGTTTGGCTTCCATCCACTTCGTGAAGTAGTCGATGGCCACAATGACATACTTGACCTTCCCGGGTGCTTCAGGGAGAGGGCCCAATACATCCATTCCCCATTGGAAGAACGGCCAAGGTGACATGATGGAAGTCATGAGAGTCTTCGGCAGTTTCGGAACCGGGGAGTGTATTTGGCAGGATTCGCATTTTTGAATGACCTCTCGGGTGTCCCTGTGCATCGTCGGCCAGTAATATCCTTGCCTGATCAGCTTTGCTACCACGGATCTTGGGCCGGAGTGCATGCCACATGCCCCTTCGTGTACCTCCCTGACCACGTAATTGGCCTGCAGTGGGCCCACACACCTCATCATCGGGCCTAAATATGACTTCTTGAACAGTACCCCGTCTTCCATGATGTAATGTGGTATCTTCATCCGCAAGGTTCTTGCTTCGTTTTCGTCGCTAGGCCATTTTCCTTCCGTAATGCACCGGATAATGGGAGACATCCAGTTTTCTTCCTCTTCTTCAACTATCGCTCCGATGACCTTCTCTTCGGTTGATGGTGTTTCTAATACTTCGACGAGTACTTCTTTTGTCAAGTGATCGAATGCCACGGAGGCCAGTTTGCTCAGCACATCTGCCTTTTGATTATGTGCTCTGGGAATATTTTGTATTCTGAACTGCCTGAAGCATCCGATATATTCTTTTGCCTTAGCTAAATACTTGGTCATGCTTTCTTTGTAGGTGGTGAATTCTCCGTTGATTTGACTGGATACCAGGTTGGAGTCTACCTTAGCATTTAGTACCTGGATCTTCATGTCCTTTGCTATTCTCAGTCCGGCCAGCAATGCCTCGTATTCTGCCTCGTTATTTGTGCTAGGGAAGTTAAGCCGAAGAGCATATGTGTACTCTGTTTGATCGGGACTTATCAACACCAAACCTGCTCTGGAGCCTTTTTTGTTAGATGCTCCGTCCGTGAACAGCGTCCACTCCTCCTTTGTTGTAGAGACATTGCACACTTCTTTGTTTTTCCCTTCTCTCCCTGTTTTGCTGACCGGTATCTCGTTTATAAAATCTGCCAGGACCTGGCCTTTGACTGCGTTTCTGGGAATGTAAGTGATCTTGTATGCTCCCAACTCTACCGCATACTTCATCAGCTTCCCCGAAGATTCAGGTTTGCTTAATACATCCCGGATGGGTTGGTCTGTGATTACCTTGATGTGACGTGCTTCAAAATACCTCCGGAGTCTTCTAGAGCAGTGCCGTAGTGCTAAAGCTAATTTCTCCAGAGGAGCATAATTTCGCTCGGCGTCGTGGAGCGTTCTGCTAACATAGTGTACCGGTATTTGTTTCCCTTTCCTTTCTACCATTAGCACAGCGCTTATGGCTTCTTCGGCTGCCGCTAGGTACACGAAGAGATCTTCTCCTGCTACCGGGGCCGTTAGATTGGGTAGCTCTAAAATCACATCCTTCATCTTTTGGAACGCCTCTTCGGCCTCTTTGCTCCACCGATATTCCTTTTGGTTATCTTTCGTGACATTTTTCAGAGTGTTGAAGAAGGGCAACGCTTTCTCAGCCGATCGGGACAAGAACCTGCTCATAGCTGCCAGCTTCCCGCTGAGGCTCTGCATCTCCTTGAGTGTTCTGGGCGATTGCATGTCGGCTATTGCCTTTGTTTTCTTCGGATTAGCTCTTATTCCTTCCGACGTTACGACATAACCGAGGAATTTTCCTTCTTCCACTCCAAAAGAGCACTTTTTAGGGTTGAGCTTCATGTTGATTTTTCGGAGGTTGTCGAACGTTTCTGCCATGTCTGCTAACAGCTCTACTTCACTTCTGCTTTTGATCACCATATCGTCAACGTATACTTCCAAATTCCGGCCAATTTGCTCCTTAAAACTTGAATCCACCAGTCTTTGGTATGTCGCCCCGGCGTTCCTTAGACCGAACGGCATTTTGGTGTAGCAAAAGGTCCCATGCTCGGTGTAGAATGCTGTTTTCTCTTCGTCTTCTTTGGCCATTTGGACTTGGTGATACCCCTTGTATGCATCGAGAAAACACTTGTACTTGTAACCCATTACAGATTCAATTTTCCAATCGATTTCAGGGAGTGGGTAGTAATCCTTTGGGCACGAAGCATTGATGCTCTTGAAATCCATGCACATTCTCCACGATCCGTCCGGTTTCTTTACCAACACGGGATTGGAAATCCATGTGGGATATTTCACTGCCCGGACTATTCCTGCTCTCAGCCATTCCTCTACTTCGGTGTTGATTGCCTGATTCTTTTCAGCCGAGAAAGTTCTCTTCTTCTGAGCTATTGGTCTGTCATTCACATTGACGTTTAGCTTGTGTTCTATGACTCGACGGGGGACCCCTGTCATGTCTGCCGGTTGCCAAGCGAAAATGTCCTTGTTGTTTTTCAGCAGTTCTACCAATCGCCTTTTGCATTCTTGGGAAAAATTGCCCCCGATAGTGATCATTTGCTCTGGGAATTGGGGGTTTACCATTACTTCTTCTGTTTTATCATTAGACTCCTCTTCCTTCGGAGGGTCTTCTCTCTCCTTGCTTTCCGACTCCTTTGTTATGAAATGTCTTTCTAGCCTCCTACATTCAGAGATGACTATCGATCTGGTAACCAGGGTCGCCACCCCCCTCGGCGTCGGGAATTTTATCATGGAGTGGATGGTCGAGGGTATCGCCCTTAATTCCCTAATACCTGATCGTCCCAGGATAATGTTGTACGGAGAGGGAGATCTTATCACTGCAAACGTCATTACTGCTCGGCGATAGAGGCCATCGTTTCCGAAACACACTTTTAGGTCTATTTTCCCGAGGGGCTTTATCGTCTCGCCTGAAAATCCCACTAGAGGAGTGTTCGTTTCTCTTAGCTTCCCTTTGATTTCTGGACACAGGTTTTGAAAACAGTGTTCGTACATTACTTCCACGGCTGCCCCTGGATCGACATAAACTCTCCTTACAGTGTATCCTTCAACATCTGCTTCGATTATTAGTGGCTCTTCAGAAACGTCCCCCGGCAGAACCGGGGGAAAAGCTATAGGAACGTTCATCCAGTCTTCCTCTCGGCAGTTGCTCTTTCGTTTTCTGTCTATTCTTCCTCCGTATACCATGTTTATCACTCTTCCTCTGCCTGGCTGATTTTCTCTGGGTGGGTTTCTTCCCCTTTGCCTTACTTCTTTTAATAAATGATCCAACTTGCCTGTTTCCAAGGCTTTTCTGAGATGTTCCTTGAGTTGGTAGCAGTCATTGGTGAGATGGCCTTTCTCTCCGTGATAGTCACAGAACTTGTCTAAGTTTTCTCTTCTTGGTGCTCCCCTCAGAGGCGGAGGTGGTGGTAGGTTTAGTTGAAGTTCCGTAGCCAAAATTTCTTTAGGGGCTTTTGAGAGAAGGTTCAAATCTATGGGTCTGGCTTCGTTCCTATATTGGTTCCTCCTGTAATCACCTCGGTGGTCGTACCTGTAGTTATCAGTCTTTGTCGGGTAATAGGGATTGTACTGGTTTCGAGGCTTTGGCTCCGTCTTCCTGTCTCCTCTTCGTTTGTCGGGGAGGTTTGCTGCTCGCTGGGTTCGATTGGGCTGGCTTCCTGTGCATATCCTGCGGTTCCATTCCCCTTTAGGGAGCTCCGTAGTGTTGTAGGCTTCCTCCGAACGTACAAAATCTTCTACCCTCTTCATCATTTCCGTGACTGTTTTTGGAATTCTGTCTGAGAATCGTTTTACCAATTCCGGGCACTTGCTTCCGTTGGTGAATGAGGATATTTGCATTATTTCTGGCACTCCGGGGATGTAGCTAGCTTCGTCGGTCCACCTTTCCTTGAACTCTAGCAGGGTTTCATGAGCTTTCCGCACGATCTTCGTGAGCTCCATCGGATCCTTTAAACACTTCCTCCTGAGCGCGAATCTCTCTAGGAAGTTATCCCTCAGCTCCTCCCAGCTGTCAATGCTGCCGTTGGGTAATCGCTCGAACCACCCGCTTGCTGGACCGTCCAGAGTTTGTTGGAACATCCAGCACCATACCGGCATTGGCCAACCGCCGTGGTTAGCTGCTCCGGAGAAACGAGTTACATGGTCATCCGGGTCTGAAGATCCGTTGTAGAGTTTTATGTTCTTGGGTAACTCGTATCTTTGCCCGGCGAATTCTACTATCCGTCTCGTGAACGGGGACCTGGGGGCATCTCTGTATGGCTTGTGTAGATCCTCCATGACTTGTTTTCCTTTTGGATCTGTCTCCTTCTCTGCTATGGTGGGTCCCTCGACTTCATCTCCAAAATCTATTCGTATGGGTTGTAACGGGCTTTTTCCTTGGGTGTTATGTTGCTGTATCAATGCCTTCAACGATGATATGTGGTTTTGTATCTGCTCTTCTAGGCTAGGTGGGTTGCTTCCGGACGGTGTTTCCGTGGAGGTACCCGGGGGTGTTTCGGTGGTAGGACCTGCCATTTTCTAGTGTTGGTAGTTAGAATAGCGGGTCCCACGGATGGCGCCAATTTGTTGAGGTAAAAAGTTGTAATTACCCTAACAAGCTAATCCTTCGGTAATCCTTCGGTCGAGCCCTCCGGATTGGATACCTTCGGATCTGTAAACACAAAGACAACACGCGTTAGCCTCGCCTAGGGTTTTATCCCTAGACCAAGCTCAGGCGTGAGGATGAGTATATGTATATGTCAGAGTAAAATGCTATGAAAAATAGGTGAGAATTAGTTAACCTCGAATGCTGTGGCTTGATTCCTTTTATAGATGCGGAGCTTTTGTCCTCACCCGGAGATCACGTGGGCGATAGTGACTCTTTTGGGCGGGAGTTGACTTTACTCTGTTTAGATTCCGCCTGGAAAGGGTCAGTGGTTCTGACCAAGATTCCTTTCCTTTTATGCATGATGATGTCAGGTGTCCGTTATGCCGGGGGGTTATGTTTAACCCTCCGGTACATGATTGCATATGTGTTTGATTCAATTGGGGTAGCGTGCCTTATCTGGGAGATTTCCTGCTGTGTCGGGCGGTTTTGGCTTATGGCCGGGGGGTTAGGTTCTTCGGCATTTGACTAAGTTGCCGGGAGGTGACATACGCCAACAGCTACCGACACAACCAACATTATTTCCAAGAGCTTTTTGCACCATGATTATTCAGGATCCGACATGTAACATGGATACAGGTGCATCATCTCATCTTAATTCACTGTTGGAAAATTTAGTGCACTTGTGGGATTAGTTCACACCTGGTAATGGGTCAGGAGGTACGGAGTGTACACCCATATGGTCCCTGAACACCCTGACTCTAATAGTGGTTTGTACTGATAGGCAGTGTTTCCCCTGCTAGTGCTTAGTTAGCACTGATAGGCAGTGTTTCCACTGCTAGTGCTTAGTTAGCACTGATAGACAGTGTTTCCACTGCTAGTGCTAAGTTAGTGCTGATGGGCGGTGTTTCCACTGCTAGTACTATGTTAGGACTGCTAGTGTTATGAAAGTACTGCTAGTACTGAAATAAACTTGTAACAGGCATTGACCTATTCAAGTGGCAGTTACAACTGCATAATAACCACGTTTAATTGGTCATGTAACCACTAACAGCTATAATGGAGATAATTATGAGGCGATTAATGGGGCGATTCATTCTCATAATTCCATTTGACTAGCTAAGAGTATTTTCCTATAAATAGGAAATCTGATCATGCATGAAAAGACACACAGAAAACGATTAACACTTCTAAGCAAAGGGTTATTGATTTGTGCCTAATTCAATAACATACATTTGGTCTTATCCCAAGTAGATATTCGTGATACCCAGGCATTAGGGTCGAATAGTTTACTTTGGAAGGTGATCAGACGATTCCAAGTGATATCCGGTAACCACATAGTGGTATTTGCAGTTGCTACTGATTATCTTACCCTGTTCTGGGAACAACCACACCAACAATCAAAGTAAACTATTTGTGATAATCAATGGCTGCTGCTGCAATGAAACACATGGCTTCAAACTTTGCCAAGCTTGATAAGTTTGAAGGGGTGGACTTGAGGAGATTGCAGAAGAAGATGCACTTCTTGTTGTCAAGCATGAGTGTGGTGTATGTGCTAACCACACATATTCCTGATGATGGGGATGATGCTACGGTTGAGCAGATCAGGAGAAGTAGCAAATGGGAGAATGATGACTACATATGCAGAGGTCTTATCCTCAATGGTATGTCTGATTCTCTGTTTGACATTTATCAGAACTTTGAATCTTCCAAAGTACTATGGGTTCCTTGGATGCCAAATATATGGTTGAGGATGCGTCAAGTAAGAAGTTCCTTGTAAGTAATTTCACAAATTACAAAAGGACTTATTCAAGACCAGTTATGGAACAATACAATGAACTTCTTGATATACTTGGAAGGTTTACACAACACAATATGCACATGGATGAGGCTATTCAAGTCTCTTGTGTCATTGATAAACTTCCCCCTTCTTGGAAAGATTTCAAGCATACCTTGAAACATAAAAAGGAGGAGTTAACTCTGGTTGAGTTGGGCAGTCATCTCCGCATTGAGGAATCTCTCAAGGTGCAGGATAATGACAAGCCAAAGAGTAGCAATGCTACTGGTGCATCTGTTGTCAATATGGTGGAGCATAACAACTCCACCAGGTACAATGACAACAAAGGCAAACGCAAATATCATGACAACACAAGGGCAGATCCTAACAAGAAGGCAACACCTACTTGTTGGAAATGTGGCAAAACTGGTCACATTAAAAGGGATTGCGAAGGTGTTAAGGTTGGTGGTAAAGCCAATGGATCAGGCACTAATGGTTCTGGGAGTGGTGGTTTTTACAACTCACTGAAAGGTCAGAATATGGTTAATAAGTCTTTTCAGATTTATTATGTTACATATGTATCTGAATCTCATTATGTGCAGGATGATGATGTTGCGTGGTGGGTTGACTCTGGTGCAACAGTTCATGTGTGTAAAGATAGAAGTTGGTTCAAGACTTATGAGTCACTGAATGACTATTCTTCATATGAGAAATGAGTCAACAACCTTGGTGCATGGTCGTGGTTGTGTAGATCTTAATTTTAGTTCTGGAAAGATTGTAATTTTGTTTGATGTTATTCATGTTCCTGATATCAGGAAGAACTTGGTTTCATGTAGTATTTTGAATCATCATGGATATAAACAAGTTATTGAGTCTGATAAGTTTGTTCTTTCTAAGCATGGTGTTTTTATTGATTTTGGATATTTGTGTAATCAAATGCTCAGGCTTAATATTGTCACTAATAGTGTTAATTCAGCATTTGTGACCACCACTGACCTGACTGACTCTACCCTATGGCATGCAAGACTTGGCCATGTACACTATAAGAGAATGCAAGATATGTTTAAGGATGGGTTAATCCCAGCTTTTGAGATGGACACTGAAAAGTGTAAAACTTGCATGTTGACCAAGATAACCAAGAAACCTTTTCAGGGTGTTAGTCGTGAGACTAAGCTCTTGGAGCTTATACACAGTGACCTGTGTGATTTGCATGCCAATCCTTCTTTGGGAAATAAGAAGTACTTTGTGACATTTATTGATGATGCTTCAAGGTTTTGTTATGTCTATCTGTTACATACCAAGGATGAAGCATTAGATAAATTCAAAGTGTTTAAAACTGAAGTTGAATTACAACTTGGGTCCCTGATCAAAAGATTAAGGACTGATAGGGGAGGTGAGTACATGGATACTCTGTATTTTTAGTCTGTTGGTATAATCCATGAAACGACTGCCCCTTATACTCCTCAGCAAAATGGTATTTCTGAAAGGAAAAACTGGGTGCTGAAGGAGATGGTTAATTCCATGTTGTCCTATTCAGGACTGAGTCAAGGGTTCTGGGGTGAAGCTATGTTAACAGCTTGCTATTTATTAAATAGGGTTCCCAACAAAAGGAACAAGGTTACCCCTTATGAACTCTGGACTAAAAGGAAACCCAACCTGAACTATCTCAGGGTCTGGGGTTGTAGGGCTGTTGTAAGACTCCCTGATCCAAAGCTGAAAACTTTGGGTGAAAGAGGCATTGATTGCATCTTTGTTGGATATGCTAAGCATTCCAAGGCTTTTAGGTTCTATGTTATTGAACCTAATGAATATGTTTCAGTTAACTCAATAATTGAATCAAGGGATGCAAACTTTGATGAGAATAGATTCTCATCAGTCCCTAGACCAAGTCAGAGGATTCCTAATAGAACTCATGACACTGGTGTATCAAAGGTCCCTGATGATGAACCATCAGTGGTCCCTGATGAGGTTGTGGTTCAACAACCTGAACCTGTGCTCAGGAAGAGCAAAAGGGTCAGGACTCCAAAGTCATTTGGACCTGAGTTTCAACTATACTTAGTTGAAGGAACAAGGAAAGAGGTCTCTGACCAATACTCCTATTGCTTCATTGTTGAGGATGATTCTAAGACATTTGAAGAAGCAATGAAGTCCTAGGATATTGCTTTCTGGAAAGAAGCAATCAATGATGAGATGGATTCCATCATGGGCAACAACACTTGGGTGTTGGTTGCTCTACCACCAGGTTGCAAACCTTTGGGTTGCAAATGGATTTTCAAAAGGAAAATGAAGGTAGATGGAACTATTGAAAAGTTCAAGGATAGACTAGTCATTCAGGGCTTTAAACAAAAGTCAGGGATAGACTATTTTGATACTTATGCCCTTGTGGCTCGTATCAGTACCATTAGATTACTGATTTCTTTGGCATCAATTCACAATCTGATTATTCATCAGATGGATGTGAAAACAACTTTCTTGAATGGTGAATTGGAAGAGGAGGTTTATATGAACCAACCTTAGGGTTTCATCATGCCTGGCAATGAAAACAAGGTGTGTAAACTGATTAAGTCTCTTTATGGACTAAAGCAGGCACCTAAGCAATGGCATCAAAAATTTGATGAAGTGGTTTTGTCTAGTGGTTATGTTCTTAACCAAGATGACAAATGTGTATATATCAAATTTGATGAATCTGGTAAAGGAGTCATCATTTGTCTATATGTTGATGACATGTTGATCTTTGGCACTGACCAAAATCAGGTTGACTTAACAAAGGAATTTTTGTCATCAAGGTTGTCCATGAAGGACATGGGGGAGGCTGATGTTATCCTTGGTATAAGGATTAAACATGAAAGTAAAAGAATTTCTATCTCTCAGTCTCATTATATTGAGAAGGTGTTGAGGAAATTCAATTACTTTGATTGTACTCCAGTGAGTACACCTATGGATACATGTGAGAAACTAATGCCTAATAATGGCAAGGCTGTATCTCAACTTGAGCATTCTAGGGTAATTGGCTGCTTGATGTATGCCATGACTTGTACAAGACCTGATATTGGTTTTGCAGTGGGAAAATTGAGCAGGTATACTAGTAATCCTAGTGCTCATCACTGGCAAGCAGTTCAGAGGGTACTGAAGTATTTGAAGAGAACTATGGATTATAGTCTCTCATATACTGGTTACCCATCAGTGTTGGAAGGATACACTGATGCAAGTTGGATCAGTAACACTGAAGACAATTCGTCTACCAGTGGCTGGGTATTCCTACTTGGTGGAGGTGCAATTTCTTGGGCATCCAAGAAGCAAACTTACCAGTGGCTGGTAAAGAAGCTGAATGGTTGAAAAACTTACTTCTTGAGATTCCATTGTGGCCTAAACCTATAGCACCTATTTCTATCTGTTGTGATAGTGCTTCTACATTGGCTAAGGCTTATAGCCAAATGTACAATGGTAAGTCTAGACACTTAGGTGTCAGACATAGCATGATTCGTGAGCTTATCATGAATGGAGCGGTATCTATAGAGTTTGTTAGATCTCAACAAAATTTAGCTGATCACTTGACGAAGGGATTGCCTAGAGACTTGGTTATAAAGTCTGCTAAAGGGATGGGTTTAAGTCCAACTTAGTCACTGAATGCTAGGACACCCAACTCCCTCCTGAGGAAACTTAGGAGCTGAGTTCAATGTGGAAAGTTGAACATTCAGTGGACTGGAGCACATGTTTTATTTACATCCCAAGGTTGTGCTCAGAACCTGCTGAAAGGAGGATGAAGTCTTTACTTCTTAAAGGTTAATTTTCTTTGGAAAAGTTCTTGGCAGGAGCATGGATAAAGAGGAACCACCTATGTAAATGTTGAAGTTTTGCCGCTTCAGGAAGCTTTTGGACTTTATCTTTTACAACATTTATAAATTTGGATATGGACACATAGCTTGTATAGTGTCAGGAGCTTTTAAGTGTTTGAAAACTTGTGTGTATTTTATCTTCAGGTATTCAAATGGGTTGAAGGGTTCAATTCTTAGAACACCCTGATTCTCAAATATTTGAACGTGTAATATACTAAGATGGAAATTCAATCCTCAGGATATTTTCGTTTATGTACACGTTTTGTTTGATGTTTGTTTTTCATGCAAAGGAAGTGAACTAAATTTGGGGAGGATTGTTGGAAAATTTTGTACACTTGTGGGATTAGTTTACACCTGGTAATAGGTCAGGAGGTACGGAGTGTACACCCATATGGTCCATGAACACCCTGACTCTAATAGTAGTTTGTACTGATAGGCAGTGTTTCCACTGCTAGTGCTTAGTTAGCACTGATAGGCAGTGTTTCCACTGCTAGTGCTTAGTTAGAACTGATAGACAGTGTTTCCACTGCTAGTGCTAAGTTAGTGCTGATGGGCGGTGTTTCCACTGATGGGCGGTGTTTCCACTGCTAGTACTATGTTAGCACTGCTAGTGTTATGAAAGTACTGCTAGTACTGAAATAAACTTGTAACATGCATTGACCTATTCAAGTGGCAGTTACAACTGCATAATGACTACGTTTAATTGGTCATGTAACCACTAACAGCTATAATGGGGATAATTATGAGGCGATTAATGGGGCGATTAATTCTCATAATTCCATTTGACTAGCTAAGAGTATTTTCCTATAAATAGGAAATCTGATCATGCATGAAAAGACACACAGAAAACGATTAACACTTCTAAGCAAAGAGTTATTGATTTGTGCCTAATTCAATAACATACATTTGGTCTTATACCAAGTAGATATTCGTGATACTCAGGCATTAGGGTCGAATAGTTTACTTTGGAAAGTGATCACACGATTCCAAGTGATATCCGGTAACCACATAGTGGTATTTGCAGTTGCTACTGATTATCTTACCCTGTTCTGGGAACCACCACCCCAACATTCACATACAAGTAATTTAAATACTGTTTATAATAAATGTTTATATCCATCTGTTTGTGTTGGTGATAGCATCTTACCTACCCTTAATCGTCTTTTATACTTACATAATGTTCTGGTCACCCCAAATATCATTAAAAATCTTATTTATGTGCGTCAATTTACTAGAGATAATAATTGTACAGTTGAATTCGATGCTTTTGGTTTCTCTGTGAAGGATTTCTTGACCCGTCATATCCTCCTTAGATGTGATAGTTTGGGAGATCTCTACCCTGTCACCCAACCTTCTATTCCTCATGCTTTACTTTCTGTTAGTCCAACTACGTGGCACCAACGTCTCGGGCATCCCGGTGAAGAAGTGCTACGTTCTCTTGTTTCGCGCCAATTTATTTCTTGTAATAAAGAAAAGTCCTCACATATCTGTCATGCTTGCCAGCTTGGCAAACACGTGAGACTTCCATTTTCTAGTTCGGATACTATTGTTACTCGTCGTTTTGAGATTGTTCACTCTGATATTCGGACTTCTCCTATTGTTAGCTCTGGAGGTTTTAAATATTATGTGTTATTTCTTGATCATTATTCTCATTATTTGTGGATTTATCCTTTGCGTACAAAATCTGAAGTTTTTCAAAATTCTTACATTTTCGTTCTTATGTAAATAATCAGTTTAAGTGTGATATTGCGGCTTTTCAGTGTGACCATGGTGGTGAATTTGATAACACCAACCTCCTTAATTTGTTTGCTCAAAATGGCATTCGATTTAGATTCTCCTGCCCGAAAACCTCCCAGCAAAACAGAAAGTCGGAACGGATGATACGAACAATCAACAATGTCATTCACACTCTTCTTTTTCAAGCTCATCTCCCACCTACCTTTTGGGTCGAGGCTTTACATATGGCCGCCTACCTTCTTAATATACTTCCCTCCACCGCCATTCAAAATGAAATACCATGTACCAAACTTTTTAACAAACAACCTGACTACTCCCGATTACGTATTTTTGGTTGCCTTTGTTACCTACATCTCGATTCATCTCACAAACTTGCACCTCGTGCAACCCCTTGTATATTTTTAGGATATCCCGCTTATCATCGTGGATATCGATGCCTTGACCTCTCCACCAACAAAATTACCTTTTCTCGACATGTAACATTTGATGAATTTCAATTTCCATATGGTTCCAATACACCGGTCCACTCAACATCTTATACATTTCTAGATCCCACACCATCTCCGATTACTCAATACATTCTTCATCATCCGGAACCAACCCATACCCACGACTTAACACCAAACCAGCCCGTCACCCCCACCCAAACGGTCCATCATAAGCGTACTACCCCTACACCTAACCACACTTACGACCCAACAACCCCAATAACCAACCACCCTTCTCTGGCCCACGACACACACACACTACCTACAAAAAGCCCTTTACCACACTAACCTCATCCAGTCCCTAATCAACCTACCCGCACCCACCCTATGGTCACACGTGCCCAAGTTGGCACGGTTAAGGCCAATCCTCGCTTTCAGGGTCACGTGTCTCATATTTCTCCGATTCCTAAGTCTCCTTCTATTGCATTATCTGATCCAAATTGGTGAGATGCTATGTACGATGAATATAATGCATTAATTAAAAATAGTACTTGGATTCTTGTTCCGAAACCACCTAATGTGAATGTGGTTCGGTCTATGTGGTTGTTTCGGCATAAATATCATGCCGATGGTTCATTGAGCAGGTACAAAGCTCGTCTCATGGCTAATGGACGTAGCCAACAGCTTCGTGTTGATTGCGATGACACCTTTAGTCCAGTGGTTAAACCGGCTACTATTCGTACGGTTCTCAGTCTTGCATTATCTCGGAATTGGCCTATTCATCAGCTTGATGTTAAGAATGCTTTTCTTAATGGTGATCTTTCCGAGACAATTTATATGTATCAGCCCCCGGGTTTTGTAGATTATAGATTTCCACATCATGTATGTCGCTTACAGAGGTCTTTATATGGTTTGAAACAAACACCACATGCTTGGTTTCAACGATTTGCAGGTTATGCTCTACGGGTTGGTTTCTCATCGAGTCGATGTGACTCATCATTATTCATTTATCGGCATGGTAGTGACGTTGCATATTTATTGATATATGTGGATGATATTGTATTGACAGCCTCTTCTACAGTTTTACTTCAACGTATTATGATAAGGTTTTAAAATGTACCTTTTTGAGAGGTCGTTTAAGCCCTTATTTGATCACTTTTGTATCCGTTATTACTTAATATCGTTCCTTTTCACTTTTTAGGTCTCTTGAAGGCAAATTGCTGGAATGGCACTTATTTGGACGAAAAGGCGCGGATATACGAAGAAAATGGCCAAAGTCAAGAATCGAGACACTCAAGCTGCTGAAATACAAGGGGACAGCGTCAGGTGTTAATTGCGACGCCGTCGGAGCACTTCTGTGACGGCTTAGTAGCCAAATTTCTTATTTTCAAGTGACGGTGTCAGGCTTTAAAAGAGTAGGCCGTCGCAACTCAGACGGCCTAGATTTGATCCAGACGGCGTCAGAGACTGAAGGGGACGGCGTCACAAGCATAAGGTGACGCCGTCGCAAGACTAACGTGGCCAAGACGAAACCCTAATGACGGCGACCCGACGGCGTCACAAATCATAAGGTGACGCCGTCGCGATTGTAATCTTATATATAGAATCCGAATTTTTCAGTTTTAGTGTGTAGTCTTTTTGGAGTAAAAACCTAAACCGAACCAAGGCTGTCTTGTACAGTATTTTAGGGTTCCAAACCCTATCTTACACCAAGATAAGTACTTTACTTCATTAATTCAATTATGTCTTCGATTACTTGTGTGTATGCTTGCATGTTCTCCATGTCCGGCTAATTTACTTGTGTGTTTTCTTAGGGAATATGAAACTTAATTATTGAATATTGATTGGTTGTCTCTTATCTTAATTGTTAATGATCTAGTAATGCGATAGGTCATTCGTTGTGTAGTTAATGCTTGATTAATCTTTGTGAACCTTAGACTATAACACCTAGAGTAGTTGTAGGCTAAACCATCCAAAGAGTACCTTAGAGTTAGAGTTTATAATTCCTAGAGATTTTGCAGACGAGACCCTTTGGTAGTTTCAAAGAGTTAGGGACAAACGTATACCCTACGACTTTAGACACATAACGCGATTAAGAATAAGGACGTGACAATTCAACCATCAATAGAAGATAATTAAGGAGTAATAAAACCTAAGTGAACACATCTTTAAACCATCATACGAGCACACAATAATTAGACATAGACTACATACACCTTAGATTAGATAATTAGATAAGTAGAGTAATCGGTAGAAATACCAACCCCCAAATTCAAACCCCGAGATTCGTACCTTTCTAATTCCTAAAAAAAACATAAAAAGATAAAAAATAATCTTCCTCAACCCCAACCTTAGCGTAGTAACTTCTCACTAGCATTCCTATTCCCCTAGAGAACGATATCAATACCCGTGGCTTACCCTAGTACTACACTAAAATGATTAGGTTCACTGCCTAGGGTGTTATAAAACTTGCTCGAAGAAAAGGAAGTTCATTTGACCCCAAACGACGCGTGTAGCGTTATCAAGTTTCTGGCGCCGCTGCCGGGGAATAGAATAGCTAGTTAGTAGTCCACCTCGTTTAGGTTTCTTTGCTTGATTCCTATCAAGTAAATTTTTCTCATTTTTAGCTTCCTCGTAGTCTATCCCCCTTCTTCGTGACCTTTGTTCGTAATCCCATCCCTTTTCATCATGGAAGGTGATAACCAACCACCATTCATCAACCTACCACCAAATGACCCGCCAAGAGCCCGTACTCTTGGTGAATACTCGAGACCAAGCCACCTAGGCTATAGGAACACCATTGAGCTTCCCGATCAAGCCCAAACTACGGCCCTGCGATCCGACACCATCCGGTTGGTGCAAAACGGATGTGCATTCCATGGACTTCGTTCCGAAGATCCTAATCAGCATCTTAGGGATTTCCTTAAAATTGTCGATTCCATTGACCTTGATGCTACTACTCGGGAGACCAAGCGTCTGCGTCTCTTCCAATTTTCTCTACGAGACCAAGCTAGTAATTGGCTTGAGCGACTTCCCGCCGGCCCCATCTCAAGTTGGGATGATCTCACCTCTCGCTTCCTTGCTCAATTTTTCCCACCGGGGAGAACCACTAAACTTAGACGAGACATCTTAACATTTCAACAACTTCAAGGTGAGTCTCTCTACAAAGCATGGACTCAATTCAAGGACCTACTCCGTAAACTCCCCCATCATGGCATTGATCTTTGGCTTCAAATCCAAATCTTCTATGACCATATCGATTTCATCACTCGACGATCCATTGATCAAGCCGCCGGTGGGAGGCTCAGCGACTTTGATGCGAAGAAATCTTGGGATATTCTAGAAGAGCTTGCTGATCAAAGCTACGAAGATTGGAATGAATCTCCTGAAACCCCTGTTAACGTGGTTAATGCCATATCAACTCCTCTTGAATCTTCCGACATCACCGAGGAGCAAATGAGTGCTATTGAGAGACGGATTGATTATCTTATGGAAAGGCATAAAAGAGCTCCCATACAAATCCCTCGAGAAGCAGTCAATTCCGCCAATTCCACCAACCACCCAACACCTTTTTCGGAATCCCCAAGTCGTGAGCAAAACCCCAATTCCGAAAGGAGCTTCCGTTCTACTTCCCCAATACCACTCTCACCAAGATTTAAGGAACAAATGAGGGAGTACATGGCAGCTCATACGGAGAGATTAGCCAAATTTGAATAGGAGGTTTATAGGCAGAGAGAGGAAATGCAAGCAAAAATGACGGAAATGATGAACCTGGTAAAAGAATATACCAAAACAAAAGTTCCCGAAAAGGTACTAGTAAGAAGCAACGGTTATCCTCCCACTTCGTTTGTTAACGCCATTTCCATTATGCCTGAGGATGGAAAGGTTGAGGTGAAGAAAACTGAGGAAAGTAAGAGGGAGGATTCTGAACCTAATGATGAGCCCGAGACCATTGAGTACTACCTTAAGCACGAAATTAACAGAAAAACCATTGCAAACCAAGTAAACAACTTTAGGTATAATGAGGTTCTTAGGGAAGCCCTTGAAGGAAAAACAACAAAAGAAGAGTATGACGCCTTGCCTATGGGACCTCTGTATGAGTTGGTTCTAAAAAAACCATTAACAAAAAAAGAGACGCCACAGGGAACTTCGTGATACCATGTAGCATAGGTGATATTGATAATATAAATGCCTTAGCTGATCAGGGGACTGATGTGAACATAATGCCATTATCAATTTATAATAAGTTGACTTGGGAGAAGCCAACCAAGACCGATCTTAGACTGTCCTTAGCTAATCACACCTATGTCTACCCCATAGGAATCGCGGTGGATGTTTTAATAGAGGTGGCTAATATCGTTTATCCGGTGGATTGCGTGATCATAGATGTTGAGGAAGATAGAAACATGCCACTCATTCTTGGGACACCATTTCTGGCCACCGCCAAGGCAACCATCAAATGCGGGGAGGGCATCATGATACTTAAAAGCGGAAAAGGGTACGCTAGGATACCCATCGTTCCAAGATATCCTCTTAAGATCATGGAGAAGATTATGGGTGAAAGTCCACAAGTCCCTAGCAATATAGTTAAGAAGAAAATGAATGATTGGGAAAAAGGGCTTAGAGATTTTATGGTTCAAGGATTGCATGCAACATTGTGGAAGCCCGATAAGAAGTTAGGAAATAATCCCACTTCGATACCAAAGGCACAAAGGAACCCTAAGGAATTTCTAAAGGGAGAAAAAGTACTTCTATACAAATCATGGATAAGGGCATTAAAAGGTAGAAACAAACTAAGATGGTTTGGGCCTTTTACAGTGAAGGAAACCAATCTAAAGGATAAAACCGTCACCATAATAGACGACGTTGGCACGGAATCCACGGTAAGCATACAACGTCTACGCCCTTTCGACGAAGGGAAAACGAAGGAAGAAGATGACGGTAATGAAGTCACGTAGGGGCACGACTACGAGTCTAGCTACAAGACTCATAAATAAAGAAAAGCGCTTCGTGGGAGGCAACCCATGCTCAATTGTTTGCTTGTTAGTGTCATATATCCTTTATTGATTGTTTATTCTCATGTTTAAATTTGTAAAAATGCTTTATTTTGTTTTTAACCTCGTCTTAATTGCATATAAAGGTATTTTACATGAAGGATAAGTGTAGGGAGGATTACACACGTTTTCAAAAGAAACGTAAACATGAGAATTACAATTAATTAAAAGATATATATGTGTGTTTGTTCGAGTCAAATGCTTGTATCGAGTCATAATGGATGTTTTGCAGAAAGTTTTCCAGATTCTAAAGATGTAAATTTTCCATAATTTTTTCCAGAAAATCGCAGACCAGTTTTTGTCAGGATCGCAACCTGACGGCGTCAGGAAGGAGTAAAAACAATAGATTACTTTTTTCTCGTTTTCTGAGCTACTTATAAATTTTTGGAATTTTCCAGGTCTTAATTTTCCAGAAATTCTGTAAACATCCATTCCACAAGCATTATATCCTAGTTTAATAGAGTCTTATATATATTATTACCGCCGATTTTACGCGAAGGTTTTGTTTGTTTTCTTCAAGTGTGCAGGTTTAATTTATTAAGAAGAAGAGACAAAAGATTGGAAGGAGCTTTTCACGCATACATTCTTCTTGGAAAGGATTTAACCACCACTTTACACGGATCCTACCGAGCTAATCAGGGGAGTATTAGTTTCTTTCGTTTTTAATTACCTTCTATTATCATAACTTTGATACTTTCGGGGAACATTGGGGACAATGTTCAGTTTAAGTGTAGGGAGGAAAAACAAAACGGGAACTTTGAAACTATGCTTATCCTTGATTATTTGCTTTGTCCAATTGTATTTGTGTAATAAACCATGAGAAAATGTCGGTTAGGGTAATTTTGGCACCAAATTTAAAATTTTTCATGACATATAGGAGTAGGCCATTAGTCTTAACAAAAGCGTCTCACGGATAGGAAGTTGCATGACTAGCACAAAAACCCTTTACCACCTAAATTCCACCAAAAATGTGAGGATCGCCCTTAGATTAGTAGGAATTAAAGCATTCATCTTTAATGCTTAGTGTGTGAACCGGTAGTATATTAGATTCTAGAACTTGTTTTGTGATGCATCCCGAGATCGCTAGTAAGACTACACTTGTGTAGTTAGGAATAACTAAATGATAAGAGGCATTAGGATAACCCTTGTTTGATACCCGTAATATAATTACTTCTTCCACATCGGTTGAGTAATTCCCCCACACCTTTGCGTTGTACTCATCTTTAGTACACGATACCCCTAGGTAACCCCTCAGAGCCTATCCTTTTCGCGGTTCTCGTGATGTTTCGATTTTCCGGAATATCAATGAAGAGCATTGTTTACACCCACCCCCAAATGTACACCCAAATCGCCTTAGCCTACCTTGTATGCACTCACTTTTAGTGCATTATTGTTATCACCCTAAACCCTTAGTTCAATTATCTAGTTGCTTGCATGAGTTGCTAAGTCGAGTCATATCCTTTGTACACAGTTTTGGGACGATTGGGACTCATGGGAAAAGTTAAAGTTTATGAAATGACTGGAAGGGAATGTTAAATTCCCTTATTTGCGTAATAATGTACTCCAAGTGTTTTTATCTTTTCAATTCGGGTCAAATTAGTGTTAGAGTAATAAAAACTCAAGTGTAGGGATGCGCCTATAAATCTCTATCATTTTGATGTTACCGTAGAGGATGGTAGAGTAAAAGTGTATGGAAAAAAAATCGAAAAAAATAGAAAAAGAAAAGAGAAAAGAAAAAAAAAAGAATAGAGTGTTCAAAAAAAAAAAAAAAAAAAAAAAAAAAAAAAAAAAACGGGCTACCATCCTACATCTATCTTTAAATTTATGTTTGTTTGTTTCAGTTATCTAGAGTTTAGAGTGTCGAGTCTTGGCTTAGCAACGCCATTCTTCATATGCTTGTAACATAAAGATTTTTAACTTGCCACCACTAAATAGCCTATCTCACCAAACCCTTTGTTTCCCTACCGTAAGCCTAACTTTACAACCCTTTAAAGACCTCTTTGATAGTCTTTCCTAGGTGCTTACGCCAAAGCGATGGAGGTCTGATCTATTCTCAAGCCTATGGTAATCTATGTACTAGGACCGGTTAATGAGTGTTTATCTTCCATTTCCAACTTGTTATATTTCATATACACCCGAGAGATGTGAGTACTGATCTGTGCTAAACCGTCAAGTCTAATCACACAAGCTGGCCACTTGTGAATGGCCAACCGTAACAGACTTAAAACAGCTTAAGCACAAATGCAATGAAGATCAGAGAATATAATGAATTCCCGGGTCGTTAAGTCCCACGGAGGATGAATTGGTGTTAAATAACTTCAGATGTCGAATAATCACTAAGGATAGTGATTAGTGAAGGTTTTGAGATAATTATACCTAAAGAAAAGTTCTACAAATTACAGTGACTTAAATGCAAATTAAAAGAAATTAAAAAATTAAAATATATTAAATAAACGCTATCACTATTTTTACAATGATGAACGTTTAAAACCTAAAACGTACGTTTAAATAAAATTACGTAAACGTACAAAATAAAAAGTGAGATCTAAGAAATAAAAGTCCTAAAAATATGAAAATGACATTTTTACAAACCTAATGATAAAATAAAATTATTAGAAAAAGAAAATTATTTTTAAAACTATTTATTTAATTATTATTAATTAAAAACTATTTATTAAGTATTTAAAATGCACTAAAATATAAGAAAATACAAAATTAACCTAGAAAAATGAAATTATAACTTAGAAAAGTCTAAAATATGATAAAACTTATTTTAAAACTGAAAATATATTTTTTAGACTTTTTATGTATTTATTATTAATTTAAAACTATTTAAAACTAATTAAAATGCTAGAAAATACTAATTAAACCAAGCAAATTATGGAAAAATACTTTTTATGACTTTTATATTTATCTTAAACTATGAAAATTGAAAACATATTTTTTTAAGCTTTTTCTGATTTATTAGTATTAAAAGCTATTTAAAAAGACTTAAAAACTAGTTAAAATAAAGAAAAATAGCAAACAGTGTAGGAAAAATATGAAAAATTCAGAAAAATGCTAAAATATTATTCTAAGTTTATAAAAAATATAAAAACATATGCTTATGTGGAGGAATAATAAGCTGCAGTGTAACTGCTTATAAATAAGCAATTTAAAATAAGCTAAAATCCACAAATGACCACCAAATAAACACAGAAGCTAGGTTATGCTATATTAACTTAATACTAACTTATTCCAACCATCTTAAACTTCTGAAAAGCAGTTTAAGCCAAAATTTAAGCAAAACAAGAACTAGCTTTATTCAGAAATGGGACAACATGTTGGCTGATCTAAGAGTGGGGTCCACAGAGCTTAAGCTCAAAACCTTTACTGAAATGGATAGTCAGCTGGGTGGTGAGTGGTAAGGAACCAAGAACCACCAGTGGGGTCCACTGGTGTGGCCTGTGGGACCCACCAAAGTGGTGGTTATGTCCACTGTTTTGGTGGTGCAGGGCATGCTTTTTAACAAGGGGGTCAAAAGAAACTGAATTTTAAGCACTTTACAAGCTAAGTGGAAGTGAGCTACTATTTTTATATTTTAGTTTAGCAGCTAAATATTACTATCCCAAAAGGATTTAAGCTAAAACTTAATAATGAATCCTATATAAAATTATACATTTTATTCAAAAACGGGTATATGAAAATTTTGACTTTTTTAAGTTATTAACTAGTTTGACTTATATGAACTTATGATCTATTCTACTAACTTATTATGTTATTATAAGCTATGATAGGGTGAAATTAAGCTACTGTATCAAGGTATAAGCTAATATGATGAGATTTGCAATCTACAAGTTTAACAGTTAACTATCTAGGTGGATTTAAAAATGATTTTGACTTTTTTACTAATAAGAACTAAATTTTATGATTTATCTTGACTATTAAGAACTTAAGTGACTCTGAACAACAATAATTAACAACACCACAAGCTTCAAACACAGAGTATCATGCATAACCAAACAGTCCTTTAGGAGGATTGTTTTGAAGAGTTTACTACTAAAACAAGTTTTTATACTAAGAAATATATTTATAAACTTAAATTATCTATAATGAGACAGTATTGAACTGAAATTAACAAGATTAGAACACATAAACTAAAAATACAAATTTATGAGAAATTCTTACAAAATGAATCCAAGCACCAAACTAAGAACTGAGGTGTACAACTCAACCTATAGCTTACCAATAAGCTCTAAACCAAATTCAATCCAGAGATTACAATGCTTCAATCTTTGATCTTCTTTACCATTGATTTTTGAATTTTTCACTATTTTATTAGTATTTTTGGAAATTTTTCTGTTTAACTGTAAAATTACTTTCTTTTGTTTCTGAAAACTTATACAAGCTTTTTAAAGAGCTTGTAAGAGCTTTAGATTTCTTAGAAACAACTAATAATAACAATTAAGGATTTTGAAAATTTAGACAGTGAACTATTCATAAACTGAATTCGTATATAAGACTTGAAATTTAAACTGAAAATGAGTTATTGATACACTGAAATAAGATTACAAAACACTTTGAAAGCTTAAACTTGAAATGGAAAACTTAAAAACTTAAAACGACATAAGCTAAAACTAAATTACACTACTTGCTTCTTTCCTCAGCTTCTCATCCTTTCTTTATAGATCTATTCTGTTCCTTGTCGACATATGAGACTTTCCCACTTGATTGCAGCCCTTGGATCACTTGAAATCATCAAAATTACACTTGTCATTTTTTTGGCGGGAAAAGTCTTTGAAGCAGGTAGCAGCATTAATTGCTTCTTGGGAGGATATGGAGGTGGAAAGGAGTTATGTGGAGGTGGCAAGGGGACAATTGAGATAGTTTGGAGAAGCTTTTGGGTCAAGCAGAGGAAAACAGGGGAGATGGGTGAAAAAGTGGTGGGGATGCATTTATTATGGAGTGGGTTGATGTTTAGATGGTGTAAGAGGGTAGGGTGTGAGCTGTGGAGGACAAGTGGAGGGGGGAAGTGGCATGAAAACCACCCTGGTATGGTGACTAAGTGGTTTGGGGGGAGGATGAACAGTGAAGGCGGGATTGGGTTGTTTGACTTATGTTGACCGGGTTATTAATAACGGGTGTTGGGTTTTTGGGCTATAGTTGGGTTTGGGCTTTAGTTTAATATAGGATCCGTTTGGTTTGGTTAATTCACAAGGACCATTTATGCAATTTAGTAAACTTGAAGGACTGATCTTGAACATTTTCCAAAGTTATCACAAGGGTTAAACTTGCCAAATATGGATAGTACAAGGACACATGTTTCATAAAATTCCATTTTTTATAAGTCCAAGGACTAAAATTGTCAACTTTGAAACTTTAATTTTCCAAAAGTTTATCATAAGGACCAATTTTGTCATTTATAAATAGTACAAGGTTTATTTTTGATAAATTTCACTTTTTAAATTAACCAAGGACTATATTTGACATTTTCCAAACTTGAGGGACTAAAGTTGTCATTTTGTTATTTTTAAACTTTAAAGGGTTTATTTTGACAACTTTTGAATCCCATGGACCTTAAATGACATTTTACAAGTTTTTGAATTACCAGGGACTAGTTTTGACAACTTTTAAAACTTGGGGGACTAAAACTGCCAATTATGCAAACTTGATACGTTTTTCACCAGATTTTGATGTTTTTGCATTTAAAACACATAAAACACTTGTTTGTGATATTTTCATCATTTTGATGCATTTCTAAGTGTTTTCAGATGTTTTTGTAGTCTAGACAGTATAAAAATGATGAGTATTTAGACACTCATCAATCCCCCACACTAAAATATTGCTAGTCCCTAGCAATGATTTAGAACTTTAATGGATTTTAAAGACTCTTTACCAAAAGCCATCACTTCTGGAGTAGCGAAATGTTTTAGTTCAAGTAAGAACTTTGGCACAATGATAACCAAATGATTTTGAGCAAATCATAAGCTGTCAACGGATTTGATTTGTCTTTACCAGAAGCCGTTTGCTTCTGGACTAGCCAACTCTTATATAAATTATCAATATTATCTTTGGTGAGCCGATTACCAATTATGGATTTTCAACTGCCTTTACCACAAGCCATAAACTTGTGGGCTAGCCAACTTTTCACTAGTTTAAAGATATGGTGAGCTGAACACCATACAATTTTGGGCAAATTGCAAGCCATAAACGGATTTGAGATATCTTTACCAAGAGCCGTTTGCTCATGGATTAGCCAATCCTTATGTGGGTTAGACATGGTAGACTGATTACCATTTGTTGTGTTTAGTACATAGTACTTCCACTAAATAAAAAATTTTAAAATTTGGCCATTTTGGGGGAAAAAGGGACTAAAAGGGTACATTTATGATCAAATTCGCCAGAATTTCCCCCCCACACTTAGAAATGAATATTGTCCTCAATATTCAAAGTACCGGCTGTTATGCCGAAACTTAGAACGTAAAAAGATAACATTGCTAGCTAAGTGTAGAAACACAACAATTATTCTCTTTTTTTTAATATTTACAATTTTCATTATTTTTAAGATCTATATACAATATGTGGGGCATCTCCCCCACACTATGGTGGGACACACGGGTGAAAACCCATGTTTAACTACTGTTTTTGATTACCGAGTCGCTAGCTTGACTCGACCCCGAATTAATTTGTTCATGGGGAAGCAAAGTGGAAGAAACAATCTCCATCGGACTTTCATTCAAGATGTTTGTATAAACATTGAAATACGTGAAAGTTCCACACCGATGAGATATACATAGAACCGGCTCACAAATGATAAATGAAAATGCCGGGATCAAAAATAGTGTCTTCATTCCCGAAGGAGTGAAGAACAGGAGAAGCTACGGGATAGGTGAAGAAGAGAAAGAAAGTCATGATAATAATCTTGACTAACTCATCATCATCAGAAGGGGAATTCATGATAGCATGAATTTCATCTTTTAAGCTCAATTGGTCTAGACATATCCCGGGTGTGTCTAGATCAAAATAGAAGTTATCATACTCCGGTAGAGATATGATATGAGTGAGTTCACAGGAGAACTCCTCAAAGGCGAATGATTCATATTCAGGATTGATTTGACTGAGTTCACTGGGGAACTCATCAAAAGTGAATGATTCATAATCGGGGAGAGAATTATGAGAATGAGAAGTGGTAATACCACTAATCTTCTCTCCCATATGATCAAAATGGAACGTTTGCAAATCGGGAATAGAATCATTGAACAAAAGTTCACTATCCTCAAAGGGGATAGGATATGAAGTAGGCTTTTCATTAAAAGCCTCGATTCTAGAAACGAGAAGATTAACATTCAATAATGTAAGACAAAGAGCTTCGTCTTGGATTATTTCTTCATCATTCTCTTCTCCTAAGCTGACAAGCTCAGAAGGTAATTCCCGCACATAACTTATGTCTCCACAAGATAAAGAATAGTCCTCATCAGAATCAGAGAACATCTCAATATGATCATTTTGGAAGACAAGAGGGGTAGGGATATCACACATATGATCAAGAATTCCCTGTGACTTTCTCGGGATTGGGACAAGGTCCTCAACACTAGACTTTATGAATTCGTCCGATTCCTTTTCAGGAACAGTGTCAAGAAGCTCATCCCCCATGTTCAGAGAGTGAGTGTGAACCTCATGTGTGATAGCAGTTGTTTGAGAATGAATCTCAACTGCTGGGATATCAACTGAGGAATTTGATGAATCTTCAAGTGTATCTTCATCATCACTGTCATCAGGAATAAAATGAAATTGAGAGCTAGATCTGGCTGCTTTTTCTTTTGCAATTGATTCCCTAACAGATTTTTCAAAGGCAATTTGGGAATTTATTTTAGCAGCCTGCTCTTCAGCTAGCAATTCTTCCATGGATTTCTGATGTGAATTTTGAATGACGGGATATTGTGGGAGTGGAGATTTGTCAAAACCGGAAGGTTGACATTGATAATCATCATGAGGACCCCCACAATATACACAAGAAAAACTGGGAACATTATGAAATGCAGTTTTACTCAACTCCTCAGTTCTTTTCACTGACTCCAGAAGCTCTAGATAAGTGTCTTGCTGGGTTTGCTGAGGAGTTTGAGTCATTTAGCACTGTGGAGGTTGGTCGTGATATGGATAGTCGAAATTGTTACAAGGAAATGGATTCCTTGTTTGACAATCAGAGCTGAAATGAGGACCTCCATAGTTCTCACAACAGTAAAACTGTTGAGCCTGGATTGGTGAATCATATGGATATTGGTCATAACCAAAGTTCTGAGCATCACCGGAAAACTGTTCATAGACAAACGTGTTTCCGGATTGACATTCAAATCCTTGGTGAGGACCTCCACAAAATTCACAGTAGTTATGTTGATTATATGAAGATAAGTCGGGCTGTGGTGGGTAGTTGGAAAAATTTGAGGGGTCGTTAAATGAGTTCGGATTAGGATCATAATCAAATGAATTCCTCGAACCACAAAACAAACAACTCCCGTTACGAATATCATTACCACACTGTACACACGTACACCAGCGACATGGTGAACCAAAAAGAGGCTCACCACAACCGACACAAGGAATAAACGATTCTATTTGAGAGTTATGAGAAGGAATCGGTTCATTCAAAGAATCAACAAAATCAACATGGTGATCCGAATGACTATTAAGACTCGAAGAACATTTTGAAAAATCCGGAGGTGGGACAAGTGGTGTGCTCTGAGAGCTAGCAATTTCCATCACTTCCGTTATGGTCTCCGGTTCTGGTTCTTGAGAAATTTGAAGATTAGGCAAGTCATTCTTGCTAGTCACCGGTCTAATTTCTGCATGTTTGCTTTTAACCGTAAATCGTGAAAGTGTAGGATCAATTTTAGACGGCTTAGGAGCAATCGAGGGGTTAGATCTTTGGATAACCGTAGGTTGGACGTATTTAGCACCTCCATTATCAAAGGGAAGTACCTGGTCCTTTGTCACCCCGGTTTCTCGTTCCATTTCCCTACGCAGAATTAATGGATCATTACGAACAACACGAATTCTTGACATTTGTGATAAAGTAGGAAGTTTTTCAACTTCGTTCCATAATTCGTCGTAGTCGAGAGATTCCATGAGAATAGAAGAAGTTAGAATCAAATGGATAGAGGGTAAAGGAATAAAGAATCAAAAAGGGTAAGAGGGTAAAGATGAATATTTTTGGATTTTTGGATAAATATTTTGTAAAAACAAAGAATGAAAATATTTTTGGTGTTGTTAACACTTTTTTTTTTGTGAAAAGGGTGAAATATTATTAATCAAAAAAATAGAACAATAGGCTACAATTTATAACCATGGACAGACCCATGTTATACATTTTCGAAACCTATCAACAAATAAGCTATCTACAGATAAGCATTCAAAAAAACTGATACATTTACTACATACACTTCACACAAACTATATCCTGTATACTATGTATAATTCCTGCACATCTTTATTCAGCATTTCTTTTGATTCTTCTCAGCTTCACATTCCACTTATCTTCCACAGCTTTGACATTCTCAGTATCCTTAACAATGAAGCTCATAATTCTCCATTTGATACTATCTATAATATTCTGTACCAACACATCAATTGTCCTTTCACTGCTTCTAAAAATCCTTGAATTCCTCTCTTGCCAAATGAAGTACACTGTTGCACCAAGAACAAGTCTCCTGATGACACTCCATATATTTTTATTAGCTTTCAACTTAGAGAATTCTTCAATGACTTCTTTCCAAGTGCAGGAAAACTTCATATCAATAAACTTTTGCATCTCATTCCATATCCTATTTGCATAAGCACATATAAAGAATAGATGTTCATGAGAATCTTGCTCAAGTTTGCAGAACACACATTTCGGCTCATCACTTTGGGTCCATTTTGCTAGTCTGTCTTGAGTCATAAGTCTGTTTTGAATTGCCATCCACAAAACAAATGAATGTCTTGGAATACTTTGTGAGAACCATACTACTTCCTTCCATACCACTTTATTGCCATTTTCACACATATCTTTCCACACAGTCTTAGTAGCAAATTCAGTTATGTGTCCAGAACCAGTTTCCCACATTGCTTTATCTGGTACAACATTATGTAAATTGGGAATTTGTATGTTATCCAGTATAGGGAATTTGCCAAACCATTCTTCAGGCCAACTCCAATTGCCATTATTTATTATCTTATCCACTCTACAATCATTAGTAAGCCTTGCATTGTAAATCTCCCTAGCAGAAACAATTTCACATAAAGGGCCTTTTTCACACCATTTGTCAAACCAAGCAGAAGTACTCTTGCCATTTCCAATTTTATAAAACACATGTCTTCTGACTTTATCCCTAAGCTTAAGAATGTTACACCATCCAATACTACTACTACTGTCTTGTGTGACTTCCCAAATACTTCTGCCTTTCAATTTCTCCACACTAATCCATTTTACCCATAGAGTATCTTTTTTAGCAGCAATGTTCCACAAGTGTTTCATAATCAATACTTCATTCCATACTTGTAAATCTTTAATACCCAAACCACCTTGATCTTTAGGTTTACAAATTTTGTCCCATGAAATTTTAGCCTTCCCTTTAGTTAATTCCCCTTGACACCATAGAAAACCTTTCAAGAATTTGTTTATCTCTTTTACAACAGTCTTGGGAAGAATAAAGACAGAAGCCCAGTAAACTTGCATTGATGATAGGATGGATGCAATTAACTGTAATCTCCCTGCATATGTCAAACTTTTATTCCTCCAATCTTGTACTCTTCCTCTAACCTTCTCAATAAGAGGCTTACAATCATTGATACTCAACTTCTTAGTAATCAAAGGCACCCCTAAGTATCTAACAGGCAATTTCCCAATTGTGAATGGTAGAACTTGTACTATGCTTTCTTGTTCAGGTATTGACAGCCCTCCAAAGAAAATAGTACTTTTCTGCATATCACCAGGGTTGTAAAAAACTCAAGATTACACATTTGGGGTTTGCTGATGATCTGATAGTGTTTAGTCATAGAGATGTTCATTTTGATGATCATTAAAGTGTTGTTAACACTTTAGAAAAAGTGTTAATGAACTTTTTGGCTTTGATTAACTTTACAAAAAACAGTTTACAAAAAGGTGGTATATGTGCAAGAATGAATCTGGAAATGCTTAAAACACGCTTACAGCCTCCCCGGCAGCGGCGCCAAAATTTGATCTGTGCTAAACCGTCAAGTCTAATCACACAAGCTGGCCACTTGTGAATGGCCAACCGTAACAGACTTAAAACAGCTTAAGCACAAATGCAATGAAGATCAGAGAATATAATGAATTCCCGGGTCGTTAAGTCCCACGGAGGATGAATTGGTGTTAAACAACTTCAGATGTCGAATAATCACTAAGGATAGTGATTAGTGAAGGTTTTGAGATAATTATACCTAAAGAAAAGTTCTACAAATTACAGTGACTTAAATGCAAATTAAAAGAAATTAAAAAATTAAAATATATTAAATAAACGCTATCACTATTTTTACAATGATGAACGTTTAAAACCTAAAACGTACGTTTAAATAAAATTACGTAAACGTACAAAATAAAAAGTGAGATCTAAGAAATAAAAGTCCTAAAAATATGAAAATGACATTTTTACAAACCTAATGATAAAAGAAAATTATTAGAAAAAGAAAATTATTTTTAAAACTATTTATTTAATTATTATTAATTAAAAACTATTTATTAAGTATTTAAAATGCACTAAAATATAAGAAAATACAAAATTAACCTAGAAAAATGAAATTATAACTTAGAAAAGTCTAAAATATGATAAAACTTATTTTAAAACTGAAAATATATTTTTTAGACTTTTTATGTATTTATTATTAATTTAAAACTATTTAAAACTAATTAAAATGCTAGAAAATACTAATTAAACAAAGAAAATTATGGAAAAATACTTTTTATGACTTTTATATTTATCTTAAACTATGAAAATTGAAAACATATTTTTTTAAGCTTTTTCTGATTTATTAGTATTAAAAGCTATTTAAAAAGACTTAAAAACTAGTTAAAATAAAGAAAAATAGCAAACAGTGTAGGAAAAATATGAAAAATTCAGGAAAATGCTAAAATATTATTCTAAGTTTATAAAAAATATAAAAACATATGATTATGTGGAGGAATAATAAGCTGCAGTGTAACTGCTTATAAATAAGCAATTTAAAATAAGCTAAAATCCACAAATGACCACCAAATAAACACATAAGCTAGGTTATGCTATAGTAACTTAATACTAACCTATTCCAACCATCTTAAACTTCTGAAAAGCAGTTTAAGCCAAAATTTAAGCAAAACAAGAACTAGCTTTATTCAGAAATGGGACAACATGTTGGCTGATCTAAGAGTGGGGTCCACAGAGCTTAAGCTCAAAACCTTTACTGAAATGGATAGTCAGCTGGGTGGTGAGTGGTAAGGAACCAAGAACTACCAGTGAGGTCCACTGGTGTGGCCTGTGGGACCCACCAAAGTGGTGGTTATGTCGACTGTTTTGGTGGTGCAGGGCATGCTTTTTAACAAGGGGGTCAAAAGAAGCTGAATTTTAAGCACTTTACAAGCTAAGTGGAAGTGAGCTAATATTTTTATATTTTAGTTTAGCAGCTAAATATTACTATCCCAAAAGGATTTAAGCTAAAACTTAATAATGAATCCTATATAAAATTATACATTTTATTCAAAAACGGGTATATGAAAATTTTGACTTTTTTAAGTTATTAACTAGTTTGACTTATATGAACTTATGATCTATTCTACTGACTTATTATGTTATTATAAGCTATGATAGGGTGAAATTAAGCTACTGTATCAAGGTATAAGCTAATATGATGAGATTTGCAATCTACAAGTTTAACAGTTAACTATCTAGGTGGATTTAAAAATGATTTTGACTTTTTTACTAATAAGAACTAAATTTTATGATTTATCTTGACTATTAAGAACTTAAGTGACTCTGAACAACAATAATTAACAACACCACAAGCTTCAAACACAGAGTATCATGCATAACCAAACAGTCCTTTAGGAGGATTGTTTTGAAGAGTTTACTACTAAAACAAGTTTTTATACTAAGAAATATATTTATAAACTTAAATTATCTATAATGAGACAGTATTGAACTGAAATTAACAAGATTAGAACACATAAACTAAAAATACAAATTTATGAGAAATTCTTACAAAATGAATCCAAGCACCAAACTAAGAACTGAGGTGTACAACTCAACCTATAGCTTACCAATAAGCTCTAAACCAAATTCAATCCAGAGATTACAATGCTTCAATCTTTGATCTTCTTTACCATTGATTTTTGAATTTTTCACTATTTTATTAGTATTTTTGGAAATTTTTCTGTTTAACTGTAAAATTACTTTCTTTTGTTTCTGAAAACTTATACAAGCTTTTAAAGAGCTTGTAAGAGCTTTAGATTTCTTAGAAACAACTAATAATAACAATTAAGGATTTTGAAAATTTAGACAGTGAACTATTCATAAACTGAATTCGTATATAAGACTTGAAATTTAAACTGAAAATGAGTTATTGATACACTGAAATAAGATTACAAAACACTTTGAAAGCTTAAACTTGAAATGGAAAACTTAAAAACTTAAAACGACATAAGCTAAAACTAAATTACACTACTTGCTTCTTTCCTCAGCTTCTCATCCTTTCTTTATAGATCTATTCTGTTCCTTGTCGACATATGAGACTTTCCCACTTGATTGCAGCCCTTGGATCACTTGAAATCATCAAAATTACACTTGTCATTTTTTTGGCGGGAAAAGTCTTTGAAGCAGGTAGCAGCATTAATTGCTTCTTGGGAGGATATGGAGGTGGAAAGGAGTTATGTGGAGGTGGCAAGGGGACAATTGAGATAGTTTGGAGAAGCTTTTGGGTCAAGCAGAGGAAAACAGGGGAGATGGGTGAAAAAGTGGTGGGGATGCATTTATTATGGAGTGGGTTGATGTTTAGATGGTGTAAGAGGGTAGGGTGTGAGCTGTGGAGGACAAGTGAAGGGGGGAAGTGGCATGAAAACCACCCTGGTATGGTGACTAAGTGGTTTGGGGGGAGGATGAACAGTGAAGGCGGGATTGGGTTGTTTGACTTATGTTGACCGGGTTATTAATAACGGGTGTTGGGTTTTTGGGCTATAGTTGGGTTTGGGCTTTAGTTTAATATAGGATCCGTTTGGTTTGGTTAATTCACAAGGACCATTTATGCAATTTAGTAAACTTGAAGGACTGATCTTGAACATTTTCCAAAGTTATCGCAAGGGTTAAACTTGCCAAATATGGATAGTACAAGGACAAATGTTTCATAAAATTCCATTTTTTATAAGTCCAAGGACTAAAATTGTCAACTTTGAAACTTTAAGGGCCTAACTTGTAATTTTCCAAAAGTTTATCATAAGGACCAATTTTGTCATTTATAAATAGTACAAGGTTTATTTTTGATAAATTTCACTTTTTAAATTAACCAAGGACTATATTTGACATTTTCCAAACTTGAGGGACTAAAGTTGTCATTTTGTTATTTTTAAACTTTAAAGGGTTTATTTTGACAACTTTCGAATCCCATGGACCTTAAATGACATTTTACAAGTTTTTGAATTACCAGGGACTAGTTTTGACAACTTTTGAAACTTGGGGGACTAAAACTACCAATTATGCAAACTTGATACGTTTTTCACCAGATTTTGATGTTTTTGCATTTAAAACACATAAAACACTTGTTTGTGATATTTTCATCATTTTGATGCATTTCTAAGTGTTTTCAGATGTTTTTGTAGTCTAGACAGTATAAAAATGATAAGTATTTAGACACTCATCAGTACCCAAACACCCCATGTGAGGTGCTGGTATGTAATTTCCGTGCTTATTATGACTTTTGCGGGGCTTATATGTGTTGTGGATTGTTCTAAACCGATGCTTCATGGCCCCTAACTTATAAATTAATTGGCTAAAAGCACATTTGCTTGAGGACAAGCAAATACCAAGGGTAGGGATATTTGATAAGGTTTTAAAATGTGCCTTTTTGAGGGGTCGTTTAAGCCCTTATTTGATCACTTTTGTATCCGTTATTACTTAATATCGTTCCTTTTCACTTTTTAGGTCTCTTGAAGGCAAATTGCTGGAATGGCACTTATTTGGACGAAAAGGCGCGGATATATGAATAAAATGGCCAAAGTCAAGAATCGAGACACTCAAGCTGCATAAATACAAGGGGACGGCGTCAGGTGTTAATTGCGACGCCGTCGGAGCACTTCTGTGACGGCTCAGTAGCCAAATTGCTTATTTTCAAGTGACGGTGTCAGGCTTTAAAAGAGTAGGCAGTCGCAACTCAGACTGGCCTAGATTTGATCCAGACGGCGTCAGAGACTGAAGGGGACGGCGTCACAAGCATAAGGTGACGCTGTCGCAAGACTAACGTGGCCAAGATGAAACCCTAATGACGGCGACCCGACGGCGTCACAAATCATAAGGTGACGCCGTCGCGATTGTAATCTTATATATAGAATCCGAATTTTTCAGTTTTAGTGTGTAGTCTTTTTGGAGTAAAAACCTAAACCGAACCAAGGCTGTCTTGTACAGTATTTTAGGGTTCCAAACCTATCTTACACCAAGATAAGTACTTTACTTCATTAATTCAATTATGTCTTCAATTACTTGTGTGTATGCTTGCATGTTCTCCATGTCCGGCTAATTTACTTGTGTGTTTGCTTAGGGAATATGAAACTTAATTATTGAATATTGATTGGTTGTCTCTTATCTTAATTGTTAATGATCTAGTAATGCGATAGGTCATTCGTTGTGTAGTTAATGCTTGATTAATCTTTGTGAACCTTAGACTATAACACCTAGAGTAGTTGTAGGCTAAACCATCCAAAGAGTACCTTAGAGTTAGAGTTTATAATTCCTAGAGATTTTGTAGACGAGACCCTTTGGTAGTTTCAAAGAGTTAGGGACAAACGCATACCCTACGACTTTAGACACACAACGCGATTAAGAATAAGGACGTGACAATTCAACCATCAATAGGAGATAATTAAGGAGTAATAAAACCTAAGTGAACACATCTTTAAACCATCATACGAGCACACAATAATTAGACATAGACTACATACACCTTAGATTAGATAATTAGATAAGTAGAGTAATCGGTAGAAATACCAACCCCCAAATCCAAACCCCGAGATTCGTACCTTTCTAATTCCTAAAAAAAAACATAAAAAGATAAAAAATAATCTTCCTCAACCCCAACCTTAGCGTAGTAACTTCTCACTAGCATTCCTATTCCCCTAGAGAACGATATCAATACCCGTGGCTTACCCTAATACTACACTACAACGATTAGATTCACTGCCTAGGGTGTTATAAAACTTGCTCGAAGAAAAGGAAGTTCCTTTGACCCCGAACGACGCGTGTAGCGTTATCATATTATCTTCTCTCTTCATAAGGAGTTTGATATGACTGACTTGGGGCCTCTTAATTATTTTTTGGGCATTTCAGTTACTCGTGACTCTACAAGCATGTTTCTTTCTCAGAAGAAATATGCTTTGGAACTTTTGGATAGGGCACATATGGCTTCGTGCAATCCAACTCGGACTCCAGTTGACACAGAGCCAAAGCTTAGTTCAGATGGGGATCCTGTTTCTGATCCTACTTTATATCGCAGTCTTGCAGGTGGTTTACAATATCTCACATTTACTCATCCAGGTATCTCCTATGCGGTACAACAGGTGTGTTTACATATGCATGATCCCCAAGAGCCTCACTTTGCAGCTCTCAAGAGAGTTCTCTGTTATGTTCGTGGTACACTTGACTTTGGGCTCCAACTTTATGCCTCCTCTACTGGTTCACTTGTAGCATATTCTGATGCTGATTGGGCTGGTTGCCCTTCTACTAGGCGATCTACCTCCGGTTATTGTGTGTTCATAGGGATAATCTTCTTTCGTGGTCATCCAAACGGCAACATACGCTTTCTAGATCGAGTGCTGAGGCTGAATATCGTGGTGTTGCCAATGTTGTTGCTGAAACTGCATGGCTCCGTAATCTTCTTCGCGAGCTCCACACACCTTTATTCTCTGCCACTCTTGTCTATTGTGACAATGTCAGTGCTATTTATTTGACCGCTAATCCTGTTCAGCATCAACGGACCAAACACATTGAGATTGATATTCATTTTGTTCGTGATATGGTTTCTCAAGGTCAGGTTCGTGTTCTTCATGTGCCATCCCATTATCAGTATGCTGACATTTTCACCAAAGGATTGCCGTCTGCGATTTTTGAGGAGTTTCGTTCCAGTTTGAGTGTTCGGTCCTCTCCCGCTCAAACTGCGGGGGAGTGTTAGACGATATTTTGTGTAAGCTTTTGGGCTTTATTATTAGTTAATAGCTTAACCCATTTATGTTTGATTCTGGAATAATCCTCAAGCTCTTATATATTGTAATTGATGTGTTAATGAAAAGCAAGCCAATTATTATTTCCAATATTATTTTGCACACTCTTCAACTGTACCATAGAGATTTTAACCAACTAATCAAACGTTAGGTTAGTATGTATCTTGGAGTTAAAAAAGTACGTACTAGTAATTATGTTACTTAGGAACCAAGATTTTAAATTAAGTTTTACAATAATTGTACAGATAACTAAAATGATGTATCAGTATTAAAGATCATCAATTCTTTAACACCGTCCTTGTCTTGCTGAAAGCATTAACACTTAGGGAGTCATTGAAAAGTGTTTGGAATTACTTTAAAACTCTTATTATCATGCTCTATTACTCTTCAACCCCTATTTGTTCGTGAGATATGCTTACCATCAAAGTCATCAAACATGAGTACATACTCTGAGTAATATCTGATATTGAATGAATATATAGTTTTTGTTTATAAATGAACTTAGTCACGATGAAATAATATTGAAATTTTAATATATATTAGAGTTTTAAACACAGGAGCTTGGACTTCGATAAACACTCTCTATCTCTCATTTTATTCTCATTTTATTCAGTTGTTTGATTATCTAATCAATGAAAATTGCTAAATTTAGTATTGTCCTTCTATCTTGGTCTCATGTGTTTCTCTTGGCTCCCATCATTTGATGCAAAATTAGTGACAACGTATTTGTTGGTAACCCGCTTATTAATGAACGTATACAAACAAATATTTCTTATATAACTCCATCATAGCGATTCGCTAAATGATCCGTAATAACTAACGTACATTTCATGCATTGATTGAAAAGATGAATCATAGTAATCATAATTTCGTTCTCTTTATCGCCCTGACCTTTGCTTTTATAGCACCAGCTATATTAGCCCTAAGGGCAGGCGAAGAGACCATCGCAGACATTGTGGATTATGGTGGAGAACATTCTGGTGATAACAATGTCGCAGACTCTGGAGCATATAATCCTCAGTTCTCTGAAAAATTTGCTGGAGATGTCGAAGCGTGAGTTTGTTTTTATTTTCTTTCAACAGTTTTTTAAGAAAATTTGAATATGTTTGTTCATATGTGAATTATCTTTTTTAGGTCTATATCCGAGAAAAATTCAACAAGGAGGGACTTACATGAATGTTCGACAAATAACATAATAGACAAATGTTGGAGATGCAAAGCCGATTGGGCTGACAATAGAAAAGCATTAGCAGAATGCGCACAAGGTTTTGGAAAGGGAACCACTGGTGGCGCGGCTGGTGAAATTTACACAGTGACATGTGATTCAGATGACGCAGCCGAGAATCCAAAGGAAGGGACTCTCCGTTGGGCTTGCGCACAAAAGTATCCTTTATGGATCATTTTCGACAAAGATATGTCCATCAATCTCAAACACACCCTTGTTGTGGAGAGTGACAAGACAATTGATGGTAGAGGTGCAATGATTGAGATCGCTGGTGGTGGGGGTGTTACCATTCATAATGTCAACAATGTCATCCTTAGTAACCTCAATATCCACGATGTTAAAGTTACAGATGGTTTTAATTATAGATCAGGCTGTGATGGTGATGCAGTCGCCGTTAAAACTGCTACTAAGGTATGGATCGACCATTGCACAATGAGTAAAGGTCCTGACGGGCTCCTTGATGTCACTGTTGGTAGCACGGGTGTAACCATTTCCAACTGTAGATTCCACGATCATGACAAAGTACGTAACGATATCCTAACATATTATATCTCGTAGACAATCAATAATTATTAAGTTTGCTGAAGATAATTATACTAAACAGGTCCTATTGCTCGGGGCAGACGATTCACACTCTGAAGATAAAAATATGTATGTCACCGTTGCATTCAACAGGTTTGATATTGGATGTACCCAAAGAATGCCTAGATGTCGATTTGGGTTTTTCCAAGTCGTTAACAACGACTACAACAGATGGGGAATGTACGCTATTGGTGGTAGTTCTAGCCCTACTATCCTCAGCCAAGGCAACCGATTCTTGGCTTCTGATAGTACGAAAGAGGTTATATATCACAAACTGTACTAATTCTATATCTTTGCTAGATTATTTTGAATAAAGTTTGATTATAGTTTTATTTACATGATTTTGAAGATTTTAAAAAGGAACGCTGCGGCTGAAACAGAGTGGAAGAACTGGAACTGGAGATCAACAGATGACGTATTAGAAAATGGGGCTATCTTTATAGCATCTGGATCCGACCCACAGCTAACAGCTGACCAACAAGCCGGCATGATTACTCATGAACCAGGATCAAAGGTTGCGGATCTCACCTGGTCTGCTGGTGTACTCTCATGTACAGCGGGACAACCTTGCTAACCAACCAACCAAATTATTTGGTTGAATTTATCTACGTTGTCTGTATTATTTTTGTGACGGTATTTGTGTTGCTGGTTCTTTAAAGACATGGATCGATCATTGCACACTTTGTTGTTCCCTTTTAGTTGGTTACAAAGAATAACTTAAGTTATCTAACCAACTTTCATGCTTAGTAAAGTACTAGTATGTTTAAAGCAATTAAGAAAGATTTACACGTGTGCTTTCAACGTTTAAATTCTTGTTATAAATGAATCAAAGAATTTACTAAGATCGTTTGCGCAATAAAAATCGAATGGAAATTGCATGAACACAACATGTACATATGATTAAAATTTCGACTAACAACAATAGTCTAACATGAGGAAGGATTAATCTTAAACAATTTTACACAAATATAATAACGGATCTTGTTGCCATATGTAATCAATCAAAGTAATATTATATACATCATAATTTTCGGTTCATATGCTTATTAATAATCCACCATAATTTATTTCAAACACATATGTAATTATAATTAACATCGTTAATTAGAAAAAATAACATAAACAAAAACGAATGCTTATATATTAATCCCCCGAGCCCTAACCTATGTGATCAATCCAATAGCACCAAAACCTGAACACTTATTGAATCAAAAGATTCAATCACTAAGACATATCCACACTAAGGGTGTGTTTGATTACATCTTAATGACATAATTCACCACTGATTCCAAAAAACTTAATCGTTCAACATCTTTGATAATTATAAAACTTAGACAGTGAATGACAAACAATCACTGAGCGATTTTGCATGATAAAGTACACTAAACGATTCAGTGGGCTTAAATTGCCTTTCAAAAAAAAAAACGATTCAGTGGGCTGATATTTACCAAAATACCTTAAACATCTAATGTATCCCTTCCACGTGGATATCTACTGTCGGTTATTCAACTTATAAAAGAACCATATTGTTAACACACTTTATCTCTATATATTAAAATGTCCAATAATTGGGATATGTATTTGGTTAATATAGCCGAAGGTAATATATTACGAAGCTATTTAGTGTTGGAAAATGTGGTCAAACGTGTTGAATGACAATTGATTTTGTCATCATCATACTACATTATAATGGAAGAATATGTTGAACCTAACTTCGATCTTAATTCCAAGCCTAAAATTAAGCAACACACCCGAACCTGAGTATATAAAAACTGAAAATTGATACTCCCTCCATTAATACCACACATTAAAACCTACACATGAGAATTGATTCTCGCATTAAATTCTTTAAAATAATATTAACATTCAATTGATAACATTTGTTTGGACTTTCTTTTTTTTCTTTTATAAGAGCAATTTGTCGGAAAAACCTTGCAATGGACGGAAAATATAACCACACGGGGACCCGCCGCTGCAACGCGCGGGTACCCGGCTATGTATACTAATGAGAATTAAGAATAAAATTAATTTATTGTTTTATTTTAATTTATGAGACATTAATAACATTAATTGTGATAATTAATTGTGACCATTTTTTTTCCATTCCAATTCCCTATATATTAAAAGCTTATTTTTTAATTTCAAGGATACCGAAAAACACATAACTCATTCCTCTCCTTTTGTTGTGGATTCTTTGTGTATCCGGTTCGTAATAGAGGGAAGACACGATTTTGGTTCGCCTTGATAACCCGTTTGTGCTAACGGAGTTATTCGTTGTTGTTGCATCTTGGGAGATAGACGTTCATGATTCTCAAGCACCGTGGAGAGTACGAATATGTCTTAAGGAAACTGTGAGCATCACAGGCCTCAACATTTTCCTTACTTATCTTTTTGAGTCTCAACAATCAAAAGAAGTATGATATCGTTTTCTACACTTTTATGTTTTCTTTTCATGTTATGATTTATTTGTCTCCAATAGCTATGTACGTTGCTTACTACAATCTTAAGACAGATCACTATTTAAAAGTGACATTTACGTGTTACATAGAAAGAAAAGAAATATGAAAAAATGAGTTGCATATTTAATTTCTAGCTACTATCATACCCCACTTACGATTAGTTGAGTGGAAATAGAATGAGAACCAATTATTTTTTAATCAATTATGTGATTATTTAAATAACTCATGTTTCATGAGTCACATGCCTAATTTTATGAAGCCTTGAGCACAGTTTCTGAAATTGTATGAATACTATTGTATATGTTAAGCATCTTACAACTGATGTTGATGCTAATGGAATCATGAAAATATATTACAATTGTTTGTTAAACAAAACAAAAAGTTTTCTCTTTTAGTCAAACTATTTTACGAATTTAAATATATTGATGATTATCAATAAATGGCATGTTATGTTTTGGGTGATAATCGATTTTGTGGACTTTAGTTTTGTCTACCATATGTAAATTATAGGGATATATCAAGATTATTTTATGGTATCCACATTGTCTAAAATCCAGAGAAGTTTTTTAGTAAAAAAAAAAATTTAATTTACGTCTAAATCTATCATGATACTATATGTATTCAAAATTGATCTTGATTAGTTTGAGTCACTTAATCATGATAAACAGTCTTATATTTGGCCTCTTCGTGAATCATCTTAACCGGTTTGTTTCATTAGGACATCAATCTAATGAAATTAATGTGTAGATGATAATGATTGCAATTTTACACTAGTGATTTGGTGTGGAATGTCTTGGATATATTTGGCATTTAAATGATAGACTAATTTACTAGTCTCACAATCGTAAATGAATATATTTAAATTGATTGGGATATTCTAGTTTGACTTGACTATTTCTCCATCTCTAACGTGTGCGTCTTTAACATACGTAACGGATTAACTCGACAAAAAATAAAATATAGTTTGGGGAAACCTGTTGTAGAGTACTTTATCATTTCAGGAAGAAAAATAAAGAACATGTTGTGTTGCAATGTTACACAACTTTTGGTTGAAAATGACTGGTTTACGAATAAAAATACCGTAAAAGAGTATGCATACATAAATTTACGAGTTTGTATGTTTTGTTTATAAAGAGTATGAGCATCAGTTATGATAGTTAATTTTTTAATGTGACCCTGACTTGTGTCAAAGATACTAAAATGAATTTGCCTTTGCTTTGAAAGGATTTGTGATTATTATGATGCTATTACGTAACAATTGGCTGTATTTTTTCCCGGAACTTGCTGACATGATTTTGATATCATGAAAGACGAGGAATGCTTTTCTAAAATCTTGTTTAGGATTAAACCATTTTCGGGTTGCTTATCCTCTATTTCTAAAGTTTGTGAAACAACATTATAATTGAACAATTGAGTGTTCAAAGCATGTTGGCCGAAATCTTGCCATGATACTAGTTTGTGTAACTAGATTGGTTTCATGACTAAATATTGAGATTAAACTCATTTCAGTGGAATGCGAATTTTGGTGTTATTTGGAATCCAAAATAATTGTTGTCACAACTATGCAGTCGCGGAAAAAGGTGTTGTTTGCATAGTAAACAAATGAGTTTCTGCACCGATGTTTTTTACATTGATTAAGTAACGTATTAAATGTGATTTTTGAAGGAGAAAAGAATTGAGCTTAAAAGGAAGAAGGGTTTAGGGTTTAGGGTTTAGGGTCATTTTATCGCTGTTTTTATTTTAGTATGATAATATTTTTTTTCCTCTAAGAGGTTTAGTTTTTCCTTGAGAGAATTTTGTGTTGTTTGGATGCATACGTTGAGCTGTTTGGTACAACACTTTATGGTTGTTTTAATGCAAAATTATGTGAAATTTTTGTGCGATGTGCAACGAAAAATTGTTTGTTTCATTTGGTGAATAAACATATATATATATATATATATATATATATATATATATATATATATATATATATATATATATATATATATATGTATGTATATGTATTGTGGCAAAGTAGCTATCTAAAGTTGTTTGGTGCGGTTCTATGCAACTAATTTTTGTAACATGAGAATTAACAAGTTGCTCAGTTTTGTACCCAGTATTGGAAGTTTGGATGTTGCAAATATTCTGTTGTGAATATTGTTGCGAATAATCAAACTACTTGTTATTCTAGAAAGATGAATAATACATTTTGCTAATAATCGAACGGTTTGTCATATATAAGAAATGACTATGTGTTGAATATAATCGTGTAGGACATTGTGAAATGTTAAGAAAGAACACACGTATAAATGACAACGAACTATGTTGGTATATGTAACCAATTTGAAAGGTGTGATTGTCATCCAAGGTGAGCTATAGTCCATTCACTAAGTTGGACATATTTTGATTGTGTAAAATGATTACACATTGATTTTATGTGATTATAATCACATAATAAATTTTGATAATCATATAATGATAAGAGATTAAATGTGATTGTATATATAAACACAAGTGAATTGGAATGACATGATATAAGTGTAACACTTACACATATAACTTATGGGATCCTCCTAGAACATGTGTGGTTTAAGGTGGTGATTTGTCTAAAAGAAGAATGTTGGTAAATGAAGCTATGAGTAATCATAATGATGCATCTTCTTATACGCTTGATTCCTTGGTCTATAGCATGCTAGATTTGGAATCTGTTAATTATGATACGGAAAATAATTAACATGAGGCATTCAAAAAGTTTGCATACACTAGTATGAAACTTGTGAAGTGACAAATTACTAAGGATCTTGATGTCATATCCATGTGAAAAAAAAATCTTATAAACAAGATTAAGACATTGAAAGAGAGAACCTTTCTACAAAATTCTTGAGATAAATTCCATGTGGGGGATTCCAGCCTAGCTAGAGTTCAAAAGAACGTCAAAAAACATGATGTTCTTGCCTAGTTGGAATACTCAAGAATTAACTAGAGCGTGATTTATTTAGATTTGCATGAAACTCAAAGTTGTACAAACATATTATGTCGATACGAAAACTACTCTCAGCATGGGTTATCCTTATGACAATATGATGTCATAGAATAACTTTGTGGATCCGCTTGCGAAAAGCTAAATGTGAGAGTTAGTTAGCAAGTCGTGAAGAGGAATGTGACTAAAGCCCATGAAAAGTTTATATGAAGGAAAACCTAACCCAACTGACTAGAGATCCCAAGATCTGGGTTCAATAGGACAACCTACTTGGATAAACGGAGGTCACTGTGGGGGAGTAATAAACTCCACATTTATTTAAGGGAGTTAGTGAACTTCCTAGTCCATTCCTATAACAGTGACAATATGAGGTTAAGCATATGGCTTTTAATGATTGATCGCGAATCACCTATGTGAGAGAGAAGTGGGGTCGCTTCTTAGGGAATTGTGAGGGCGCAATTCTTAACAGCTCTCGCAGAACCAGGCTAATGTTCATGACCATAACGAACATAACTATGAGAACCAAAAAGTATCAAGGAGATATTTGTGTGAATATATATTGTAGTCTCCATAAACAGCAGACAGTTCAAAGACATCGAGTTCTACTGGCTGCTAGGAGGCTAAGTATATTTCATGAGGGAAGGTTTAAAGGGTAACACCTACCTATCCTATGCAAATATCAACTGCAAAACTCTATTACAACTTTGTCTCCTTGAAATTCATTTCCCTTATCAATTTCATTCATGTGGGGGATTGTTGGAAAATGTGGTCAAACGTGTTGAATGACAATTGATTTTGTCATCATGTATACTAATGAGAATTAAGAATAAAATTAATTTATGGTTTTATTTTAATTCATGAGACATTAATAAAATTAATTGTGATAATTAATTTTGACCGTTTTTCTTCCATTCCAATTCCCTATATATTAAAGGATTATTCTTTCATTTCAAGGATACCGAAAAACACATAACTCATTCCTCTCCTTTTGTTGTTGATTCTTTGTGTATCCGGTTCGTAATAGAGGGAAGGCACGATTTTGGTTCGCCTTGATAACCCGTTTGTGCTAATGGAGTTATTCGTTGTTGTTGCATCCTGGGAGATAGACGTTCATGATTCTCAAGCACCGTGGAGAGGACGAATTTGTCTTAAGGAAACTGTGAGCATCACAGGCCTCAACATTTTCCTTACTTATCTTTTTGAGTCTCAACAATCAAAAGAAGTATGATATCGTTTTCTACACTTTTATGTTTTTTTTTCATGTTATGATTTATTTGTCTCCAATAGCTATACACGTTGCTTACTACATTTAGTTGTTAAAATATGAGTATGATAAACTTATTTTTATTTATGTTTAACTTCTTTTGTTCATATCCGTTTTGTATACTACAAATTTTATAAATGATCACTATTTATAAATCAACGTATTTTGATTAGCATCTTATCATCGAGAGGTTAAAATGGTCATTTTATTTTATTCAAAAGGCACACTCAATTATTTATCAAACAATTATTTTCATTCTGAAACATTTTCACTCAACATCTTTGAATTATTCAGCATCTTTGATTCACTCAGCACTAAACAATACAATTTTATCAAACAACCCCTAACTCTTTTAGCGAAATCCTTGGTTGTTTATTCTGATATCACTATTGTATTTAGAACTAGCCAAAGCCAACAACTAGTAATACAAGATTAAACAAAGAAAAATATCAAAGTGTTTAAGAAAGAACTATGCTATACACTCTGAATTGATTCAGAGACTTAGTTCTTATGGATGACTAAATGCTCTGTTGAATCTGTATCACATTAATTGTAAGAGATAACATTTACTCTTTTGAGACATTCTCTTTTATAGGCATAATACAAGGTGGTTACCTGTGGGGTAATAACGACGTGTCAAACATCTAACTATAATGCACACTCCTACCTTACTTGTTATCCTTGATAATATATAGAAGTGATGGTCATTCACGTTTAGGAACTTTGTAACGTGTGTTAGATATCGTATTAGAATAGTCAACGGGCTCGTGGATTGGGCTAAGCTAAATGGCTAATAGTTATGTTAAGCTAGCCTTATGTAAGTTATTGTCCAATCCAAGCCCAAGCCCAAGCCCAAGCCCATAAGGGTGATATGTAAGGAAGTATAAATACCCCTCAAATGGTCATTTGAGGAGTGTGCTTGAGTGTGTTTGTATGTGTTTTCCTTTGAAATAAACATCATCTTGTTTTCATCTTTCTCTCCTCCATACACGACACACACACACACACACACACACACACACACACACACATATATATATATATATATATATATATATATATATATATATATATATACATATATATATATATATAGGCTCCGGTTCCATTGAGAAGGTTTTTATTTTGAGAAGATTGAGAAATCTTCGTTTGAGCAAATTGATTCATGTTTTTTATTTGATTCACAAGTAAACATCATTTTATGGTGAATCGAATCTATAAATCACAGCTTTGATTCACAAATCATTGTTAAAATCGAGTTATGATGATGATTCATTAAATTTGTACAGATGGTTCAGTATTCTACATATATCGCAAAATCGAGATATTTTTAACATTGATTCAAATTTTTTTTACATATTTTGAATTTTAATCACATTAAAATGAGTTTTACGCTTTAAAAACATGAATCAAAGTTCAAAATCTATCATTTTTGAAAACCTTCTCAATCTTCTCAAAATAAAAACCTTCTCAATCGATCCGGATTCTATATATATATATATATATGTATATCAAGTCACCATCTTAATCTTTCTTCTTATACTTTACGAATAGCATAAGTGTTTGGTTCTCCTGTTCTACTCGTTTGGTAAGCTTGGTAAAGTGATAAGGTTGAGAAAAAAAAGGTCCTACAATTGGTATCAATCGCCTAACAATGGTTTAGGAGTGTTGTGTTATGTTTTTTGGTTAAAGCTTTTCAAAAAGTTGCGTTTTTTACATAGAACGTGACCTTTTTGTCATAAAGTTTTGATTTTTACGTGTTTTTAAGCTTAAAGTTGTAGTTTTTATTGATCATTAAGTGTTTTAGAAGAACTTTGTGCAAAAGAAATCGTTTGGAAACGTGTTTTTGGGTGAAATTTTGTGTTTTTGCAAAAATCTGGGCATTCTACGCCTAAGCATTGCAAGGACAGAAAGTCAAAACCCTAGTTTTACGCATAAGGAAAAGTCAAAACCCTAGTTCTACGCCTAAGCAGTGAATTCTACGCGTAAGGTCTACGCGTAAGAAGTGAAATCCTACGCTTAAGCATTTGGTGACGTTTCTTCGTGCAACAACGGTGACTCAGTACTTCCCTCACTTGGATAAGTGTGTGGAATACTTCGACTTCTGGATATCTTTTACACTTGGACGAGTGTAAAGGATTTTGGTTTTAAACCTAAACTTACGCATAAGCCTAAACACTTACGAGTAAGCACTTCTACGCATAAGTTAATTCTTACGCGTAAGGTACTCTACTTATAAGATTTTAGTCTACGCATAAGCTTAAGTTTAACCTTAAAGTTTACGCGTAAGGTAAAGTTTACGCATAAGCTTCATCCTACGCCTAAGGAATCCTATGCATAAGCAAATCCTACGCATAAGCACCAATTCCTACGCCTAAGAACAAGTTCATTCGGGTCAACCTTCGAGTCCTAAAAACGCTCCGAACAGAAGTTATTGATGTTTTTAAGTTTTTAGACCCAATTTTCACTGCAACAACCGAGCTTAATCTTCATCAAACACAACTCCTTTATCGTTGAATCGATCCTACATCAACTTTATCATCAAATACCTTCATCAATGGCTACTCAACAAGACATTCATGCAGCCGGTGCCGAAAACCGTCCTCCTATGCTGGAAAAAGGTGGATATCTTCAATGGACAAGTCGTATGCTCCGAACCTAATGGAAAACTCATGATTTAATCCATTACGAATGGACCCTTCAAGCCTCGACAAGTCCAAAACCCTGGAAATCCTGATGCAACACCTCCCGTCCCACCATCTTTTCGTGTTCAAAATGAATCAGAATACACGGACGAGGATAACAAACAGGTTGAAGCAGATGACATGGCAATACACATTGTCCAACTGGGTTTACCAAGAGACATCTTTGCTGCTGTAGACAGCTGTGAAACTGCTTACAATATGTGGGAACGTGTTAGACGGCTATGTTATGGAATAGAAATTGGTAAACAAGACATGGAGAACAAGCTGCTAACTGAATGGGAGAGGTTTACATCAACTCCAGGAGAATCCATTGAATCCTACTATGGAAGGTTTTGCACTGTGATGAATGAGCTTATCAGAAACAAGTTGGCACCCAGAACTATCGTGAGTAACATCAAATTTCTCAACAATCTTCCAGAAGAATGGGCACGATATGTCACTATTGTCAACCAAACAAAGGACTTACATCAGGTGAACTTTGATCAACTCAATGATTTTCTGAAACAAAACCAAGCTGAAGTCAATGAAGTTAGGAAAGAAAGATTGGCAAAGAATCATGATCCCTTGGCACTAATTGCAAAGACTCCAACTCCAGTGAACTCACAACAACAAGCTTCATCATATTCCACTAACAACAACTTGCATCAATACATTCCACACCCACAAGCTGTTTTCCCTCAACAACAATTCTACTCACCAGAACAACAAGTCATTCAACAACGACATTATCCACAATACCAGGAACAAGGAATCCCTGATCTTGAAACTGAACAAGAAGAGGCTCTGTCAAATGCATTTGCTTATTTGACTAAAGCATTCAAAGGTCGCTATTCCACACCAACTAACAACAACCAAAGGATTTCATCAAACACTCGCAACAGGCAAATTGCACAACCGGGTTTGAATATGGGTCATCAAGGACAAATGGTTAGAGTTATTGGGAATCAGCAGGGACATGCTACTGGATTTCACATGGGTAATCAGGCGGTTCCGTATCAGGGTAATCAGTTGGGTCAGAATGTTGGAAATCAGATAGGGCAGAATGTTGGGAATATAGCAATGGGTAATCACAATGGGAATGTTGCAGCTCCAGTCGTTGAGAATTATGGAAATGTGAATTAGGGTAATCAGGTTAAGTGTTACAACTGTCAAGGAGTGGGTCACATTGCAAGGAATTGTCCCACTAAGCCAAACAAGAAGAATTCTGCATATCTTCAGAAAGCAATGCTGTTGGCACAGAAGTCTGAAGCAGGGATGCAGTTGAATGCTGAGGAACATGACTTTCTTGATCTTATGGATGAATTGGAAGACCTAGAGGAAATCAATGCAAACTGCATCTTCATGGCAAATCTTCAGGAAGCTAAGTATGACACTGATTCTGACGCACCTCCTGTTTATGACGCCAATGCAGTATCTGAGGTACCAATCATTGATCCATGCTATAACAATGTCATATTTGATGTGTTTACTCATAACGAACAAAATTCTGTGACGCAAGCACCCACTTATGATACATATCTGGACAATCCGAGTAGTAGCAATATTATCTCTGAAACTCCAGATGTGGATCCTAATGGAGGCTGTGTGACACAAAATACTGAGACTGATGAGGAAACACGTGCCTTATTTGAATCATTGATAAATAACTGTGGCATTGAAATTAAGAAAGTTAAAAAGGTCAATCGCGATGTTAAGGCCGCGAATGATAAATTGACCCATGAGCTTGAGAGGTACAAGGAGAATGCAAAAGCCTTTGAATTTCACAAAAACAAAGAGTCAGAATTAGAAATTGGTTATCGAGATTCCGTTTTAAGAGAAACACAATTTCAAATCAAGTATAACACGCTTGATGTTAATTTGAACTTGAAAATAAAATCTTTAAACAAGGAAATTTCTGATCTTAAAAACCAACTTTCTAAACAACAAGCAACTTATTCTGATCTTGAAAAAAGAGAAGAAACAGTTGATTGCTGATTTTTTAAAACGTGAAAACTCTCTTCTTGATGAAATTCTTGATAAAAATGAAAAAATCAAAAAATTGGAAAATTTGCTTGTTACAACGGGTCATTCAGCCAAATCAATCAATATGCTAATTAATCAAACAAATAAGTATTTTCATACAACACAAAAAATGGCTCTTGGTAACACACCTCCGTGTTTCCTCAAGAAAGCTCAGAAGGAACAAAATGTTTTGAACAATGGAAAAGCTTTGCATGAACCCATAATTATTCGTGATTCTCTTGAAATGTTAGAACTATCTGATGAGAGTAGATCTAAAATGCAACAAAAGAACCCAGATCTAAAACCAATTGATTATAACAAATGGAACAAAATTTCTGGAATTACTTTTGTTTCACAAAAAGAAAAGTCAAAGTTTTCCATCACACCCAGTGTTTCAAACAAAGAGTCAACACCAGTTTCAAAACCAGTTTCAACTCCTGTACTTGTCTCAAAATCATTTTCGAAAATCGAACAAATGTCTTCAAACAATCCTTTTAACACAAGTGATGCTAGAAGCATTTTAGATGACGTTAAAACTAGAATTGGGGAACTTCAAGAGACTGTTAAAACTAAAACCAATATTACAACTAATATCTGGTTTTCTAGTTTTGATGATGAAATGATTTTTTTTTGAAACTCAAATTGCCCCTCCGCTGAATAACATCAGTGCACGGGTAATTCATTTTGAACAAGCCTTTTTGAAAGAAATAGTTGACTTTGTCAAGGACCATAAATCCCTGGTAAAGAAAGCTAATGAAAGTGTTGAACACATCGAAGTTTTGGAAAATTTAAATGATTCTCTCTTTGAAGATGTTATAACTACCGATATCATGTCCATTGTTTTACAAACATATTCTGTTGAAGACCATGAAAGACTCCAGTCTGAGACCTCCGAAATTGTTTCAAAATATGAAAATGCTCTTGCAAAACTTGAAAAAGAAAATGTCTCATATTTTAAACAACTTGATCGAAAAACGGAGGAATGCAAGTATGACAAATTGTCGTATGAGCGTGCCTACAAAGACATGAAAGAGCAAAATGATACTTTGAGGGCTCAGCTGGAATGTCAAAAAGGAAAGGCTGTGGATAATAAGATTGCAAAACCATTGACTGAGGAGAAGGAAAATGTTCCCAAACAGGTTTTCAAACCAAAAATGTCTATTTCTATGCCTCCTTCAAAAGTCAATGAGAAAAAATATTTGTCAAAACCAGTCACTCCACCCGCCTTGCCTAAACAAAAATAAAATGATGTTGAAAATGAAAAAGCGGTTATCAAGAATCCAAAAGTTTTAGCACCTGGCCTTTTTAGGATGAGTACCACTAATGCGTCTGCCTCCACATCTAAAACATTTGGAACAAACGACATAAGTTTAAACAAGCACTCTAAAGAGACTAGGAAAGCTGAAACCACTTCTCTTGTTAACAAAGTGAATCCTAATGCGTGTGCCTTACCTTCTACAGGACTAGAAAGCACCTCTAGGAGCAGCAGACTAAAGCCTAAGAGCAATACAAGGAACAATAGAGTCTCGCAGGCCTCTAAGAGTAGTAGCTTGAATAAAGAGAAGAAAGTAGAAGAACACCCTAGGAATTTACTGCTTTTCAATAAGAAAGACATTTCATCTGAATGTACTGAACCTATGAAACTTGCTAAGTTTAATGAATGTGTTGATTCTATTTGTGTGACTTGCAAGAAATCTTTAACTAATGTTCATGATGATTGTGTTTCTAAGAAAGTGACTGTTAAGCCTGTTCAGAAGAACGTTCCAAAAAGAACTTATGCTAAACCAATAAGAAGTCTAGTTGCAAGATTTAGGTCTTACACTACTGATAGGAAGCATAGTCTTTACTATAGGGATGATATTTGGAAACCAACGGGTAGAATTTTCACACTCCAGAATGGTAGAATGAGTGATAAATCTGTATACCCTGTAGAAAACTTCTATGAGTGTGATCAGGATTTTACCTCTAACCCAAAGGAACCAAAATCAAAACGGTTTCCAAAAACATCTTCTTTTGTTCTTGGCAGATTATCGAAATATGTATTTAGATCATCGACTCGGGTTGCTCCAAGCACATGACCGGAAATCTGAAGCTGCTGAATAATTTCATCTGGAAATTCATGGGAACTGTACGCTTGGGAAATGATCATGTAGCAACTATCATGGGTTATGGAGATCTACCTTTTGGATATTATTTGATCACTTGGGTTTATTATGTCGAAAGGTTGGGACACAATTTGTTTTCAGTCGGGCAGTTCTGTGATGCAGATTTAGAGGTTGCTTTTAGGAAGAATGCTTGCTTCGTTAAAAACTTGGATGGCACTGATCTCTTAACTGGGAATCGTGATACAAACTTGTATGCTATTGACATTAACCAAATGGCCTCTTCATCACCAATATGTCTTATGACACGAGCATCTGGAACAAAGTCCTGGTTGTGGCATAGAAGATTATCCCATCTAAATTTCAACACCATCAACAAACTGGCCAAAGACAACATCGTCAACAGACTTCCAAAGTTCAAATACACCAAGGATCACCTATGTCCATCATGCGAACAAGGAAAAAGCAAAAGAGCATCATATAAACCCAAACCCGTACCTAGTTCGGAAGCAAGGTTGCATATGTTGCACATGGACTTATGTGGCCCAATGAGAGTAGAAAACATTAATGGGAAAAAGTATATTCTTGTTATCGTTGACGAATATTCAAGATATACATGGGTTAAGTTTCTGAGGTCAAAAGACGAAGCACCAGACATCATCATCACCTTCCTGAAACGTCTTCAAGTACTTCTTCAAGCTCCAGTAAGGGTTGTAAGAATAGACAACGGCACAGAATTCACAAATCAGGAGTTAAGAACTTATTTTGAAGATGTTGGAATCACTCATCAGACATCAGTTGTTAGAACTCCACAGCAGAATGGGGTAGTTGAAAGAAGAAATTGCACTCTTGTGGAAGCTGCTCGCACAATGCTAATCTATTCTAGTGCACCGTTATTTCTATGGGCTGATGTTGTTGTCACTACTTGTTTCACTCAGAACCGATCCCTAATCCATCCAAGATTCAATAAAACCCCATATGAGCTATTGAACAACAGAAAACCTGATATCTCTTACCTTCACGTGTTTGGCGCTTTGTGCTATCCAACGAACGACAGAGAAGATCTAGGAAAACTAAAAGCTAAAGGTGATATTGGAATCTTCATTGGATACTCAGAAAACTCGAGGGCATTCAGGGTGTATAACAGAAGAACTAGGAAGATAATGGAGACGATGAATGTGAATTTTGACGAACTTTCACAAATGGCTTATGAGAGACTCGCTCTAGAACCCGCGCTTAAACCGATGGCTTCTAATCAAAACAGATTAGAACCCGCACCAAACTCGCAGACTTCTGGACACATCAGTTCAGGACTCATACAACAAAGAGCTCCATCAACTTTTGCTGACACACCTCATGAACAAGAATGAGACAAATTCTTTGAGTTAATGTTGGATGAATACTATGGTGGAACTTCGACAAATGCATCAAACCATCATTCCGCTGCACCCGCTCAAAACCATCCACCACCACCAACAGAAGATGCATCTACAACGGTCGAAACCAATGTACCAACTCCATCAAAGTCATCTACATCGACTTCTGCAAATCCTATTCTTACAACAGTTTTACCAGCAGTTGATGAGCAAACCCAAAACATATCATGTCAAGAAGAATCTACACAAAACCAGAAAGATGCAATGTTAGATGAGGACTTATTTGAAAACCGGTTTGCTACGGAATCAGCTGAATCATCTTCAAGCTTACGAGAACCATCTAACTCACATACGTTTAACCAACGGTATCCTTCTACTCTGAAGTGGACAAAAGACCATCCAATTGAACAAGTTATTGGTGAACCTTCACGGCCAATTCAGATGAGACGCCAACTTGCCATCGATTGCGACTTGTGCATTTACATTTGCTCAATTAGTAATATTGAACCGAAGAACATTCAGGAGGCAATGGCAGATAATGCATGGAGAGAAGCAATGCTGGAGGAACTTCTCCAATATCATCTACATGACTCATGGGATCTGGTTCCAAGACCAATTGACATTCGCTTCATTGATCTCAAATGTTTATGGAAGAACAAAAGGGATGAAGAAATGACTGTAATTCACAACAAAGCTCGTCTCGTGGCCAAAGGATACAGACAGGAAGAAGGGATAGACTTTGAAGAGTCATTCGCGCCAGTAGCCAGACTTGAGGCAGTCAGGATATTCTTAGCCTATGCAGCTCACAAAAACATCACGGTTTATCAGATGGACATTAAGACCGCGTTCTTGAATGGAAATCTGAAAGAAGAAGTGTACGTGAGTCAGCCAGAAGGCGTTATAGACATGGAATATCCAGACTACGTCTACAAACTCAAAAAGGCAATCTATGGTTTGAAACAAGCTCCGACAGCGTGGTATGACGAACTGTCCTCTTTCCTGATTCTAAACAATTTCACCAAAGGAACTGTTGATCCTACCTTGTTTACACAAAAATGCAAAAACGACATTTTGATTGTTCAGATTTATGTGGACGACATCATTTTTGGGTCCACTAATCCGAATCTTTCAAAACATTTTAAAAATCTCATGAAAAGCAAATTTGAAATGTCCATGATGGGGGAACTTACGTTTTTTCTTGGTTTACAAATACATCAATCCCCATGTGGAATTTTTATCAATTAAACTAAATATACAACTGAGATTTTAAAAAATCATGGTATGGATAATTGTGACTCGGTCGGTACACCAATGGTAACTTCACCAAAAATTGGAGCCGATTTATTTGGGAAACCCATCGATCTGAAGAAATATCAGAGCATGATTGGTTCTCTCATGTACCTCACTGTTAGTCGACCCAATATTCATTTTTCTGTTTGCTTATTAGCACGGTTTCAGGCAAAGCCTACCGAATTGCACCTTAAAGAGGTTAAAAGGATCTTTCGGTACCTGAAGACATCCATTCACATGGGACTTTGGTATCCGAAGGAATCCGGATTTGATCTAACCGCCTTTTCAGATGCGGACCACGCAGGTGATCAAGTTACAGCAAAAAGTACATCAGGAGGAGCACAATTTTTGGGTGAAAAATTAGTCAGCTGGTCTTCAAAGAAACAAGATTGCACTGCACTTTCAACCGTTGAAGTCGAGTATGTGTCTCTATCTACGTGTTGTGCTCAAGTTCTATGGATGAGAACACAACTCACAGATTATGGCTTTACTTTCGATAAAATACCTATGTATTGTGACTCGAAAATTGCCATAGCCATATCCTGCAATCCTGTTCATCACTCAAAGACTAAGCACATTCGTGTCCGCTATCACTTCATAAAAGAGCACGTGGAAGAAGGTACTGTTGAATTATTTTTCGTGAAGACAGATTACCAACTCGCCGATCTATTCACTAAAGCCCTTCCAAAAGAACGGTTTAACGATTTAGTTCGACGAATTGGAATGCGAAGCCTAACCCCTGACGAGTTAGAACGTCTTCTCGAATCTTCTTGAAAATGATTTTCTAAAAAGCTTCGCTGTAAATATTTTTGAAAAACAAAATACAAAATTTGAAAAACCAACAAAAGCAAAATATAAAAATATAAAAAAATTTCAAAAATACAAAAACAATATAAAATCAAAAATCCAAAAATATTTTTCTACGACATGTCTCTCGTATAATCGATATTCTGTACGTTTCTAGAAATGTCATTCAAAACTGGTGAGAAATCATCATCATCTTGAGCACCTTTTTCAAGATTGTTCAAAAATATTTTCAAAATCTTTCAAAATATTTTGTGCTCAAGATAACTCCCTCTAAAACCCTTTATTGATATGCTTTATTAAAGGGGGAGTATAAAACCAAATTTTCCAATTTCATGCTTAAATCAAATCCGTTTGTCTCCCCAAAAGATTCTATAATGTTTTAATCCGTTGATATAAAAAATATCACGAATATGCTATTTTTGAGGGGGAGAAGACGTGATTAAAATGTGATCAAAAAAGTTTAATGATTGTTGTTTGAATCTCAAAAGAGCTCGACTCAGTTGAAACCATTGAATTGACGAGGAATCTAAGTCAGGAAATGTACCATCTCGAGAAACTTTCTATAGACTTGACCAGGACGGGTAATAATTTCAAGCTAGTTCTCTAGTGATGTAAACGTGTCTCGAATCGGTCTTGTTCATTTAAAATCGATCAATTCAAAAAGTGCAAACTCTACCCTCACTGTGCAAATTTAAGTTAAATGAATATAAGCACATGTGAAGGAGGAGTATTTCTAAAAATACAAAACTCTCAAGGTGTTAACAAAACATGTTTTATTTTCACAAACACTTTGAGATATTTTCAAGAAAAAAAAAGGTTTTATGGCAACATAGGATAGTCATGGAGTTATAAGGTGACTAAGGATAGGAAAATCCGTCCTATGATCCGCCAGAGCCGGAGGGATCTACCCAAGGACAATACCCATAGTTAGTATTAGAAGTCCTTAAGTATGATTGAAAAAACGAGTAATGTGAGAAAGGAGAAAGAAGGGGTTGAAGAATTAAAAGGAAATGCAAAAGAAAGGGTGAAAAGAAATAGCCCTCCATAATCAACCTTAGGGGCAGAAACCGGGTTCAATTCATCTGCTACTGGTTGTCACTAAGATGACACTGGTATTGAAGACAAAAGACGTCATGTGTAACACCCCAACCCGACGAGGGTAGAAGTGTCACATTCTGGTGTCATATCAGAACATACAAGTAAATTTTACAAGCGAAAGCCTTAAAGAATAAAATACCAAGTCATATAGACGAATGACTTACAAGGAAAAATACAAAATCCAATATGTCTAAAATAAAAATGAAATCTCCAAACAATAGCCCAACAAAATAAATCCAAATAATAAGGTATCTAGGGTTGGTCCACTCAAATAATCCAACTCTCAGCCCATCAAAGCCCATCTTCAACCTAACACCTGCCGCAGGAAAAGAAATGCGGCTGAGCTTAAAAAGCCCAGTGAACAGATATAACAAAGCGAAAGCTAAATAAAATCTGAAATGCAGAATGAATCAAAGGAACGGATAACAAAGTCGCAGTGAAATGAGAGTAATGAGTCACGGAGGATCCTGCAGAACCAATTATACAGATATCCAAAATGAACAGATAACAAGGAGAACGAAGCAAAGCAAAGCATCGATAACATATAAACAAGCATCTACAAACCAGACATACAAGAACTGAAACATAAGCAGCATAGCAGGCGTAGCATCCACACAACATATATGTCATACAATCAATTCAGGAAATCAGGAGACATACAAGCCAAACAAGTGTCTACAGGAAAGCGGAAGCAATTAATAATAAATCAGTGAGCATGGCAATTCACACAGGTCAAAACTCTTAATTGAAAACATAACCAGTATCATAACAACGGAAGTACTAACATCAGTCAACACATGGCAGTCACACGTAATAAGTAGGAATACAGTATAAAGATATAATTAGATGAATTAAAGACATAGCAGGGCAACTAAACAAATTAACAAGCCAGACGTCACAAGCTGAACCATTTACCCAATCAAACCGTAGCATAAACCGAAATGCAAACATGGTAGGTCAACAACAAGCAGACAAGGAAACTATCAGATAATCATAGTCCACGAGATTAATCGAACGAGGTACAAAAGATAAACAGATCAACAATCGATTTCACACAAGCACGGTTACCAGACAAATCAAAGGATCACATAACATTAAGATAGCATAACATCAGATGACTACAGGTAAATCTTATATCGCATACATACATATCATACAGAGAAATCACTAGTCATATAAACATGTATATCATAATCAAATCCAATAACATATAATAACCCGGTACGTGAATGGAACTATAGTCTGAAGTAACGGAATGAAAGTGTGACAGATCAAAGTAATGGAGTATCTATATCTTGGTACAAGTAAATCATATAAGGGTATTGAGTAATGAACAAGTAATACAGATTATGGTGCGTTGGGGAATACAGAAGGTACAATATAGGTTTATCAAAAGTGTAAGGGTTATCAGAAATCTACCCGAGCCCGGAAACATATCATATCATATCATATCATAAGTAGCCATTGTATTCGGAGGGGTGACCTCGGAATACCATACATAATAGGAGGGGAGACCTCAATAACAAATGGAGTAGCTAGCTCCCAGAATTGTGAAGACGCGGATTGCACCCGACATCATTCACCAAACAAAGCTCCAATCAGATCAAATCCCTCGAAACATATCAAATCTAGGATGCATCCATACGCCCCCCGGAACATAGTGGCCAAATCATATACATATAGTGAGCTCAAAATCATATCATAATGGGGACGGTGTGGAACATCACTCAACCACACTAAAGTCATGCCATTGGTGCATCAATGACACGGTCAGGTTACCTTCCTGACTAGGAAACATATTTGGCTCGGGTATCAAACTGAAGGGTCAAAGCATAATCATATCATAAGGGTTCATATCAAAGTTCATATCAGAGTTCATATCAAAGTTTCACATCAAGGGTTCATATCGAAGTTTCATATCAAGGTTCACATCAGAGTTTCATATCAAAGTTCATAATCAGAAGGTTCATAATCAGATGGTTCATAATCATAATAAACGAATATCATAGCGAACAGAATCATATCAAAGGATTATGTCGGAATCATATCAAAAGGATCATAGCATAAGGAAATCATAGCAAGGAATATCATAAGTGAAGCAAAGTCAAGGATTGAAAAGTCAGGAGAAATCCCTACTGAAAAGGGATAGAATATATGTACCTTATTCGAAGCAAATCACAATGAAAGTAAAATCAAGAAAGAGATCAATCCCGTCGCCCGGAACCTATATGAATCAAATAACGTTCTAGAAATGAGACCTAATAACTTTACAATGTGTACACAAATTAACCTAGACTAGAAATGAGACTACATTCATGATTAAGAGATAAGATGGAAAAGTCAAAAACTTGGTCTTTCCCCCCCTCGATGGCCGGCCATTAGGCCCTTCCCCATTAAACACAAAATCAATTTTGTTAATTCTCATTTATCACTTCCTTTTTATTTCAAAATCACACCAAGTAAACCCTAATTCCCTTCTTCATCAAAAGTGGCGGCCACACTCTTAATTCTTCATTTCCATCCAAAAATTTAACAAAACAAAGTGTTCCAAGGAGGCTTGTGATCGTGGGTGATCTTCTAGTGGGTGTTGTGATCGTGTTTGGTTCGAATTGAGGCTAGGTTGTGGGTGTCCATTCTTGGCCGTGGGGTATTATAGCCTAGGTAGGCTTGGTTTTGATCGTGGTGGTTTGATTCTTGTTTCTTTGTCACGTACACGCTACTAGGGTAACGTGCCATCATCTCTCGTATCTTCCTTTTTGTTTCTTATTAAATTCGTGGCTATGGGAATGTGTTTCTAGGGCTTGTATTCGAACTTTATCACATAAAATCATAAGTATTTTGTCACATAAAATGATAACACAAGTACACATAAAACCTTGTTTCTTAATCTATGTAATTCGAATGACACATGATATGAATATGAATACGAAACTGATTTTGGTTACTCTTTATGTCGAGACATATGTGTGGATTGGAACGGGTTTAATGAGCTTACGAAACTATACGAATACGTATGTGATTAATGGATTTGATAACGAATGATTTACGGGTTTGTTTTGATTTAATCATGGGGCGTACAATATGATTCTTGGAAGGGATGTGTCGAATTAAAATGTTATCACATAAGGAGTATTATAATCTTGTAATAACCGAGCTAAAATGGTTTAGAATGGATACGTAATCATAATCTAAAACTAGGGTTTTGTAATTACATGATTTAATAAAGTTAAGGGGTTATTTTGTAAATTATGAAACTTGATGGATTAACTTGTTAATATAGTAACTAAATGGATTTAATGAGTAAAATGAGTAAACTTGCTATATTTACACTTTTAACCCTATACTTTACATTATTGACATTTTAAACCCTAAACTTTTGTAACTTGTCATAAATGATCTTTAAATCATAATAACACTCATTTTCATTATTTAACTTTAGATAAGTGACTAAACTTACTAAATATGGAAACCTGCTAATTATGGAAAGTTACTAAATATGGAAACCTGCTAATTATGGAAAGTTGCTAAATATGGAAACCTGCCTAAAATAGAAAGCTGCCTAAAATAGAAAGTACTTAAAATGGAAAGATTAATAAAAATGGAAAGCCGTCTTAAACGAGTAATCTGATTCTTATAGAACGTTATTTAATTCATATAGGTTCCGGGCGACGGTATTGATCTCTTTCTTGATTTTACTTTCATTGTGATTTGCTTCGAATAAGGTACATATATTCTATCCCTTTTCAGTAGGGATTTCTCCTGACTTTTCAATCCTTGACTTTGCTTCACTTATGATATTCCTTGCTATGATTTCCTTATGCTATGATCCTTTTGATATGATTCCGACGTAATCCTTTGATATGATTCTGTTCGCTATGATATTCGTTTATTATGATTATGAACCATCTGATTATGAACCTTCTGATTATGAACTTTGATATGAAACTCTGATGTGAACCTTGATATGAAACTTCGATATGAACCCTTGATGTGAAACTTTGATATGAACTATGATATGAACTTTGATATGAACCCTTATGATATGATTATGCTTTGACCCTTCAGTTTGATACCCGAGCCAAATATGTTTCCTAGTCAGGAAGGTAACCTGACCGTGTCATTGATGCACCAATGGCATGACTTTAGTGTGGTTGAGTGATGTTCCACACCGTCCCCATTATGATATGATTTTGAGCTCAATATATGTATATGATTTGGCCACTATGTTCCGGGGGGCGTATGGATGCATCCTAGATTTGATATGTTTCGAGGGATTTGATCTGATTGGAGCTTTGTTTGGTGAATGATGTCGGGTGCAATCCGCGTCTTCACAATTCTGGGAGCTAGCTACTCCATTTGTTATTGAGGTCTCCCCTCCTATTATGTATGGTATTCCGAGGTCACCCCTCCGAATACAATGGCTACTTATGATATGATATGATATGATATGTTTCCGGGCTCGGGTAGATTTCTGATAACCCTTACACTTTTGATAAACCTATATTGTACCTTCTGTATTCCCCAACGCACCATAATCTGTATTACTTGTTCATTACTCAATACCCTTATATGATTTACTTGTACCAAGATATAGATACTCCATTACTTTGATCTGTCACACTTTCATTCCGTTACTTCAGACTATGGTTCCATTCACGTACCGGGTTATTATATGTTATTGGATTTGATTATGATATACATGTTTATATGACTAGTGATTTCTCTGTATGATATGTATGTATGCGATATAAGATTTACCTGTTGTCATCTGATGTTATGCTATCTTAATGTTATGTGATCCTTTGATTTGTCTGGTAACCGTGCTTGTGTGAAATCGATTGTTGATCTGTTTATCTTTTGTACCTCGTTCGATTAATCTCGTGGACTATGATTATCTGATAGTTTCCTTGTCTGCTTGTTGTTGACCTACCATGTTTGCATTTCGGTTTATGCTACGGTTTGATTGGGTAAATGGTTCAGCTTGTGACGTCTGGCTTGTTAATTTGTTTAGTTGCCCTGCTATGTCTTTAATTCATCTAATTATATCTTTATACTGTATTCCTACTTATTACGTGTGACTGCCATGTGTTGATTGATGTTAGTACTTTCGCTGTTATGATACTGGTTATGTTTTCAATTAAGAGTTTTGACCTGTGTGAATTGCCATGCTCACTGATTTATTATTAATTGCTTCCGCTTTCCTGTAGACACTTGTTTGGCTTGTATGTCTCCTGATTTCCTGAATTGATTGTATGACATATATGTTGTGTGGATGCTACGCCTGCTATGCTGCTTATGTTTCAGTTCTTGTATGTCTGGTTTGTAGATGCTTGTTTATATGTTATCGATGCTTTGCTTTGCTTCGTTCTCCTTGTTATCTGTTCGTTTTGGATATCTGTATAATTGGTTCTGCAGGATCCTCCGTGACTCATTACTCTCATTTCACTGCGACTTTGTTATTCGTTCCTTTGATTCATTCTGCATTTCAGATTTTATTTAGCTTTCGCTTTGTTATATCTGTTCACTGGGCTTTTTAAGCTCAGCCGCATTTCTTTTCCTGCGGCAGGTGTTAGGTTGAAGATGGGCTTTGATGGGCTGAGAGTTGGATTATTTGAGTGGACCAACCCTAGATACCTTATTATTTGGATTTATTTTGTTGGGCTATTGTTTGGAGATTTCATTTTTATTTTAGACATATTGGATTTTGTATTTTTCCTTGTAAGTCATTCGTCTATATGACTTGGTATTTTATTCTTTAAGGCTTTCGCTTGTAAAATTTACTTGTATGTTCTGATATGACACCAGAATGTGACACTTCTACCCTCGTCGGGTTGGGGTGTTACATCATGGACCCAGTGACGCATTGCCCCTAACCTTCTTGCCACTCAATTCCTCTTAAAAGGATTTGTTTCATTCTCACTGGGAACCCTACATAATCTATCGACTTTCTCTTAGAGATCGTTGGTATTGAAGAAGGAGACTCTCTCCCTAGTCTCCGCTTAGGAAAACCAAAATAAACTAATCGAGTCTAGAGCCACGAGATTCATTAAAATATCTCATAGGAACACTTGACATTTAATCGCTTGTTGTTCATCAATAAGGGCACAAGTGATACATTCTAGAGTCCTACGCAGATCTTAGCAATCTGCCAGAACATTCATGAGAGGTTTCACAAATGTGATCCTCAGTGATTGAATGGAAATTCCTGCCAGGGTCAACAACAAACAGCCCTGACAGTAGGTCACTTCGGTAATTCTTTATGGGTTACGCTTAGTGTGTCTCAAACGGTCTACAGTCGTTAAGTGATGATTCGGTGTACTTCAGCGACTCACCTGAACTGTAGATGTACTTCGGTATGTCGTGTTAGCCTTCTTGAGGGCCTCCAGTTTTAGGAACAACCTTTGTAAGAATTAGAGATGTGTTTTCACAATATGCTGTTAACACCCTCGACGTTCGAACCTGTAAGTGCTGGAAATCCCGCTAAGGAGATTCCTTTCACGAATCGAATCCTGAAGATGTGGGTCATTACTTGAACTTGTTCAACGTAATGCCAACTGTCCCTTAAGGGATTCGGACGGCTGATTCGCCCGACCAAGGTGAATGGAATCAAGACATTCATCAGTAGAACAATTGTAGTAATCAATTCTTTAAGAAAAGATTACAATGATCAATTGGTGTTCGTGACTGTACCTGGGAAGCTGCTGCTGATGGATGCTCGCGAGAGGAAGAGATCGTACAGATTCTCCATATGCTCATACCAACAACATCATTGGAATCTCAAAGTCAAAAGGAAGTGTGAGCATGGTGGAGAAAGAAGTGGAGACACCTAACCAAATAAGTTGACAAATGGCAGACAACACCATTAAATGATCACAAAGCATGAAGGAACGAAAATCAAGACTATTCTATGTCTACACACAAAGTTCAAGCTCAAGAAAAGTAAAGACCTAATCAAGTGGAGCATCTTTTGAATGACCACCCCTTAGGGGGAGATTGTTAGCCTTGATAATAATTAATAGAAGTGATGGTCATTCACGTTTAGGAACTTTGTAACGTGTGTTAGATATCGTATTAGAATAGTCAACGGGCTCGTGGATTGGGCTAAGCTAAATGGCTAATAGTTATGTTAAGCTAGCCTTATGTAAGTTATTGTCTAATCCAAGCCCAAGCCCAAGCCCAAGCCCAAGCCCAAGCCCAAGCCCATAAGGGTGATATGTAAGGAAGTATAAATACCCCTCAAATGGTCATTTGAGGGGTGTGCTTGAGTGTGTTTGTATGTGTTTTCCATTGAAATAAACATCATCTTGTTTTCATCTTTCTCTCCGCCATACACGACACACACACATATATATATATATATGTATGTATATATATATATATATATATATATATATATATATATATATATATATATATATATATATATATATATATATATATATCAAGTCACCATCTTAATCTTTCTTCTTCTACTTTACGAATAGCATACGTGTTTGGTTCTCGTGTTCTACTCATTTGGTAAGCTTGGTAAAGTGATAAGGTTGAGAAAAACAAGGTCCTACATTACTGCATTAAATGTTTCTATCCTTAGAACGTGTCCAATGACACTTTAGGGAAAATCATTGACAATTGTTCATACCTTTATGCTAACTCTTGCACTTTATTTGATTTTCTTTGATAAGTGCTTTTCTACTTATCTTCTCAAGAAAGTTCTCGCCTAACATATCAGATACTTAGATATTTTTCCTACATATCTAAGTTCATAATGCTCTTTATTGTTGAGGAGATCAAGGGAGTCAATGACTTTTTGTTAGTACTCACTAACTCCATTATTTTCTTTTTGGCTAATACAAAAAAGTTCACAGAGACCGGTTAAAATAGTTCATAGAGTGTGGTTTTCGAACCACTCTCTGTGAGAAGATATCTCTATAACTAAAACATATAGAAACCAATTCCAAAACCGGTGTCTAATAGGAGCATCTAAACCGATTTGCTAGTAAGAACATGTCTCTACTATAGAGTAAAGAGACCATTTTTTTTTATAAGAATCAGTCTTGGAGAGAATTTCCTTTTAAAAAAATGAATTTAGTTTATGGAAACAAAAAAAAATCATAATTCACGAATGTATAACTAAATTAAAGTTCATAAGTCTTGATACATGCCAATATAACCAAATAAAATCATATTTTCTATGATTGAAATTATTGCCACATATACAAACCGAGAAGCTAGCATACAACTCATTATCTAAGAAGAATATTCCATTTTCAAGCCTGTTTCACTCTAATACGAGTTCTATATCTTCCTTTGAAATTTTAGCACCTCTACTCTCTTCGCACGAGCTCCATCTCTTTTAGTGTAGTTTTCAATTAGATCAACCAAGTGCGCGAACTTGAAAAGTAGTACCAATCTCAAAAAATCCATATTTCAACCTGTTTATAAACAAGTTTAAGTTAAATTTTGTATCTAAATAGCCTAATATTCCAACCATTAAATCAGTTATTGAAGGAACCAATAGACATGAATGTAAGCAGCTATAGCTTCACACATGGATTAAAATCATGTAGGAAGGTCATAAAAACACTACACTCCCTTTCAATGAAGCATCACTACAACTACCACTTTTCTGAGATAAACTTGTTCTGAGCTTCCTGTACAAGGGTGCGAGTGGTTCGAAAACTGTAAGAAGGGTGCGAGTGATAGACCTGAAGAAGATTATAAATCTTTATTATGTTGGGTTGTGTAAAAATGGTATAAAACACACGGATCTAATCACCCAACCAACCACCCCTTGGTGATTCTTTTATTATAACAATAAACACATTTGACAAGTCCCTAAACAGGTGCTTGTCTACAATACAAAAGAAAGAATGACTGTCCCTCTATTAGGTGCAGTCTACAAGAACTCACTCACTAATCAAACCCAACAACTAATCAAGATGGTTAAACCAAACTATCAGTCAAGATCAAGTAGATCTTGACACAAGCAAAGAACTAAACAAAACTATACTAAAAACCCAGAACTGCAAGATGGTGATTATCAGCCTTGAGAGAAAAAACTTTAAGAGTAAAAAACTGCGTGAATGAGTGAATCCAAACCCTAGCTTGGATGAGACACTATATAGCCCAATGTTCCACATTGCACCCTTCACTATCACAAATTAAAAAAACACTGCCAAAAGTTACATTAGTAGAAAATAGGCTAAGGGAATTTACACATTAACCCTTAGAGTTTTATAAGTTTGCTAAAGTGTATTATTTAATACCCTTCCTCAAACTTATAAAACAAATAAGTTTATGTAGGATCGTATATTTTATGTTGTTTGATGATTCGGGTGGTCTAGGATGGTGATAGTATATGAATGCCATGTTTAGAGAGATGAAGAAAGTAGAGAGAGTCATTCTAGAGAGATAAACAAAATGTGAAAGGTTAGATTATCAAAGAAGCACCACCCTTCCCTTAGTGGAAAGGGTATTTATAGTTACAAACTAAACGCCCTCCTGTCGGGCTGTGGATCAGGCATACAATGGGTAAAGACCCGTCCTTCCTCCACGGTGTTACACTAATCTAATAACTAAGCTAACACCTAACTAATTGACTACTAAATAACGTAAATAACGATAAGTCTACGAGCTAACTTATGCTAGATTATATTTGGGGTGACCGACACTTCACTATGCAATTTCCAATTCCTAACAATCTCCCCCTAAGGGAGGTCACCCCATGATTTACATTTCGAATCCTAGCATTCTTCTTTATCTTCAGTCTTGAGCTCGTAGACTTTAATTCTTCAACTTCTGCATCTTTGTTCTTTAGTAGTGACTCTTCATAGTCCAATTATTTCGTATTTTCAGTCGAGGCCTTTAACTGATCCACATCTTGATGATCTTCGAGCTTTCTTTGAGATCATCAGCCACAGTAAATCTCTGAATCACCCTTTATTGTGTTGCCATCATGTGATGTTGTGACTTTTGGACCGACATGCTCACACTTTCTGGATCATGACATCTTTTCATCAGAGTAGCGGAAGCATCTTTATATATCATTGATTGTCATGATTTTCTTCAATTAAGTGTGAATGCTGTGAGCATGCGGCTGTGAATTGACTTCTCAATATCGATCAGCTGCAACCGTCCAATGTTCCTGCAAACAACAGTTAGCACTAAAACATACGAAAGTGGCTTTGTTCACTTTTGTTGAATTTAGTTGCAAGAACCACGGTTCCCTGTTGATCAGTATAAATACTGCCTGTGATCAGGTAGAGTTTCGAAGAATCTTCTTGACAGGGTTTCGCAGCTTGATCTAGCCGTTCTCAAACCGGAGCGTCCCAAAGTAGACAACACGGAGTGAGTGAACCAGCGAATTGAGATTCACTGATTGATGAAAAATTGATTTGAAAACAATCGCGTATTGCTTAGAAGAAAGAGTTTGCAATACGATGAAGGTTTTATGAGAAAGATCAATTTTTAATCAAAAATACTTTTTGTATTTGAAAAGAGTACACATTCGATGTGCTAGATAAAAGAAGAGATTTGCACATCGAACGGGTTTTTCCAAAAGTGTTTTTTTAATCAGAGATACTTTATGTGTTTGAAATATGAATACACATTCGATGTGCTAGAGAAAAGAAGAGATTTGCACATCGAACGGTTTTTCCAAAAGTATTCATGAATTCATTTCCTGGACCAAGGTTGATTCACAAGTGAATCGCCCCATCGTTTCTATCCAGTTGTCACAAGGTTGATCTTTTGGAAAGATCTCACATGTCACCCACCAAGAGCTTGTTTGATGTTGGCTCTAGAAGGATTCCCATATTCATCGTGAATACTTTTACATATCACTCGGATGTTCTGGCAATACCACAAGGATATTGCGTAGGACTCTTAAAATATAATCTTACTTTCCACATTCTTTGAAACAACAAGTCTTCAAGGATAATGTGTCCTAATGAGATTTTGTGGATGATCTCTTGGCTCTAGACTCAATTGTGCACATTTGGTTTCCTATGCCAGAGACTAGGGAGAGGGTCTCCTTCTTCAATATCAACAATCTCTAAGAGAAAGTCGATAGATTATGTGGGTTCCCCGTGAGAATGAAACAAGTCCTTTTAAGAGGAACTTGAGTAGCTTGGGAAGTTAGGTGCAGTGCGTCACTGGGTCCATGACGTCTTGTCTTCAATACCAGTGTTACCTTAGTAAACACCAGTAGCATATGTATTGAACCCGGTTTCTGCCCTAAGGTTGAATTATTGGAGGGCTATTTCTTTTCACCCTTTTCACATTTATTTCTTTTTCATTCTTCAACCCCTTCAGTGCTTACCGAGACTTCATGACTAGAACCTTGTTGGGTTTATTCTAGTACTAGCTCTGTCTCAGTCGGCACTCTTCCCATATTCTCATTTTTTCTCCTTTTTTTCATCATACCTAAGGACTCTACACTATCTAGTGGATTGTCCCTGGGTAGATCCCTCCGGCTCTGGCGGGATCGTGAGACCGAATACCTAACCTAACCATGCATAAGTAAATTGGTCGGTCTTTTGGTATTGTTCTTTCCTTCTTGAAACCACTTGAAAAATCATTTGGAAAACCAATCAAGTTACTTGTGGTATAATATCAAAGCATTTTGTACCTTAATTGTTTTGATCATTTAGAAATTCTCCCCCTCAACATGTGCATATGATTTTAAATTATTTAGCACATGGAGGCAAGAGTTCTTTGAAATAATTTCTTGATCACAATTTCCGTGGAAAAAGCCATTTGATTTTCTTGGTAAATTCTCCCCCTCAAAATGTGCGTTGGTTATTTGAAATCATTTAACACATAGAGGAGGGAGGTTTTTGAAGAACTTCCACAATCACATTTGCCATTAAGAAACCATTAGAAAATCAATCAAGGTACATTATGTTGAAACATAAAAATCTTTGTACCTTGAAAGTTTATTTTCTTTAGAAATGCTCCCCCTCAATATGTGCTTCGAGATTCAAAAGCGTTTAGCACATATGGGAGAGCAGCATGCCCATTTGAATCAAAACGATCACCTTTTATCAAGTTTCATTATTAAATCACAAATTCTACCCCGATCAAAAGTATCAAACCCTTTGAGATTTTGGATCCCAAGTGATTTAATAAGGTTTAGAAAACATGGGATAATATGTGTCAGGTTTAAATTCTCATCTGGTTTTTGGACAAATGCTCCCCCTCAACATGTGCATTATGTATTATGAATCTTTTGGCCCATGGAGGCTGGAGTGCCTTTAAAGGACTAAAACCAATTCCATTTAAACAGATTTGAGATTTAAATCACGATCTCTCCCCCGATCAAAAATTTCAAGCCTTTTGAGATTTGTGATCCCAATTGATTTAAATTATTTAAAAGATTTTGGGGAAAGACGTGGCTTGATTTAATTTTGAAAAATGATTGATAAGGATCAAATTTAGACATTAAAGATTGTTAGTGTAAGGTATGACAGTTTTTAAGAGATCTTTAAGTAAAATAAAACATTTTCACAATCAAACAAGAACAGAAAAAATTTCATTTTGAAAGATCTTTGAGTTTTAAAGAAAATCATACCATGACATAACATTAAATCTTTATATCACCACTTATTTTGTACAAACGGACTTGATAGATGAAATATCGTTTGAAAATATTTAGTTTGAAATCACTCTCCCCCTCAATCCATGACCGTAGTCGTTGATTGAGTGACTTATATTTTAAACAAAATAAAGTCCGGTTGATTTCCATAATTTAAGCCCAATTTATTTTCAAAACAATATTTTTCCATTTTTTAAAACAATATTTTCAAAATTGTTTTAAGAAAATTGTATCATTCACTACTTTTCCTGCACAAGATACATTAGGTGGTGTAGAGGCTGCTTATGTTGTTGTTGTTGTAGGGCTTGGAAGAAAACCGTCTGCTGATGCAGTGAGACCTCTGAAGTTGCATCTATCGTGCCAACTATCCATAGAGAGATCTAATTAAGTTTCGTTTCTTATTTGTCGACCCAAGGAATAGTTACCCTTTTCCTTGCGGCATCCAATCATCTTCATATGTGGGATCCGGATCAGGAACATTCTTATAAACCATCTTATCTGCATATGTTAGTCAACATACATACAAATATATGGTGGTCGACATTACTCAAACAACAATCGACTAATAAAAGTCAATCCAACATATCAATCAGTTCATATAAGGCTTGGGATTTATGTGTTCATCAAACTATAATCATCTAATCCTAACAATCATATCCTAGAACCCTAGTCCTTCAACATAGGCAAAGATCTTTTCTGTTAAGCACGTAGGATGATTAAAAAAGCCCGTTATATTATATAAATTTGAAAAACATTCTATCCCTCAATCAATGACTCTTTCTATGAAAATTTTTAAATAAGCTGAAGTCATTGATTGGGTTTTTCAAATTTATGAAAACTTGATTCTGATTGATTTTCAAGCAACTCATTTACCACCATTTAGTTAAAAAAAATATTTTTCTGAAGAATATTAGAAGGAAAAATATTTGAGTAGGAACAGCAGTCCTTCGACATACTTTCCTCATTATTGTTTTAGGATAAGTGCACGAAATTTTTGAAAATTGGTTTAGCGCAGCACTTTCCTTTCTTGAAGAGCTGGTTGCTATTTGAAATAATAGCAAACCATAGTTTTAGCGCGGGTTACAGTCTGAAGTAACTGCAAGCCATTGTTTGTGACATGTTTTGAACAGTAATATTTACACCTCCTGCTCGAACTTCATCTAAAGTCTCGTGCAATTATTGAATGACATTTCTAAGACCGTAGATATTATCGATACCAGAAGATATGTCTTGAGAAAACATATTTTTTGTCTTTTTCAAATTTTCTGATTTTTATGGGTTTTTGTTGATTTTATATGTTTCTATTTTGTTTTTGTTGGTTTTATATTTTTGTATTTTGCTTTTTGATAAATATTTACAGATAGAGTAGATGATATAGTTTAAGAAGATGATGATACGAGTACCGAGATAAGGATATCGAGCAGCCCCGTTGTAGAAGATAGAAGTCATCATCTCTTAAACATTCACCACCAAAGCTTTCGAGGCTCCTGAATTGAGAGAAATTGAACCATCTGAAAGTGAGACTTTGGCAGCTTCCCCCCGAACCGAAAATCCTTTTGTTGAGCAGATTCGAAGCTCTATTTCAAGCTTGCCTTAGCCAGGTGCACAAAGAAGCACACCATCATCATCGATCTTGCTGCTCTTTTTAAGAATAATCATCGTGATTCTTCGTTCGAGGTTATATCATCCAATAGAACAGCAACGTATCATCCCACACATAAATAACTCTTCTCAAATTTCATTCCACTGAAGTCAATAGCGATCCATACCAAAAAGTTGTCAAGAGACCACTTTCCCCAAAGTAGATGAATTGATGCAGTCATTCTGTTAGACTAGAGCTCACGAACCCGAATACACATATACCCGAAGACAGAGAAACTTATACCATCGAAGTAGCAGATTAAGTCCGATAGCCAAAGAATAACCCCGATGTATACTTTTCTCTCCCCTGATGATAGTGTATGAAGCTCAAGAACCCGAAGTACCTGAATGCCCAAAGAGAGAATAACCGATAACATTGAAGAAGCAGGCCGAATCACTTATTATCTCTGCGGATGACAACTCCAGAATGAGTGATTATATCTCTGAATCACTGATTAAGCTCTCAAGTGAAACAACTGAGCATCCCCAATGTACACAATCTCTCTCCCCTGATGATTGCGATAGCATCGAAATCATCACACACTTGTTTACCTCTTTTATCACCAGAAACTAACTCTTCCATCTCTTCCCCCACATAGTTGGAATAAGAACACTAAACGCCATGATGAGATAAACATTGAGTTTCTCTGCGGTAATGACATATGTCTTCCCGGGATATCTTCAATCACTTAGAAGTATTAAGTTCATCAAGTTTATTCGCGTTTAGATACGTGTCTCCTTCCCCCTTGCTGGTTTTGATACTTCAGAATCAGCAACACATAATAAGCCCATATACTAGAAATCTATTGAGAAGAACACTTGAATTCTTGTGAGAATCAACTTGCTGAAGAATATGAGCAAGTCTAATTGAGGATTAAATTCGACATTTCACTCTCCCCCAATTAGTGCTCTCCCCTAAACTGACAATCTTTATGATGAATGCATGGATTGAGAAGAAGTCTTTAGATCGTTAAATGCAACTCGTCTTTAGTCTTCTAACATGTAGCAGAAAATGTAGAACCGACTGTAGACTCGACCTTCTTCAAGATTGTCCATTTGGGGAATAGAAAGTCAACATCATCAACTCACCAAATGCATTCCCATTAACTTGTATATAGCAAATCCCCTTAACACAAATCCCTCCGAATCAAACAAGAACAGAAAGATGTTCATCAAGGAAATCAGCCCCGCAACTGGAAGCACTTTGTCTTTAATCATATCAGCCCGTGTGAAGATGTCAACCAACGGCACTTTAGAAGAAACTCCATGTGAAGATGACCCGATAAGAAGAAGCTCGGTTCTTACATGAGTTTGGAGCCGTATGACCATTTGTTCTCAGATGTCAATCAACCATGCAGAATTATCATACTTCTTCTCCCCCTCAAGATATGCATACGGAGATGCCATTCTTGATTAAACAAGTGAATATCTTTCACAAATGTAGTCTATTCACACTTCTCCCCCTCAAAAGTAGCATATGATGTCGCCATCGTCATTATAATCGAGCAAGTGGAATAAGAAAACAATCAACAGTAGTTCGGTTCACTTGATAACTGAACGCGCGTGGAAAAAGTACGAAGCATGTTGACGAGAATGGTCATAAATAAGAAGATTTCTCTTCTTCAGAAGATAAAGCGCACTGACGCGTACACTTTTCTTTTCTTTGGAGTATGAGGCTTGAACTGTTGTGTTCAAACGTCATAAGAAGATTTCTCTTCTTTCGAAGATAAAGCGCACTGAAACGTACACTTTTCTTTTCTTTAGAGTACGAGGCTTGAACTGTTATGTTCAAACGTGATAAGAAGATTTCTCTTCTTCAAAAGATAATGCGCACTGAAACGTACACATTTCTTTTCTTTAGAGTACGAGGCTTGAACTGTTGTGTTCAAACGTCATAATCTCTCTCTTTTCATCTACTCTTGGCAAACTTATAATCAACCCCATTATCATTCAGTAGGCTCTTTGTCGTGACAGCTGATGGAGAAAACCCAATATGATGAATTTGACCTTGAAGTAAACTAACCCGAACTCGTGACTTAAACTTGCACATATGTAACAAAGAGCGGTGTCGAGAATTCATGCCCATTTGAATCTCTAAGTACTCTATACTCTTCAACCAACCAACCATCAAGTAATAGACGTACATTACCTCTTGAAAATCCACAATTCAATGTGACACTGAGCACTACAACGTAACTCCTTAAAGTGATAGTTATTTTGTGGTGGTAAGAGCCCAATTTCCCTAAGTGGTAAAAGAAAAAGAAAAGTCACCCAAAAATAACTAGATTTCCAAGCCTTCGTTTTTGAAAATATTAAAAGCTCGAACAAGGATCTTGAAGAATCATCATCCAACCATCCCCGATACCTTCAGATACTAAGTACACTCGCCAGTGATATTTCAATTCAACCTCAAATAAACAATACTGAATTAACGCCGTTGTCACATCTTGTGGTTAAAAGCTCAAATCTAGCCTCCTTTGATGTTTTAAGTGAACTATGATAATGGTTTAATCCCGACCATGGTTAAGAGCACATAACCCCGTAAAACCATGTAATAACCAAACTGTCATGAAGAAAATCCAAACACACATCCAATTCATGAAGTACACCCTTTATCCTTTCTTCGAAGTAGAAATCATAGCACCAGCATCAGATAAGATCCAGAAATACACTTTCTTTCTCCAAGATGAATCTATGATCACGGGATTTTACAATTCTATGGTTTAAACCGAGAAATAGTTTCTTTCGCGGAATTTTACACAACCAAGAATAAACCGAGAGTTAGATCCGGAAATTTACTTTACATTTACCAAGATGTTTCCATTGTCACGGGATTTTACAAGTCTATGATTTAAACCGAGAAATAGTTTCTTTCATGGGATTTTACAAAATCAAGACTAAACCGTAAATAATGTCAATTTGAATGTGTTATGACAACTTTGGTTTTGGTGAATATCTGTTTTAGGGGAACATGCAGCGGTTCATCAGCGGTTCATTATCCAACATCAACAACATCATCAACAATTATTTATTCATATGAGGACAACTTCACAAACCATACTAAGTCGAGCAGTATACACTACTTCCCCCTGAGGTTAATCGTAAAGCATCAAAGTACACATTTCTCCCCCATGATGGTTTCGAACTTTCAGAAGCATCCTTAACGTGTACACCCATCTGCACGAAAAGTTCTTTTCATAAGCAAACATCTTGAAAATTCGTGTATGACGTTCAAGATTCTTGAAAGATTTTGCTCAGACAGTGAAGTGTCATTAACATTCAGTGGTGTCGAATATCCCATAAGAATTGCGGATTACATCTCATCCATTCAACACTTTGGTAAACACACCATTCACATATTCTGACGGCTATAATGACCACTTGAACATGACGTAAAATTTCTTAGCACATGACGTAAAGATTTTGCTCAGACTGTGAAGTGTCATTAACATTCAGTGGTGTCGAATATCCCATAAAGATTCTTGAAAGATTTTGCTCAGACTGTGAAGTGTCATTAACATTCAGTGGTGTCGAATATCCCATAAGAATTGCTAATTACATCTCATCCATTCAACACTTTGGTAAACACACCATTCACATATTCTGACGGCTATAATGACCACTTGAACATGATGTAAAATTTCTGACGGCTATAATGACCACTTGAAGATTCTTGAAAGATTTTGCTCAGACTGTGAAGTGTCATTAACATTCAGTGGTGTCGAATATCCCATAAGAATTGCTGATTACATCTCATCCATTCAACACTTTGGTAAACACACCATTCACATATTCTGACGGCTATAATGACCACTTGAACATGACGGCTATAATGACCAATTGAATTGTTGATTTTGCTCAGACTGTGAAGTGTCATTAACATTCAGTGGTGTCGAATATCCCATAAGAATTGCTGTTACATCTCATCCATTCAACACTTTGGTAAACACACCATTCACATATTCTGACGGCTATAAACAAATTTCTTGAAAGATTTTGCTCAGACTGTGAAGTGTCATTAACATTCAGTGGTGTCGAATATCCCATAAGAATTGCTGATTACATCTCATCCATTCAACACTTTGGTAAACACACCATTCACAAACTTGAACATGACGTAAAATTCCCCAGATTTGTTACTTAAGCTTGCACTAATCCTTGTGAAGAAGAAATGGTGTACCCAATGTACAAAACCTCTTGACGTATCCTCAACTGTGTGAGACACCGTAGTGATAGTTACTTTGTGGGTTAAGCGAGAAAGAATCACAAGAGTAACTAAATAGCCAAGTCTTTATCACACTCTATAAATGCCCAAACAAGTCATCTTCGCGGAAGGGTAGAAAGAAAGAAGACGAAATAAGTAAGCGTGCCTGGAAAAACCTCACTTCAAAGCCAAATGAGAAATACCGTACAACAACCTCATAGTCAACTTTGTTCAATGACAATTCAAGCCGTGACATAAAATCCTTCGTGAAAATGTATATACCAAAGTACCAAACCTCATAACCAATCGAATCACATCATCACACCAAATCTCATCCTCAAAACTCATTATCACAAATCATCGACAAATCTCATATCACAAATCGCATCGTCAAGTCTTTTTAACAAATCTCATAGAAACAATCAAATATTGAGAAGCCCATTTTTCTGTCATCCAAATCCAAATCATTGCATATACTACTCAAGCTTGGTACAAAGACTATTATCAAAACGCACCATATGGTCCAAATAGCAATCCCAACATCACGCACACAAAGTGCTGATCATGACTTAATAACCGATCCATTCCAACTAAAGCCCACAAAACATTCACTAAATATTAGCATCCGGTATTAAGATCCCATGTCCATATCCGAGTCAGAATAATACCATTGTATCCAAAATTATAAGCATTTCGAATAATAAAATCTTAATACCACCCCATACCAATAGTAATTATTCACGAGATCATAAAAACCTTACCAAACTTAACAAAAATTTAGTAAAGCCAACACCTATATCCAAGCCCGTGAAATCAAATCCATCAGGCCAGTTAAGAAGCCCATTCCATTACACGATCCAGTACACATTCTCAATTAAACCCTAAATTTTCCGGACTTATAAAAGCACGCATAATCATTCACTTGCCCTAAACATTCTCCCCTCAAACCCTAATTTCTATCTTGACTAATCTGCCCCCACATATCATCCATTCCACAACCAGATCTAACCAAATCAATTCCCATCTTTGTAATCAAATTTCGTCATCAGGAGATATGTTATGACCAGTGAACAAACAAAAATAAACCGCACCCCAATAATTATCTTGTACGTATCAAGAGCCCATATGATCATCACCTTCATTTTCTGATAGATTGGTCTCGCCACAAGGATGGCATGAGGCATTGATACGGTTTAAGGATCTTTGAAGGATGTTACCACGGTAGGTATAACAACCCGTAAAATTTTGGATTATTATAATAATATTTATCACGTCAGAAAAGTCAAATCGATTATTTTCTGACAGATACCGATATCTAAAATTTAAAAACGAGAGGTCATCTCGTTTCTTTAAAAACAAGACGCTGCACACACGGTACTCTTCCACTAAGTATCTTTATAGTAAATGTGAAATTTATTAATCTATGAATTCACCAACCTCGTGTTGACACTTTATAGCATGTATCTTCAGGTTTTGAGGTGATAGCTTATCTTTGGAGGCGCAATGCAAAGGCATGGCATGGCCATAGATGACTCTGATTTATGTATTGGGACCACCTTTATATAATGGGCCATTTTTCCGCACAAATCAATAATGTAAACATTGTTTTAAGAAATGAATAAAATTTTCTTTATGAAAATCATTTGTTCTATGCTTATGTTGTGATATCAATTTAGTAGCACCCCAATACCTGTATGCTTCCGCTGAGCCATTTTGGGGGTGTTACAGATTGGTATCAGAGCCTAGGTTATAGAGAACTGGGTATTTTAAAACCTAGACTATAACCACTTTTACAAAAACTTAACCCTATGACCGACATGTGCCTGCCTGCCAAGCCGATGCCTCACTTATGATCCTGTTGAGATCATACTTGATAAGATACATGTTTTATCGCTGCTCACCTAATTTCATTATAGGTTATAATTACTTTCCTTATACGTATATTTACGTATCACATCACTACACCTTTTCTCTCACATAAAGAGAATAATTGTTCTAATCCTTCAAGACAACCTTTAAAAGTATTGGGACATATTACTAGCGTAACTAAGCTAAGTATTTCAAAATTCATTGAACCTCGGTTGAATATAGATTGATCACCTATATTCAACCAGGGACAGTGGGACATAGCCTGATCACCTATGTCCAACTCAGAGGTGAATTTCGCAATACTTAGGATAGTTATAATAGCGTTATGTCCAGTGAAATTTGATTAATGTTAATATTTTAATAAACATGTAATAAAGCCACACATTGGCGTTACACTAAAGCCACTCACTGGCATTCCTTAATCATAAGCCACTCACTGACGTCACACTATTATTTCCCTATATAGAATATTTTCATATCACAATCGAGTTATATTATAGTCGCTCCTACCCCAAACCTTACACTCCATGGACAAATCAAACCATTCTAGGAGCAACCTTCTAATAGCACCTATAAGAAAGATCCCCTAGTGGGAATAGGCAATAAAAAGAACAATAAACCTTTGGCAAAATCTAGAAAGGCACGGTAAATGACATATAATCCCACAGAAACTTGAAAATTCTACGCCCTACTGATGAGTGTGTAAATACTCATCATTTTTGTACTGTTTAAACTGCAAAAACATCTGAAAACACTCAGAAACGCATCAAAATGATAAAAATATCACAAACAAGTGTTTTATGTGTTTTAAATGCAAAAATATCAAAATCTGGTGAAAAACGTATAAAGTTTGCATAATTGGCAGTTTTAGTCCCCCAAGTTTGAAAATTTGTCAATTGAACCCCCTGATTTTGACGGTTAATACGTTTGAAATATGCAAAAAGTGGTCTAAAACTATAAAAACGTAAATTTTGTGTATTTTGTGAACAAACACTATAAAAATAGTAAAACTACGCAAAGACTCACAAAAGTCTACAAAAACGTCAAATTTGTCATGTTTTTACTACTCATAAATGTGTGAGTAGTCATCCCGCATCTTAAAAGTTCAAAGACACCCTAATATACAGTAAATGGCACGGAAAGATCTAAAACGGTTTCCAAATAACAAGAAAAATAACGGATAAGGGTGATCCCCTAGAAAGAATATCCACGATAATCTTCCAACGAGGATCTTACCAAACTAAACAGGTACCTCACATTCCAAACCCCATCCTCGCTGATATTA
>BPTQ01000003.1:178684360-178731513 GCA_019973895.1 Chrysanthemum seticuspe
TCCAAAGGAATAGGTAACAAGGAAGCAGTCGGAATGGGGCTTACCGAATTCCGAAGCTTACCGCTTAAGGGGAATCCATTGGAAGCACGGTTACTTATCAAACTGCGGATACCTATAAAGTCTTAGGATTGAACCCGGAAGCATCACTTCCCGAAGCTGTGCAGAGCCTCCTCACAGGAAGCTCGATGAGCCTCCCATGTAGTAGTTCGGGGGATCAGCCTTCACTACGTATACTCGCTCCTCCGTAACGAAAGCTGAAGTACGAAGCTTTTTTGTGGTAGGACGACGATTTGTATGATCAACCCTCTATTGATACGTTGATTGGTTCGCGTAATTTATGATTAAATTTGCAGGTCGACGGGCGATGTCACTAGTGAAATTTAATGCGCTTGGTTAGTTGCATAGTTATCTCCCAACTAGTATGTTTAGCAGCAGGATGGTGTTTTTTCGAAGCATGAAGTCGAAAGCAATGCCTCCTCGCTCATATGCATCACTTCCGACTAGGGGGCTTGATGATGTACCCTCCGAGTAGCTCGAAGGACACTCCTCCGAGACGTGTCGAAGCCCTTCACTACGAAGGCCCAAGTTAGGATTCTGAAATATCCATAGGCGTCAAACTATTCATTGGCACGAAGGTTACCTAAGGGGAATTCGCCATTCGAAGCCTTAAGCCATTCGGGGTAAGGCTGACGAAGGAACAATGGATAAGGAAACCTCCTGACTTGGTCAAACCCACGATCTCCCTCTCTCTCTTGGCTTCCCCGTCAAGTTTGAGAACGTGGGTCACTAAACCCTGACGGTTACCCACAATCATGGGACGCCCCCATGATCTCCGATAATCATGCAAGAGTGCCTCCAACCGTATTTCTTCCACTATAAATAGGTTGGACGGGCAAAGGATTATGGTATGCTCATTTCACACTCATCTCTTTACTTACACACACTTATACAACCATAACTCATACTTACTCTCACGCCGGAGGTGGTTAGCAGGGTCCTACCCCTGCGTAATCACTTAACGTAGTGTCTTAGTATTTCTTATTCTCAGGTTACAGGCGAGTCTTGGCTGGAACATACACCCCTCATCACTTTGATCCTTATCGAAGCCTGGTAGTGCAATCGTTTGCACAATCAGGCACAAATTGCCATATAGTCTGGCATCGATAACTATAAGTAATGGGCAAACAACATTTCATTCAGCTTCAAGAAATGGCTATCTTAGGCTGGTGAAAGATACTTAGGAGCATGCACCTGGGATTTTAGTAAGGACTGATGTCAAGGAGCAGACTGCCCTTCACAAGGCTGCGAATGGACACAATCTTAAGGTAGTCAACGAGTTGAGTATTATAGGTCACATAATATATCTTTTTTGCAAGATTATAATCACTTTTCTAACTGATCTATTGTTAAACATTATGAGGTTCTTGACTTATGGCAAAAAGCTGGTGATTAGATAAAGGCATTGATGAACTTGCTAAATTTTGTGAAGCTTCGCATGTTCTATTTTTGGTTTTTCATATTAATTGTTACGAGATTGCGAAACAATGGGTGGAACAATCACTTTTGAAAAAGCCTTAGCCGCCAGCCTCGATCTTTTCAATCCTTCATTGTCACGTGTCCAAAAATCCCTTTAAATAGGCCCTTAAGGTATTCGAACTTATTGTACAAGAAATAATTACATAACAAAATGAGCCATAATATTTTGTATTCACATGTTATTCTGTAATTGATAGACTTGCACAGTGAAAGGCTGATGAAAAGAAGTACTTGGAGTGCAAGATCCACTCTTGGTTTCACTTTCCTTTTATTTTTATAGTATTTATGAATATTGTATTGAATTTGCTTGCTGTTAAAGCTGAAGGGTTCTAACATATGGCTTTTGTTCTTAAGTAGCACCTTTGGTTCAAAATTGTATTATACATCTTGACCTGTAGCTCAAATTAATAAATTTGGATACAATAGTGACATGTTTAGCTTATTAGAAATGATAAATCTTCTACCAAAATATCTTACTTATCCTGCTACTCACAGGATCCTGACAAGTGTCAGAATTGACGGTTTGGATGCACAGAGAGAGAATGAGTGAAAAATATATATATAATATTTTTGTGGTGTACGAGGATATTGTAGAAGCTTTAGCAATGATATTAGCTTATTCTTTTATTAATGAGATTTGCTACGCACTCCTACTTTTTCATCCTACAAATCCTCCTACACACACAAAAATAATCTTTTTTCACTCATTCTCTCTGCATCCAAACCGTCCATTCTGACATTTGTCAACATCCTGTGAGTAGGAGATTTTGTAAGAGGAAAATGTAGGATGTTTTAGCATTTTCCTTTATGAATAACTTTGCTATCAGAGACATAATGTGTTACCTGTCATATTTCATCAGTATTCGGCCAAAAAAACGGATGTCCAACGTGCCAATACAACAAAAAAAAACTCCGCCTCAACGCTTATACTATAGATCTAATACATGATGCTTATACTAAACTTATTGCATAAATGAGATGTGTTTAGATTTGTCTCCTACATATCATGCTGGGTTTAACCTCACAGGAATGCAACTTATTGTATCATTTAAGTTTCGTTGACACCATTTTCATACGCTGCATGCAATATGATAGATAACTTAAATGAAACAACATTAAAAAAAAATACTCAAAACACATATTTACACTGTCAAATAAAAGAAAAATACAAAAATACAACATATGTTAACAACTAATTGGACCTTTCATTATTCAATTAAAAACACACATATACTAACAATTACACCAAAATAAACATTAACACAATCATTTTATACATGAACACATGGCTCCTGTAGCAACACACGGGCTATACATCTTGTTTCAACTAATTAATCACCTGGAGGTGACATAATTGCAAGAGTTTTCTAATTCTAACAGTCATTTCTAAATATGTTAAAGCTATCGAGTTTAGTTTTTATTTGATAAATGACTATGATTTGGTCACATATCTGACAATAAGCTCAAACTTCATAAATAATAAGCAAAATATTGTTACATGCCTAACATTATAGTTTAAAAGTTTTAACTTTATTTAGCATGAATTTTACTTCTGAAATTTCATACTCTCTAATCAAACATTCAATAAATATTTTTTAAGTGAATGTAGCGTTTAACGAACGTGGGTAGCAAAAAATGAATCTTACAAAAGTATTTTCGTTTCGACTTGTTAGGATTTTAATATTATTGTGTTTGATGATTCGGGTGGCTTTGGATGATGATGATACAAGTATGCCATGTTTTAGAGAGAGAAAGAGTGAGATGGGTGTTCTAGTTAGAGACTTGCTTTGCAAATAATGAAATGTTAGATTGAGAAGCACCACCCCTTCCATGGATGGAAGGGGTATTTATAGTTACAATGAATACATCCTCCTATCGGACTGTGAATCAGGCATACAGTGGGTAAAGACCCGTCCTTCTTCCACGGTGTTACACTAAACTAATCTACGCTACAAACTAACTAATAAACTACTAAATAACGTAAATAACTACAAGTCTACGAGCTAACATATGCTAGACTATAATTGGGGTGACCGACACTTTAATATGTGAGCAAGTCTAATTGGGGATTAAATATGGCTTTTTACTCTCCCCCAATTAGTGCTCTCCCCTAGACCGACAATCTTTATAATGAATGCTTGAATTAAGAAGAAGTCTTTAGATCTTTGAATGCAACTCGTCTTTAGTCTTCTAACATGTAGCAGAAAATGTAGAACAGACTGTAGACTCGACCTTCTTCAAGATTGTCCAGTTGGGGATTAGATAGTTAACATCTTCATCTCACCAAATGCGTTCCAATTACCTTATATGTAGCAAATCTCCTTAACTAAAATCCCTCCCAATCAAACAAGAACAGAAAGATGTTCATCAAAGAAATCAGCCCAGCAACTAGAACCACTTTGTCATTTAATCATATCCGCCCATGTGAAGATGTCAACCAACGGCTCTTAGAAAAAACTACATGTGAAGATAATACGATAAGAAGAAGCTCGGTTCTTACATGAGTTAGGAGCCATTTGACCATATATTCTCAAATATCAATCAACCATGCAGAAAATTCACACTTCTTCTCCCCCTTAAGAATTGCATACGGAGATGCCATTCTTGATTAAACAAGTGATTATCATCCAAATGTATTCTATTCACACTTCTCCCCCGCAAAATTAGCACATGTTGTCGCCATCTTCTTTATATTGAGAAAGTTGAATTATCAGTAGTCCGGTTCACTTGATGACTGAAGCGCATGGAAAAAGCATGAAGCATGTTGATGAGAATGGTCATAATAAGAAGATTTCTCTTCTTCCGAAGATAAAGCGCACTGAAACGTACACTTTTCTTTTCTTTAGAGAACGAGGCTTGAACTATTGTGTTCAAACGTCATCATCTCTCTCTTTTCAGCTCTCTTGGCAAAACTTGTAATCAACCCCATTATCATTCAGTAGGCTCTTTGTCGTGACAGGTGATGGAGAAAACCCAATATGATGAATTTGACCCTGAAGTAAAACAACCCAAACTCGTGACTTAAACTTGCACATATGTAACAAAGAGCGGTGCCGAGACTTCATCGTCCATTGAATCTCTAAGTACTCTATACTCTTCATCCAACCAACCATCAAGTATAAGACGTACATCACCTCTTGAAAATCCACAATTGAATGTGACACTGAGCACTACAACGTAACTCCTTAAAGTGATAGTTATTTTGTGGTAGTACGAGCCCAATTTCCCCAAGTGGTAAAAGAAAAGGTAAAAGACACCCAACAATAACTAGATTTCCAAGTCTTTGTTTTTGATAATAAGCTCGAACAAGGATCATGAAGAATCTTCATCCAACCATCCCCGATACCTTCAGATACTAAGTACACTCGCCCGTGATATTTCACTTCAACCTCAAATAAATAATAGTGAATTAACGCCGTTGTCACATCTTCTGGTTAAAAGCTCAAATCTAGCCTCCTTTGACGTTTTAAGTGAACTTTGATAATGGTTTCCATCCCGACCATGGTTAAGAGCACATAACCCCGTAAAACCATGTAATAACCAAACTGTCATGAAGAAAATCCAAACAATCACCCAATTCATGAAGTACACCCTTTTATCCCTTCTTTGAAGTAGAAACCGTAGCACCAACATCAGATAAGATCCCTACATACACTTTCCTTTCTCCAGTATGGTTCCATCATCACGGGATTTTACAATTCTATAGTTTAAACCGAGAAATAGTTTCTTTCGCGGTATTTTACAAAACCAAGAATAAACCGAGAGATAGAGCCGGAAATGCACTTTACTTAGCAGGATGTTTCCGCTGTCACGGGATTTTACAAGTCTATGATTTAAATCGAGATATAGGTTCTTTCGCGGGATTTTACAAAATCAAGACAAAACTGTAAACAATATCAGTTTGAATGTGTTATGACAACTTTGGTTCCGGTGAATATATGTTTTTAGGGGAACATGCAGCGGTTCATCAACAAATCATCATGATCATCAACAATACTTTACCCGAATGTAGACAACTTCACAAACCATACTAAGTCAAGTAGTATAAACTCCTTTTCCCTGGAGGTTAACCGTAACACATTAAAGTACACGTTTCTCCCCATGATGGTTTCGAACTTTCGGAAGCATCATAACGTGTACGACCATTTGCACGAGAAGTTCTTGTCATAAGTAAACAACTTGAAAAATCATGACTGACGCTGACGATTCTTAGAAAGATTTTGCTTAGACTGTGAATTATCATTGATATTTTGTGACGTCGAATATCCCATGGGAATTGCTGAAAATTGAACCTCCATTGATTCATCGGCCAATAGTAATGACCACATATAGGAGAGCATTTCGCGTCAATAATACCGTAAAAACCCCGTAGTCATTTTTCACTTTTTCGCTCAAGCCGTGAATTTTGTATCCTCCGTGAAATTTTGTGAGCCAAAATACCAATAAATACCGCACTTAACCAAAATGTAATCCAAAATATTTGCTAATATAGAGATTAACAAAACTCGGATATCATTAAAGTTCCAACATATTTCATGCAGCCCAAAAGCTCACGATCAAGTTCCAATGTTAATTGTTCAGTTCATACGGCCCAACACACCATTGTCCAATTCAGCCCAATTCATGACAAAAGCCCAACATTGATATAATAGTCCAACACCAAATACTTATAACCGATCCAAAGCCACAATACTAAGAACCGGGGTATAATAATAAGGTTGCCCTAAGTTTTCTCACATTAACCCTAAACACCTTTAACAAATCCGCCACTCACCAATTCTCCCAAAAATCAGATCTCATCTTAGAAACTCAGTCATCACCATCTTCATCTAAGTCTTAACCTCATTATTCCGAATCAAAATCAAAACACATCTTCAAACCATTAATAAGCACCGTACCAAATGATGATCGTTACAATTATTGCTTAAGTCCGAATCAAGAAAACAACAAAGGCTTCAAGATCCATTTGTAAGGGTCTCGGGTAAGGTTCTATGACATTTATTCAGGGTATAGAAACGAACTAAGGGAAAGAAAATAACAAACTTGTTATGTTTCTTTGACCTTTTTGATTCAAAAAGATATAGTAGCTATGCTATGATATAGTAGCAATACTTCGAGTATATGATCTTTGAATGAACAGAAGAAACGAGTGTAACAAAGTTGTTAAAACTCTTTTCTTTGTAGTCGAAAATTAAAGAAGCGTGAGACTTCAAAAAAAACATTGGTCAATGTTGAATTTTTCTATCGTGTATTTGGACTTTGAGGTCTAAGAGGCTTTTGTTGTAGCACACGAATAAGGAAAAAAAACTGAGATCAATATAATTATTTTGAGTCCGAATGATGACAGATCAATGATGGATTGTTGTTTGGATCGACCAGCTGTGATATACATCTTCTTAGATCTTTTTCTTTTCATTTTGAGAACAGTGTATTACTTGGACCGATGATGTTATATTAATGAGGTCAACTGAGATGGTATAAAGGTTTTGTGGTCAAGTGGTCATGGTCATACATCTTCTTCATCCTTTCTGTCAAGTCGCTATGATATCACAACTCGCTAGGTTAAGTCGCTAGGTTAAGTCGCTAGGACAAGTCGCTAGGTCAAGTCGCTAACCTGTTTACTAACAAGTCGCTAGCACAACTCGCTTCAGTCGTTGACTCAATAGTCAACAACTCGCTGCCATTAAAAAAGGTTAAGTAGCTAAGTAATTATAGTCACAACTCGCTAAAAGATTTGAAAAATACAAAAGCTCAAAAGCATTTTGTCAACTCGCTATGAAGAAACATAAGCAACTCGCTATGAAGAATGACCCAGAAAAGATCTGCATAAAACTGCATCTGTTTTGACCACTTGAAACTGACCAGAACAACCCAGAAAAAAAACAGCTAAAGGACATCCTTTTAGACCCGTTATGACCAAGAAGATATACCATATGACCATAACATTCACAGAAATAGGTTTGTACCAGTCATAAAAAATGAGAACAAAAACAGACTTGGACAAAACATTGAGACAAGACTATATTTTGTAAAGACTGTTTTGACCATTAAGAATACACCAACTTTTAAAACCAGAGTACCAAAAAAAATTTCCGGATCAAAACTATGGGTAAAAACAGATTTAACAGTTGATACACAAACCACAATAAATCAATCAACACAATAACTATGGTACAAAACCACACAAATCAACACAACACAATAACCATGGCTCTTGATACCAATTGTTAGGATTTTAATATTATTGTGTTTGAGGATTCGGGTGGCCTTGGATGATGATGATACAAGTATGCCATGTTTTAGAGAGAGAAAGAGTGAGATGGGTGTTCTAGTTAGATACTTGCTTTGCAAATAATGAAATGTTAGATTGAGAAGCACCACCCCTTCCATGGATGGAAGGGGTATTTATAGTTACAATGAATATGTCCTCCTATCGGACTGTGGATCAGGCATACAGTGGGTAAAGACCCGTCCTTCCTCCACGGTGTTACACTAAACTAATCTACGCTACAAACTAACTAATAAACTACTAAATAATGTAAATAACTACAAGTCTACGAGCTAACATATGCTAGACCATAATTGGGGTGACCGACACTTTAATATGGAATTTCCAATTCCTAACACGATTTTTCCCTTTACTCCAAGTAATTTGTGTTTCTATACTTTAACTGGCGAGTCAAATGCCATAAAGCCGCCATATGTAGCCACAAAGCTTCAATTAAATATCTATTTCTATCATTTTTCTAGTAAAAACTAAAAGTTGGTATCAATCACATCATAAGGATCCTAACCACATGTGTTTACATATGGTACGCAATCGTTCGTTTGGGATTGAATTGGTGAGGATAGCTGCACATTTGGTTTCCCGCATTCGGTAAGGACCCCAAGATAATATCGAGAATCTAGAGTCGGGGTAACGCTCATGATACGACAATAAAGTGTGTGTTGTATGTGTGAAGATTTATTAGCTTCACTCGATTGTGACTTGGTCTATCTCATAAAAATGAACTCGGTATTTATAGAGATGCAATTAGGGTTTTGTGCCACACATGGATGCGATCCAATGGTTTAGGATGGTTCACATGGTGGACATCCAAGGGAGGAGGCAATAGTGACATGTGGCATGCCATAATGGCTTTGCTAGATTCATGGAATGCTCCATGCACAATTGCATGTACTAGTGTAATTTTCACAACACTAGCTCTACTTGAATGAGGTAGTGACACGTGTTTTCCGTTGTAACGATCATGGATAAGTTTCTAGTCTCGTCTTTGCATGTATGCGCTTATTAAGCGTGATGTTTTGGCCTAGAACTTGCTTCCCAAGCGAGTTATGATGGGCATTAGCCTTGTTGGGCTTGTCTTGGGCCCGTCTCAAGTGTATAAGCTTTAGCCAATTAGGTTGAAACTTCCATATGCTATAAAGTTACCCAGTCCATTAGTATATTGATTGTTTGTGAGGTATGGTGATGGACTTTTTGTTGACAATGAGACGTTTTTTCCAAGCGTCAGAGAGCACTTTAATGTGTGTGCAGCCTGTTGATGTGAATACCTATGTGAGTAGTTACGAAGGTTGGATGTTTGGAGAGTATTCAATCCTCAGGCTTGCCACACATTTAATGTATGGTCGGTTTCTAAATGTGAATACCAACACAAATAACTACAAGGGTTGAGTTTTTGAAGAGTTTTCCACCCCTAGGCTTGCTACGCATTAAATGTTCGTTTAGCCTGGGTTTCTGATGAAGTTTTCTTTAAGCCATCAATAGTCTCTCTCTCTCTCTATGTCGTTTCAAACTATTCATCATCTAATCTATGAAAACTTTTCTTGATTTTGTTGTGAGCTATCAGTGAGCCATTTCGTCTTACTTGTTGACTTTCCATTGAGACCCCTTATTTTGCCTATAAAAGGGGATCCAAGTCGTTTCGTGAACACACATAGTCCTTAATACTTCAAAGAAATCTTTTTTAACTTTCTCAAGTGTCTATCTTCTTTCTTTAAAGTTGTTACTTTCCCTTCTCCAAGTTCATGTTAAGAGGTGGGTGTAAGTAATAAAGAGTTTTGTACTCGTTTGTTTGTGAGAGTGTATAAAACTTTATTTACTTCAATTTTTTTTCAAACTTTTTACATCTTGGTGGACTTTGGGTGAGAGACCAAAGACCACTAGTACTTTGAAGTCGATAACCACTTCTCGATTGGTTGGTCCCAACATTAGATCTGAGTTATTTTCAACCTAGCTGTGATGGTCCTAACATTAGATCTGGGCTGTTTTCAACCTACCTGTGATGTCCGATGCTTATTATGTTTTGCAGCATGAATGCCAGTCTTGACATCGCTTTTGTGCCTCCTCCCATCTCACGTGTTCTTTCAATATATAAGAGGATATCTATGTTTAGTTACAAGCTAAATCTTTTTAGTTTTAATAATAATCTTAATAAAATATGGGAGGCATGTTTAGCTAAAATTATTGTGAGTGTTATATAAGGAAACTTATGTTCACAACCAAAAAATCTAGATTAAATGAGTAAAGAAGGAATTACAAAAAAGATATACAAATCAAAGCAGAAAATTATCTTGCATACAGTAACTTATAAAAAGATAATACGTATATGTTTATTCAAATGGTTTTTGCACACCCGCTTTATGCACAAAAACAATTTTGCAAGACACGCTATGTTACAAGAAAAGTGGCATGAAATGAAACATATATCTAGATCTTGAAATGCAAAAGAGCCGAAGTGCCATTGAGTCCCTTTGAGATAACATGATTCTCATATTCTTCCACTGTTGTGCACCTATATTTGGCTGGATTCTCCTCAGAAAGCAATTCTTTTATCGGTTCATACACCATCGATGTTTGAAGCTTACCTGTTGTAAAGAATGACGCCACTGATACTCTTGGACCGATCTTGTTTGCCAATACTTTGTGTTCTGCGCTTACAAACTTATCGTTTGTAATTAGCTGAAAGATCCAGTAAAGAAATCGGTTTAGTGCACTATAAAGATTTGTAACTTTGTTTAGGTCTAGAGGGAGCACGAAAATATTAAAATTACCTGTAGAAGATCTCCAACGTTCACTACTAGAGCTTGTGGGTTAGGAGGAACGCCAATCCAGTGGTTTTGATGAAAGACTTGGAGGCCGCCAATATGGTCTTGCAGAAGTATTGTGATAAAGTTATTGTCAGTATGTTTATAGGTGCCAATTGCTAACTCAGGTTGTGGACACGAAGGATAGTAATGGCCGAGAATGGCAAGTCCTTCCGCACATCCCATATCAATAAGATGATTTGAGTTGAGCCCAAGAGCCTCAGATATTAAACCGAATAAGCAAATACCTAAATTCATTGCTTGTTTCGAGTACTCGATCAAAATATCTCTACAACAGAAAACCACATATATCTAAGTTACCAATTATATATACCGATACTCTCATGGTCTAATTTTTTTTCCAAAAAAAAAAAAACAAAAAAAAAAAACAAAAAAAGACAAACTGGTTTTTTAGTAAAGGGTTACACCAATTAAAAATTCTCTCCTCCCCTTTATCCAGAAATCATGTTAGCTTCTTTGATTAAAATAAAATTCTACTCAACTTTTATCACAAAATTAAGGGAATTTCATATCTCCTCTTCTTAAATTTAAAATTTTCATATATACCAAAACATGCTTTAAAAACATTGTATATTATGCATTCAATGTTTGCACTTTTGATATATATGAAATTAATCATGAAAGTAAGGTGATATATGAAATTAATCCAAAATTAAATAGCTTAAGCATATATGTAGCACCTAGGCAAGTGTATACTATGTACACATAAATACGACTAAAAAAATCAGTGAATATTTATTCATGTAATAATTATTAAGTTAAGACTCGACTCATCTATACTTTTTGAGTTTTTGAGCAAACGCTAGCTCAAGTTCGATTTTAAAAAAATATTATATTTTTTAGAAATGATTGAAGTAAACCTGCAAACGGAAGGCAGTTTAAGCGGTTGAGGAGGATTAGGAGCCATTGGACAGTAGAAAGTGTCTCTCCAATTAGTTACAGGAGCAGCATACAAGTCGAAATTACTATTATACACCAACTTATATTTTCCACTGCTGTCCCTTGTATACCACTGCTTCTTCACCTCATCATCTTGCTCAAAGAACCCTCTAACACCCTTTTTCATTTCCTCTAACATGCTAATAGGAATCCCATGATTCACAATCTGAAAAAATCCCCATGTCTCCAATGCATCATTCACTTCCTTAATCACCTTCTTTCTTAGGAGGGGATCTTGGTTGATTCCTTCGAGCTCGATGGTGGGAAGATTCAGCATAGAAGATGTTGGTTCGATGGTTTTTTGGTTTTCAGATAAAGGTAGGATGAATATACGTGGGACGGCAGTGATTCCGGAGTCGACAAGTCCTTTGACACCGGTTTTGGTTTGATCGAATGATATAAGCTCAGATTTTCGATCATAATTCTGCTCGAATCCGGTCATTTTTGCTCTAGATCGATGAGTATTCTAAGGAAAAGCAGACGCTAAGTGTGGTTTGAGCACTAATAAACTAAAGTGTGTATCCCCTTGATGATGACACTTGACAAAACCATTTTGTCTTGTGTTTTGACATCGTCCAAGGAACACGATGATCTTGATTTGATTTCCTTGATAAATTTAATAGATTGCATATTATATTTTTTGTCAATGTAGTATATGTTATTGTGCAATTATGCACACTAAATAGATCATTAACATAAATAATATCTTAGGTCAACGTGTGTGTGCTCAATGTTTGTACTACAGCTGACATTTCTATCAACTTCTATATTTTTTTGTGACTTTCATGTTTCCAAGTTTATAATGACAATAGAAATAGATAAGATGGCTACGCATATAATATACTCCCTCCGTCTCATATTTATTGTCCATATTTCCTTTTATGGATGTCTCAAATTAATTGTCCACTTTCCATATTTAGTAAGAAAAATAGAATATAATTGAGGAATATTCCATTTGAGTGGTTGAGATTTATAGGGGCCCCACTTTTATTAAACTTTGTGATTGTTGTCCCTTGACAATAATTTTGAGACGGAGGGAGTAATTATATAAGCTACAATTTTTGTAGCCAATTGACTACAATCATTTATAAATAATACACTAGCAATGATTCAGGGACTCACAAAAAAAAATCATGACCCACAAAAATAATCAGGGATCCACATTTTTAGCACAAAATTGTAGCTAATATATTCTCATTATATTATCTTTTATTTGTCCACTTCTTTAAAGATAAAAGAAAACTAAATACATAGAATTATGATCTTTCTATTGTCTATGGCTTTCACAAGTTCACTTTAATTTATAAATTATGGACCAGACTTCCCATTTTCATTTTAATTTATCATTACGGATAGAACTTGAAATTTTACCACTTTTACGCGATTCATATGTTTTGCTATATAAACAAACTTTTGTAGCTCGTATAACTCAAATCTTCAAATAAAGTAAACGAGGATCACCATCAAGCCCTTTTGAGAGGTTATACTCAACGTAGTCTTGAACCGTGGTTTCTCTGTACCTCGGCGGGTTGTCATCAGAAAGCAACTCTTTAATCGGACCATACACCTTAGTCGATGGTGCTAGGGAAGTGCTGAAAAAACACGCCACTGGACACCCTTGGTCCTTTCTCATTCGCCACCACTCTATGCTCCACACTCCTTAATTTGTCATTTGAGATCATCTAATTAAAACAATAACCAAATTAGACCATAATGTTTACTTTACGTAATCAAATCAACTGAATGTTATGTTGGAACATGAATTTTAAATCAATAAATAAAAAGGCAAATAATTGAAAAAAGTATCATACTTGCCAATTTAGAGGTGTTATCGGGTCGGGTTATCGTGGTTATCGGGTCGGGTTGAGTCGGGTTTTGAATTTTTTTAAAGTGACCCGCAACCCGACCTGATTAAAAATCGGGTTATCGGGTTCGGGTGAGATTCGGGTCAGGTTATGTCGGGTCGGGTGATTCGAGTTGTCGAGTGACCCAATTAAGTAACAGTAAGTAAAAAACATCAATTATTTGAAATATATTTATTCATTGACTTGATTAAAAAAAGAAATAATTACATGTTTGGTCCCTATGGTTTACCTCAAATAACAGGTTTAATTCCTAAGTCGTTTTAATTACGCCACACGTATCTATTTTTGAAACCTGTTGCCCATTTAGTCCCTATTTAAAAAAATAGGGATCATCTGTGTAATTATTTTTATTACACGGATAGTCCCTATTTCCTATAATAGGGACTAAATGTGCAACATGTTTCAAAAATAGGTATGTGTGGTGTAATTAAAATGACTTAGAGACTAAACCTGTTATTTGGGGTAAACCATAGGGACCAAACATGTAATTATTTCTAAAAAAAAATCAAACAATATACAGTTAAAAATACCCGTGTTCAGGTAACTGAGTTATCATAGCAAGAGCAGCTAGTATCCGATCTCTATTTACATCAGGTTCATCGTAAAGTCAAGTATATCTTGGTAATTTAAGCTTACTGTCATTATGAAGTAATGACTAATGAACACTTTTTGCTTAGGATTTTAATCCAAACATTGTCACCAATTTCATAGAGCTGAACAACTTTTTACATTTATCTAAGTTTATCTACAGACATGACACATTGGGCTCTAAAAAGTAATAATTAAAAAATCAATAAGTAATTGTCGGGTCTTATCGGGTTGACCCGATAACCCGATAGCATTATTTATTTAACTCTAACCTGACCTGATAACACTATCGGGTTATCGGGTTCGGGTCAAAACAATCCGACAAGATTTTTTGACCCGATTAGACCCGACCCGATTAGCCTTATCGGGTTCGGGTCGGGTCAACCCAACCCTACTGACACCCCTACTTGCCATTGTTTGTTTTTCAGAGTAGCGAACAAATTTTTTTGCTTTTGAATACTTTATTATTTATTTATTTATTTTTTATTATTTTAAACTTTTGTGGATACTGATAACTAGTGATGACCAATTTACCATTCTAAGTTACATAAATGGTCTATGTGGGATATTCAAAATTGCATCCACCGTCCCTACAGTAAATTACCCAAATGGTCCTCGTTGTATGGAGAAATTTGCATCCATCGTCCCTAAACTTTTTTTTATCCATTCCTTATACGTTTTCGTCCGTATTATACGTTTTTATACGTGATTATCCGCTTTTATCCGTTTGTATACGTTTTTATCTATTTTTATCAGTTTTCGTTCGTTTTTCTTACGCTTCCATCCGTTTTTATCTGCTTTCGTCCATTTTTATACGTTTTCGTCCGTTTTATTATCCGCATTTTTACACTCTAAACGTTTCGCCCAATTTATACGTTTTCATCCGTTTTTATACTTTTTCGTTCAAATTTCTTACGTTTTTATCAATTTTCGTTTGTTTTTATACGCTTTTATACGTTTTTATCCGTTTTTATACGTTTTTGTACGTTTTCGGCCGTTTTTATCCGTTTTTATCAGTTTGTCTTTTTTTATACGTTTTCATCCTCATCCTTATTACACGCTTTTATACGTTTTAGTCCGTTTTTATCAGTTTTTGCCTGTTTTTATACGTTTTTATCTGTTTTTGTACGTTTTCATCCGTTCTTATACGTTTTTATCCTTTTGTATCAGTTTTTGTCTGTTTTTATGCGTTTTCAACCCATTTTTTTTTATCAGTTTTTGTCCATTTTTGAAACGTTTTTCGTTTGTTTTTCTTATATTTTCGCACGTTTTCATCAGCTTTTATACGTTTTCGTCTGTTTTATATGTTATCATCCATTTTTATACATTTCTGTACATATTTATGCATTTTTATACGTTTTGTACAACCAAAAATGAATAAGAACAGACGAAAAAAAAAATAGACAAAAATGTATAAAAACGGATGAAAACGTATAAAAAATAACAAAAACATAAGAAAAAAATTGACGAAAACGTAAGAAAAACGGACGAATATATAAAAAAACGGATACAAAAAGATAAAAATTGATGAAGACGTATAAAATTGATGAAAACGTATAAAAACGTACGAAAACATAAGAAAAACGGACAAAAACATTTAAAAACGGACAAAAACTGATAAAAACGGTTGAAAACGCATAAAAACGAACAAAACTGATAAAAACGGATGAAAACGTATAAAAACGGGTGAAAAGGCGTATAAAATCGAATGAAAACGTATAAAAACGCACGAAAACGTAAGAAAAACGGACGAAAACGTTTAGAAACGGCTGAAAACATATAAAAATGGACCAAAACATAGTAAAACGGACGAAAACGTAAGAAACCTTATGAAAACTGGCGAAAACGTAAAAAAATAGGCGAAAAAAATGTTTAGGGACGGTGCATGCAATATTCGCTAAATACATGTACCATTTATGTAATTTACCCTGAGGATAGTGGATGCAATTCTCTCAAATTCACGTGGCATAATGGTTATCACAAGTATTCAGTACCCACAAAAGGTTAAAAAAAAAAAAAAAAAAAAGGCAAAAATGCACTTTAAGAAAAGAAAATTTTGTTCGCTACCCTAAAAAACAAACGATGATAAGTATGATACTTTTTCGATCATTTGCTCTAAATAAAACGACAATAAATAAAGAACAAACGGCATTGGGTTGTGAATTGTGATGCATCATTGCATCACTATCCTAGCTTCACAATATTAGTCCCCGCCACGAGTACCAGATGGGGCTAGTGCGCTAGAAAACCTTGAATCTCAAGGGTCATAGGCAAGAAAAAAATCACTAAGTGGTTTGTGTATGTCGTAATTTATTTTCATACGCATACATAAGTCATCTCATAGTTTAGTGAATTGGATTTAGAGTCTTTTTTTCTATAGGACAACTTCCTAGAGCACATTTAACATGTTCTACAAGTGAACATACCTGTAATAGATCTCCAATGTTGATCACGAGCGCCCCAGGAGTAGGAGGCACATCAATCCATTGATTTTCATGAAGTACTTCAAGCCCTCCGGTATCATCTTGCAAAAGCACCGTAAGAAATCCATCATCGGTGTGTTTAGTAGTACCCATGGTTAATTCAGGTTGCGGACAAGCAGGATAAAAATGTCCAACAAACGCAAGCCCCTTATCACACTCCATATCTCCCAAATGATGCGTTTCCAGCCCCAACGCCTCGGAGATAAATCCAAACAATAACTCACCAAGTTTCAACACTCGACTAGAGTACTCAATTTGAATATCTCTACAAACAACAGGTAAATCTTCGGGCTTCGGAGGTGATGGAGCCATAAATGAAATGAATGAGTCCCTCCAGTTGGCAGCTGGCGAAGAGTACAGATCAAAATTACTGTTATACACAAAGGCTTTGGAAGCATCTCTAGTGTAAAACTGTTTCTTAACTTCAACATCTTGTTCAAAAAAGCTACGGACACCTTGAAGCATTTCATTCATTATGCTTATAGGGATTCCATGATTGACTACTTGAAAGAATCCTAGATTCTCTGAGGCCTTACGGATGCTCTCCACGATCAATGCTCGATTGGTGGATGCAAGGTCTATGAGAGGAATATGGAACGAGGTAGTACTTTTGGGGATGGATTCCGGAGGACTGATAAACATGCGAGGGATTTCTTGGATTCTAGCATCGACTAGGCCTTGGACTCCTGTTTTTGTTTCGTCGAATGCTTTGATTTCAGTTGCTTGATCATAGGAAGAGATGATTAAGGGCCTGATGGTAGCCATTGCTGTGATGAAGATTGTATGCTGATTTGTTCGTACCATTTAAGTGGAAATGCAAAGTCAGCGTACTGCTAGCAGCCACTCATTAGTAATCGATTTTTGACTTTAAACATGATTAAAATCGATCGTCATGTGTGACAACATATGGATATTCATTTTATTTCATTTTTTGGTGATGTCCCGAGTACAAGTCCTCTTTCTTTTGGAGTAATTCAAAGTGATAATATTTCATGATATAGACCGAAGGACCTTTTCAATCAAAAATTGGTCCCTAACAATATCTTGTTTAGCAATGCCTATTGTAAATTAATATGGGCTTATGAATTTTATGTTTATTCATCTAATTTTTAAGAATAAGTTTGGGTTTAGACTATTAGCCTTATATATATACGTTATCAGCACGATCTTTGTGACATGTACGAGCAAAAACTTTATTCTTAATAAAGCGTCTCATGGATAGGAGTTATATGACTAGCACAAAAAATCGTTTACCACTCAAATTCCACCCAAAAAATGTGAGGTTCACCCCTAGATCTTTATGAATAAAAGCATTCACCTTTAATGCTTAGAGAGTGTACCGGTAGTATAATAGATTATAGAACTTGTTTTGTGATGCATTCCGAGATCGCTAGTGAGACTACACTTGTGTAGTTAGGAATAACTAAATGATAAGAGACATTAGGATAACCCTTGTTTGAAACCCGTATTATAATTACTTCTTCCACATCGGTCGAGTAATTACCCCACACCCTTGCGATGTACTCATCTTTATTACGATACCCCTAGTTAACCCCTCAGAGCCTATCCTTTTCGCGGTTCTCGTGATGTTTCGGTTTTCCGGAATATCAATGAAGAACATTGTTTACAATCCACCCCCAAATGTACACCCAAATCGCCTTAGTCTACCTTGTATGCACTCACCTTTAGTGCATTATTGTTATCATTACTAAACCCTTAGTTCAATATCTAGTTACTTTCATAGTTGCTAAGTCGAGTCATATCTTTTGTACACAGTTTTGGGATGATTGGGACTCATGGGCAAAAGTAATATTTTATGGAGTGACGGGAAGGAACATTAAATTCAAATTCCCTTTATTTACGTACTTAAATACTCCAAGTGTTTTGATCTTTTCAAATCGGGTCAATTAGTGTTAGAGTAATAAAAACTCAAGTGTAGGGATGCTCCTATAAATCCCTTATATTTTGATGTTATCTTAGAGGATGATAGAGTAAAAGTGTATGAAAAAAATATACATATGAAGAAAAACATACGGGATACCATCCTACATCTATCTTTATGTTTATGTTTTTCAATTTATGTATGTTTATTTCAAGTTATCTAGAGTTTAGTGAGTCGAGTCTTGGCTTAGCAACGCCATTTTTTTCATGCTTGTAACATAAGATTTTTGACTTGCCACCACTAAATCGCCTATCCAACCAAACCCTTTGTTTCCCTACCGTAAGCCTAACATTACAACCCTTTTAAAGACCTCTTAGATAGTTGTTCCTAGGTGCTTACGCCAAAGCGGTGGAAGTTTGATCTAGTCTCAAGCCTATGGTAGTCTATGTACTATGCCAGGTAATGAGTGTTTATCTTCTAATTCCATTTACTATATTTCATATACACCCGAGAGATGAGAGAATCCAAACACCCCTTGTGAGGTGCTAGTATATAATTTCCGTGCTTGTTATGAGTATTGCGGTGCTTTTACTTTTTGTGAATTATGTTAAATCAATGCTTCATGCCCCCTAACTTATAAATTGATTGGCCAAAAGCACATTTGCTTGAGGACAAGCAAATACCAAGTGTAGGGATATTTGATAAAGATTTAAAACGTACACTTTTAAGGGGTTATTTAAGCCCTTAATCCACCACTTTTATATTCGTTACTGCTTAATTTCGTTCATTTTCATTTTTTAGGTCTCTTAGAAGCAAAATGCCGGAATGATACATATTTGGATGAAAAGGAGTGAAAACATGAAGAAAATGGCAAAGTCAAGATCCAAGACACTCAAGCTGCTAAAACTGAAGCTGACGACGTCCCAACTAAATGGCAACGCCGTCCCCCTCTACGGATTTGATAATAGATGCACCTGACGGCTCAGTAGACTTTGTGCTCATATACACCTGACGGCGTCAGGCTTTGAAGATGAAGGGCGTCACTAAGACTTTTCATCTCAGACGTCCCAGATTCAGAATCAGACGACGTCCCTGCTGAAGCCCGACGGCGTCACAACTACAACGTGACGCCGTCCCATCGATAACTTGGCCAAGACAAAAACCCTAATGACGGCGATCTGACGGCGTCCCACCTATAAGGCGATGCCGTCGCAAGTGTAAATCTATATATAGAATTCGATTTTTCAGTATTTTAGGAGGTAGACTTGTGGAGTAAAAACCCTAAACGTTTATAGTCCGACTTGGGCAGTATCTTAGGGTCCCAAACCCTATTTTACACATCAAGATAAGTGTTTTATTCCATTAGTATCATCATGTCTTCCATTGAATGTGTGTATGCTTGCTTGTTTAACATGTCCGGCTAAATTTCTTGTGTGTTCGCTTAGATCTATGAAACCTAGTTGTTAATTATTGATTGGTTGTCTCTTATCTTAATTGTGAATGGCTTAGGAGTGCACTAGGCTATTGTTGTGTTTAAATGCTTGAGAAATCTTTGTGAACATTAGTTTATGAATCATTAAGCGGATTTTGTAGTCTAAACATCCAAAGATAACCTTAAAGTTAGTTTATGAATCATCAAGAGGACTTCGTAGACAATAACCTAAAGTTATTCTCAAAGAGTTAGGGCATAAGCATTCCCTACGACCTTAGAAAACACAACGCGTTAAGAATAAAGACGTGGCAATTCAACCAACAATAAAAGATAACTAGAGAGTAATAGTATCTAGGTAAACACATTTTTAATCATCATACGAGCACATAATCAAAAAGACATAGCTACTCATAGTATTAGATAATTAGAATAGTAGAAGTAATCGGTAGAAGTACCACCCCCAAATCCATTGCCCCGAGATTTTACCCTTATCTTTCTAAAAAATATATAAAAGATAAAAAAGAATCATCCTCAACCCCAACCTTAACGTAGTACACTTCTTGCTAGCATTCCTATTCCCCTAGAGAACGATATCAATACCCGAGGCTTACCCAATACTACACTACAACGATTAGGTTAACTGCCTAGGGTGTTGAAAAACTTGCTCTACAAAAAAGAAGTTCCTTTGACCCCGAACGCGCTTCGTACGCGCACCACTTATTGCACTTTTTGAAGCTAGTCGAGAGTGTGTTTGGTTAAGATCGATGATTCAAAACATCCAAGAAGATTGTGGGCTCGAGTCTATTAAAGGAAATCCAACCATGTTATGTGAAGACAACGCGGCATGTATAGCTCAAATCAAGGAAATCCAACCATGTTATGTGAAGCTAGTCTCCGAAGTTTTTCTTTACATATGATCTACAAAAGGATGAAGTTATTGATGTTTGTCAAATTCGATCAAGTAACAATTTGGCAGATTTATTCACAAAATCTTTGCCAACAAAAGTTTGGCAATTGGTTCGGAAGATCGGGCTTCGACGCTTAAAAGATATGCATTAATTTGAGGAGGAACATTATGCGTACTGCACTCTTTTCCTTCATCAAGTTTTTATCCCATTGGGTTTTTTCTTGGTAAGGTTTTTAATGAGGCAGTTTATGGCGCTTAATGAACGATGAATATTCAAGGAGAAGTATTGTAAATTAATATGAGCTTATGGGTTTTATGTCTATTCATCTAATCTTTAGGAACAAATTAGAGTTTAGACTATTAGCCTTAGAAATACATCCACTTGTAACCTCTTGGTGATTCATTAATCAATAAGAGTTATCACTTCTCCTACATCTTTCACTTGTTCATTATTTTCACAATAATGCCAAATTTATTGAGACACGCCAATTATTGGTCTAATTCAGAGCCTAATAATATCTAACTATGATTTAAATATAAAATAACCTAGTGTAAAGTAGTATGTCTCTGGATGCAATTTATTTCATAGACATCAATGGGCATTTGTACTACTATATTTTACTATACATCTCACTACGGTAGCAATGAGGGGGGACAACTAGCTTGCCTATTACTCTAAGTTTAACTAAGTGGTATACAATAATTGACATGTTTTTTAGCTGTGAACGAGTGTGGGAACCCGCGCGATGCAGCGGGATTGGCTTCAAAGGACTTACTTTGCAGCGACACTTGAACCTCAGGGGCTATTTTTGCTAAGTTGTGAAACTTTGCATTTAATGTTTGGACTTACTTTGTAACGACGCTTAAACCTCAGGGACTGTTTTTGCCAAGTTGTGAAACTTTGCATTTAATGTTTGGACTTACTTTGCAGCGTCACTTGAACCTCAGGGGCTGTTTCTGCCAAGTTGAGAAACTTGACATTTAATGCGTGTGGTTGGTTTCTCTCTCTTCCCCGACAAATAGTATATATAGTAATTATAACACTCCTCTTTGGATGCCATTTTTTCAATGTATGGTTAACTTTGAAATGTCTCATTAAAAACTTTGCTAAATAAAACCTAATGGAAAAAACTTTGGCTAAGAGAAAAAGAGTGCAGTGTATAGTTGACTCCCCCTAATGTAGACATTCATGGAGTGTTATGTTTTCTGTACATGCCGCATGCCAATAGCATAGACGTGTTTACTGAAAATCGAAGTAAAGATTGCCTTGGTGAAAAGATCGGCCAAATTGTTGCTCGATTGGACATACTTCATTTCAATTTGGTCATTCTTTATGAGGTCTTGAGTGTATGCGAAGCATCTTGGTAAATGAGTGTTGGGCTTTTCTCTTTCTTTAGCCCACAAGAAGTCACAATAAGTTGTGTCATTGATCTCAACCATATACATTCTCTGCTAGCCTTATGTATTACGATAACTTCAGCATGATTTGATGATGTTGCTACAGGTGTTTGCTTTTGAGAACGCCATGAAATAGCAATGCCTCCAATTTATTGGGTAGTTTTTACCCTTTGATATTTGGACGTATGTCCTTTGGGCCCCCACTTATTTTGCCTGTAAAATGGATATCCAAACTCATTTCGTGAACAGACAAAGTCCTTTATACTTCATACAAATCTTTTTCAACTTTCTCATGTGTCTCTTCTTTCTTCAAAGTTTTTACTTTCCCTTCTCCAAGTTTCCGTTAAAAGGTAGGAGTATGTAATAAAGAGTTTTGTACTCGTTTGTTTGTGAGAGCGTATAAAAAATTTCTTTTTGTCAAAAAGTTTTCAAACTTTGTACATCGTGGTGGACTTTAGGTGAGAGACCAAAGACCATTAGTACTTCGAAGTTGATAACCACTTCTCGTACGTTTATTGTTTGGTCCCAACATTAGATTATGGTTCTTTTCAAACTATTTGTGATGTCCAATGCTTATTATGTTTTTTTCGAACATAGATGTCAATCTTGACAATGTTTTTGTGCCTCCTCCCATCCCACGTGTTCTTTCACTATATAACAGGAAATCTATGTTTTGTTACAAGCTAAACCTTTTTAGTTTCACTAATAATCTTAATAAATTATGGGAGGTATGTTTAGCTCAAATTATTGCTAGTGTTATATGAGGAAACTTATGTTCACGTACAAAAAATCTAGATTAAATGAGTAAAGAAGGAATCACAAAAAAGATATACAAATCAAATCAGAAAATTATCTTACATACGGTAACTTATAAAAGAATAATATATTTTTATTCAATTGGTTTTTGCGCACCTACTTTATGCACAAAAACAATTTTGCAAGACACGCTATGTTACAAGAAAAGTGGCATGAAATGGAACATATATCTAGATCTTGAAATGCAAAGGAGCCAAAGTGCCATTGAGTACCTTTGAGATAACATGATTCTCGTATTCTTCCATTGTTGTGCTCCTATATTTGGTTGGATTCTCCTCAGAAAACAAATCTTTTATCAGTTCATACACCATCGATGTTTGAAGCTTACCTGTTGTAAAGAATGACGCCACTGATACTCTTGGACTAATACTTTTTGCCAATACTCTGTGTTCTGCACTCACAAACTTATTGTTCGTAATTAGCTGAAAAATCCAATAAACAAACCGGTTCCAATGCAACTTTGTATAGGTCTAGAGGGAGCATGAAAATACAAATTACCTGTAGAAGATCTCCAACATTCATTACTATAGCTTGTGGGTTAGGAGGAACGTTAATCCAGTGGTTTACTCCAAAAAAAAAAAAAAAAAAAAAAAAAAAAAAAAAAAACCTTCAACAATTGCTAGGATGTTTTATATATGTTTTCCCATCAAGCGTTTATTTCTTTGTACCATTTGTCCTGAAATCATGTTAGGTTTTTTTATTTAAATCAAATTCTACTCAACTTTTATCACTGAGCTTAAAATTAAATGAGCTTTGCTAGAACTACAAAGACTCCACAAAATAAAATTCAAGAAAAGTAGGTGTCCATGTTTGATTGGTGAATTTTAATATATTTTATCTCTTCTCTTTGCTACAACCAATTACACATGGACACCTACTTTTTGTAGAATTTATTTTGTGGAGTCTTTGTGGTTGTAGCAAGACTCAAATTAAATAGCTCAAGCATATGAGTAGCAACTGGGCGAGTGGATACTGTATACACATAAATATGACTAAAAAAATCAGTTAATAATTATTCATGTAATAATTATTAAGCTAAGACTCGACTCATTTATACCTTTTGAGTAGACGCTAGTCCATGTTCGATTTAAAAAAAATATATTATTTTATTTTAGAAAAATGATTGAAGTAAACCTGCAAACGGAAGGTGGTTCAGGTGGTTGAGGAGGATTAGGAGCCATTTGACAGTAGAAAGTGTCTCTCCAGTTTACATACAAGTCAAAATTACTATTATACACCAACTTATATTTCCCACTGTTGTCCCCTGTATACCACTGCTTCTTCACCTCATCATCTTACTCAAAGAACCTTTTAACACCCTTTTTCATTTCTTCTAACATGCTAATAGGGATCCCATGATTTACAATCTGAAAAAATCCCCATGTCTCCAATGCATCATTCACTTTCTTAATCACTTCGTTTCGCAGGAGGGAATCTTTGTGATTCCTTCGAGTCGATGGTGGGTAGATTCAGCTTAGAAGTTATTGATTTGATGGTTTTTTCGTTTTCGGATAAAGGTAGGATAAATATACGAGGGACGGTAGTGATTCTAGAGTCGACAAGTCCTTTAACACCAGTTTTGGTTTGATCGAACAATATAAGCTCAAATTTTCGATCATAATTCTACTCGACTCTGGTCATTTTTGCTCAGATCGATGAGTATTCTAAAGAAAAGCTAAGGCCGTGTTTGGCGAAGGGCTTAAGGGGCTTGGGCTTTTAAAATTAGTCAGCTTATAAATAAGTCTTGTTTGTCATGCGGGCTTATGAAATCATAAGCTCCTAAAAGAGCTTAAAACTTTAGCCCCGTAAAAGGGGCTAAAAACTTTAGTCCGAGACTTTTGAATAATAAATTACTTATTTACCCACAAAAATATCTAACATATACAAAAACTCATCTGCAATAATAAGCCTAAACTTAAGCTTATTTGTCAAACAAATTTACAAAAATACAAATTTTAACTTCAGCTTATAGTAAAAGCACAACTCCAACTCAAGTCTCAACCCCAGTCTCAGCCTCAGCCCCAACTCATTGCGCCAAACATACTGTAAGTGTGGTTTGAGCACCAATAAACTAAAGTGTGTATCCCCTTGATGACGACACTTGAAAAAACCATTTTGTATTGTGTTTTGACATCGTCCAAGGAACACGTCGATCTTGAATATATTGATTTCATGGATAAATTTAATAGATTATGTATTACATATTTTGTCAATGTAGTATATAGTCTATATAGATCATTAACATAAACAACAAGTAGGTTAACCCGCGCGTTGCTGCGGGAAACCTTTTTTTATGAAGTAGCAACTGCAACACAACCAATTAATGTGTAGCGCCTTACCAGTTTTTACCCAATAGCTAACACATTTGACGTATTTGATCAAGTTAGCAATCTAGACACAAATCAATTTTTAGCATGACTTAAGTAAAAACAATGAATTTGTAATTATACTTTCAGAGCAATACAAAGTCGCGAACAACTTTAATGTCAAAGTGTATTCTATAAGCATTTACAAAGAGTTATCATGTAGAAAAAAAGTTGTAAAGATACTTGCTTTGTTCGCATCTTCACACTAATGCAACAATTTTTGGTTTCTTTGCATCTTCAAACATAGTGTTCACATACTCTTGAACTAATACAACAATATCTGGTTTCTGCCTTCATTCATACACTGCAAAGTGCTGCTACACCCATCCAACTGTTTATGAGGAAGAAGACCTAACAGTAAATGTTTACAATATATAAGCCAAAAAAAGTAGCATGTTACCAATATGAGTTCAAATAAGTAACACGTGGTGTTATCATCCCATGAAAGATCACACGGCCACAATGTTATTCTTACTTGAGGTTCGCGCTAGTCACCGAAACGTAGCAATTGGTGACTAAACAACTCTTGGCCACTGAATATCATCGACATTTTCTCAAATGACGGTGTCATCATATAGACCAGACTCTGTGAGATTTTTTTAATCCTTGCCATAACACAAATTTTACGTTGCCCCCTCCCCCCCTACATAATGAATCCTAATTTAGTGTGATGGCAACAAACATAAACATTCTTCCACTTCTTTAGTCAACCTAAATAAATCTTATATATTTGTGACCAAAACATATTTCGTCCAATCTCATCTACACATCATTACATCTGTGACCAATAAAAGAATAGAACATTTTGTTGTATAGTCATATAATCTTCTTTAAACCATTTATGTTTATCTGGATTGGCCAGTCACCTAAAAACACTATTAGAGCTGGTATCCATAATTCGCATATGGTGGTATCCATTATTCGAATAGGGTCGAAAGATAGATGCACAATATTGAGCAGATATATTGTATATGTCAAATTAGTAAAATGAACAGCAAAGTTAGATAGAAGCTACCTCTCGATGCATAAAATAAAAATTTGTGAAAAAGTGGGTGATTATATCTGTCACTTAACATTGAAACTGCCTATTTGTAAGCAATCCCAAACACCCTATAGATAGATACTAATATATTGTTTCATTGTTTCTAGTGAAAATGAACATGTGTACCTGATTGAGAGCACCATTCTTTTGCAGTGTCAAGAGCCGATTTACTGCTTTTCCCCAAGCCTACGTGAGAATTAAGAAACAGAGTAATAGGCAATCTTCCTTATGTTTGTAACTATCACAAATAGACAGTACCAGACTGCACATTATAATGCAATGCAAGTGCTCCATCAAGAACAAATAAAATTTGTAATAGCCTAGCTACCTGGTATCTGGAATATGAAGAGTAAAACGGACATACAAAGCTGTTGAGCCCATCGCTATAAGTTCCTATGTGTTTGTCGGCAAACACTAACACCTGTTTGTAACCTGAAAAAGAAATTAATATTAGGTTTATGTAAATGTAACCGTGATCTTAAGGGCTAATTCCATTGTCATCATATTTTTGTCGAAAGTTTTAATTTTATCTGACCAACAACAATTTCTTCATTAAACTGATATTTCATAACCGTTTGTTACTATCGGAGTCGAAATAAGCAAAAAAAAAAACAATGTCTCGCAAAACAGTTGAAACAATGTTTCGCAAAACACACGCTTCTATTTTAAATTACTTTCTGAATTACTTATTTACTTTCTTAATTAGGAATTAGAAGAATTCCTTAAGGTTGGGCCATTTGGAAAGCTTATTTGAAACAGTTCAAGCAATTTTGAAATTCCTAAAACCAAAATCTTTATTAATAAGGCAATACTCGCTCGAGACATATCCTTCTACCCATTGTGTTTTGAAATATAAAAAAACTCTTTTAATAAGATTATCCAAACAATGCCAAACTGTAAGCGGGTGTTTGGGAAACGTTGAGCTTAACAACTTTTATATTTATAAAGACTCCAATTTGCGTAGATTATGCTCAATTGATTATTGTTACCTGAAAAATAATATAAGCTCATGGAAATAAACTTATGTAAACACCATCAAAGAGCTTAAAAACTTTCTAAAAACAAATAAGCTTACCAAGACACCGCCTAAAAGTCGGCAAAACCCTATTCAATCAAGAATAGTCTTTTAATGTTTGAAACCTTTTCAAATAAACGGATCTACAAAGCTCTCCAGGTAAACGTAATCCACTCATAGAAATTGACCACTTGAAGATTTTTTTAAGGGATTATGTATCGGGAGGCCACCCAACTATTAAACCTTTTACTTTTAGGCCACTCATTTATCAAAACTAACTTATAGGCCACCCATGTATGGGTGCGCTTTCGTTTATACCAATTTTAGATAATTTAATCTCGAAAATCATTAAAACAACGAGAATAAAGTTAAATATAACATATTAAAACAGCGTAAACGAGTATTTAAATGTAAAATATCAGTTTTAACCATTATTTAAGTGCAACTTTAGTTAGATGAAAGTGAATTAAGATAATTTAACTAATGTTTTACATTTAAATTGTTAATTTTATTATGTTGATATGTTAAAGCTAACTTTATTCTTTATAATTGTATTAATATTCGACAAGAATTTGAACAAGGTTGGTATAAAGGAAAACAAACACATATTTGGGTGGCACATAAGTTAGCTTTAAAAGATGGGTGGCCTAAAAGTAAAATACTTAATAGTTAGACGGCCTTAGAATACATAATCCCTTTTTTTAAACATCATAGTTCAGCTGAATAGCTCTTCCTCTTGCATTACAAAAAAGAAAACGATAAAACTCATGTGCGTACATTTTTGGGTTTTGATAAAGAAATGCCTGCAAACACCTCGTCATCCCAACAGTTTGTTTATTTAGAATCATGTGCAAGCAAATCAATGCTACAACTATATCAGCAGAATCATAACCATTTACGTAGTAATCAATACAAAGATAAAATAGTAACTTCTTTTATTTACCTCGCAAGCAGTGTTTCACATACTCCACCTGCGACTTGACACCTATGAACAAAAAACCAAAACAAAAAGTTTCACTTTTTAAGGAAAAAAAAACGCAAAGCAAACCATCATACTTGACCAAAATCAAAAAAGAAACCAAATTCATTTCCAAAAACACATAGCATAATTCTAAATAAAAATATAATCCTAAAAAAAGCCTTAAAATATGAAAATATCTAAAAAAAACTCACAAAATACATATAATCGAACTCATTAACTCACCAATAATTTCACTTTCCAAACAATTATACTCTACCTTCATCGCATCCGAATTGCAAAGCAGATTAATAATTTTCACAAAACAACAAAACCCACTTACAAACAATTTTGAACTTCTAATCAACAATTTTGATTATTATGTGACTGTTTTGTATGTGTGATTTCTTTTATAACTATGTTGATAGCAGCCGAGAGATGATGGTTTAAATATTGGTGAAACCAATAATCAAAATAAAACACTATGTTACCGATTCATGTTCCTTTAATTGGGTTTTAGATGATGTTGATGTAAGATGAGTGTGGTAGCTTGTGGAGATGGAGAATGTATATTTTTTCTTGGGTTTTGATTGTCATTGTGTCTCTGTTTTTTCTTTTAGTTTTGCTAAGGGTGGTGGCAGTCATGCCTACCATTTTTTTTCATGCCTAGTCATCTACCAATAATATCCTTCCAACTCATCTCATACCAATCTCATACCTAACAATAGTTTTTTAGTGGCAACCATGCCTAACCCATACCTCATTCTTTTTATTATTTTTTTATTTTGTTATATAGATACTTTTTTTCTATTAAAAAAATAGAGTATCACATTACAACCACACAAAGTAAATGGATCTGCTACAGAAGTAAAAACATTTTTCATTATCTTCTATCATCTCCTCATCTTCTTCTCTAGCTTCCATTTTCTTCTTCTTCATTTTTTTTTTCTTTCCTTCATCTTCTTCTCATGCTGTTTCCAGAAGCTTTACCAGAAGCTGCTCAAGAAAGCAAAAGTAGAAAAATATCATGCTGTTTCCATTAATGGCCAACGGATAGATTTTTTGTTCCAACGTCTCTTTTCCTTTCATGCCAAATCGGGGATGTTTGCCGATTTGGGGTCCCCTCTTACCATGCCGCATGAAACCGATCTAGAGGCAATGATCACCCCGCTCGGCATGGGCCAAACCGAGTCGACTGCCACCACCCTAATGGATGATTATGTAAATGTTTGAGTTTTACCATGTGCTGGAGAGAATAACATATGTTTGGATTCTTCTTTAGAGATAAAGAATTGGTAGACACTTGGATGGTGAAGTAGATAGTTGATACACAAATGTATGGTATAGATCGGGTGTACAACATAGGTTACGTGTCAATTTGGTCAATACTCAATAATGACCTTTGAATTTGTATTAAATGGTAATTAAGCTTTAACCATTGTGAATAGTAATTTTGCACCTCCATTTGGCCAATGGGATTCTGCCAAACACGTACCATATATACTGTTGAGGTAATTGTGACCTCACATGAACCAATAGTATCAAAGATTAACAAATAAGAAACAATACTTAAAAGATTTAATTGTGGGAAGGAATTTCCATTCTTATAATATATTATAATATCTTAGGTCAACGTTTGTGTGCTCAATGTTTGAACGTTCCTGTGCCCAATGTTTGTATTACAGCTTAGGTTGTGTTTGTTTTTCTTAAAAATGTCTTAACAGTGTCTGAATGATTGCAACATCTGGTTCGGTCAGAGAAAAACACCAAAAAGAGGGTTTGTTTTTTTTTCTTTATTCAGATGCGGGCAGAGGCTGAAACATCTTGTTGGACCAGACTTGGAGGGGCAATCTTAATGCCTCTGAACCTTCAAAAAACAAAAGATTGTTGCATCACCCTTATCATCAAAACACCTCTGCTTCTTCCACAATCTCATAAAAAGAAAAAAAGATAAAAAAAACTACATAGAAGCGGCGACTTCTATCACAAACTCAGAAAAACATTTTGTATAGATCTTCATGCATCACGGATTCACGGTAATACACATCCTCAACCACCTATCACGTTGCCGGAAAATATTTTGACAATGTTTTCTTCTTCTTCCTCTTTTACTTGAACCATTTTAATCGGATACGTTTGTAACTGTTGCAGTAAAAATGAAAGACGAATTGTGTTTGCAAAGCAAACAAGTATACTGCACTAATTCTTATGGTAGCAAAGCAAGTTGTACAAATAAAGTTGAAGATAATTCAAGTGCAGGGAGGATGGGTCTATGGCTAAATAGTATATTTTAATTTGTTAGTGGAACTATGTCAGTAGTTAATTTACAATGGGTTAATGCCTTGAAGGTTGTAATTGTTGGTCAAAATTATAATAGATGTATTTATATATCTTATTTTTGTTGTGTATAGAAAGTTATAATATGTGCATTTTTGTAAGTGTATATGTCGAAAAAGTTATTTGTGTTGGAAATCTAGTGTATAATAGCGTTGTCGTCGTCAAGATAAACAAAGAACATCTTGCAGAATGTGAGTGACCGATCAACTTAGAAGTTGTGGGTTTGAGTCTCGTTGGAAACATGTGAGATAGAATTTGTGAGATAAGCGACGTAAGTTAAATTTGTCGTTATAAAAAAACACCTTGCAGTCAGACGTTTTTAAATGAAAAACAAACAGTCTTACTGTATTCAGATTCAGACATTTACGCCTCATATTCAGATTCAGATGTGCGAATCAGATTCAGATTCTGAGCCTCTTAATAAACAAACAGCACCTTACTTTTCTATTAACTTCGATATTTTTTTTGTGACTTTCATGTTTTCCGAGTTATAATGACAATAAAAATAGATAAGATGGTTACCGCATATATAACATAATTATATCATCTTTTATTTGTACACTTTTTTAAAAATTAGACGATTATCCGTGCATAGCAATAGGATTTTACAGCTACAAATAGTTTTAATGATAAAAACGTTTATAGATTATAAACGAAAAATAATAAATTTTGAGAATTTGAGGATTAAACAAAATATTTTGAAACACGGTTCGACGCAAGTGGTTCAACCTGTTCAACCGTTCCGGTCGAAAATAGGTCAATTTAAACCGGATCAACCTGACGGGTTGGGTAAAAAACGGGTCAAATTAAACCGGATCAACCCGTCAGGTTTGAAGCGTCCCGGGTCGACCTCGGTTTTCGATATGTATTAAAAGTTTTCTTTTAAAACATGTGTTTTCAACATTTCTTTTTTTAGTTTCAATTTTTCACTTACTCATAATTAAGAGAAAATTACCAAAAGAGGTCAATTTATCAAGGGTAATCCATTTTTAAGACATTTTTCTCATCTCTTTCCCAAAAGAGTCATGCTCAACTGCTCGACTCCACCCATTTTGTGACAAGTGTCATGTGGTAGGTGAAGATATTTTTTACCTTTAACTCAAATGACCAATTTACCTACATATATAAATACCCCTTTCTCTTTCCATCTCTCCCTCTACACCAACAACAGATCTGGGACCATCCACAAACACTAGATCATTTTTCTGTGAACACCAGATAATCTCGCTAATCCACAAACACCAGATCCACAAACACCAACACCAAATAATCTCGAAATAGTAACAAAAACACCAGAAATAATTATTCTTACAATATGAGTGTCGAGTGGGGGAAACGAAAGAAATAATCATATTGAGCTTGATCACTATTGGATACCGCCAAATTGATGATGGAATCGGGCTCTACTCACCTCCAATTACAAAAGCCCTATCTAAATTTTTGAAAACCCTAAAATTATATGAACCCTAATTTTTGTAAAATTGATTGAGATGATGAAGAAACTGAAGGGAAGGCACCCCATTTATATACAATCGAATGGAATGGATCCAAACACACCTTCTTAGCCTCCAAGCCTAGATGATATCTTCTTTTGGCTCTCGTCCCTTTCCACAGCCACGCCTCATGTGGGATGGAGTTGATGATTCTTTGTGGTTCACTTTTACAGAAAAGAGAAGACTCTACTTTAATTATGTTTGTTTTGGGAGAAGAGAAGCGTGGGAAGAAGGGCAGAAAAAGAAAGAAAGGGACGGTTCAGGTGTAGGTTTAGTCGAGCAGTTGATATAGAAGATGAATTTAGAAGGAGCAATTTTTTTTTAACAAAAATGGAAGATGATTGACTAGTGTTTGTGGGTTTTTATTTTGTGTTTGAATTTCTAGAAAAAAAAAAGAAGTTATGGATTAGCGGTTGATTAGTGGTGGTTGAGCAGTGATAGATGATCAGGCGGTGATTGATTAGTGGTGGTCGAGCAGTGGTGGTTGATCAGTGGTGGTCGAGCAGTGGCCGGTGGTTGTGGGTGGTTGAGCAGTGGCCGGTGGTTGTGGGTGGTTGAGCAGTGGTCGGTGGCGGTGGGTGGACTAGTATGGTGGTGAGGTAGGTGGGTGATGTGAGAGTAATTAATGAAGAGAGAGAATGAGGGTAAATTTGTAATTCATAATAAAATAATAAAATATGCTCACCTAACTCTTGTACTTGCATTGACACTTGTCACAAATTGGGTGGAGTCAAGCAGTTGAGCATGACTCTTTTGGGAAAGAGATGAGAAAAATGTCTTAAAAATGGATTACACTTGAAAAATTGGCCTCTTTTGGTAATTTTCTCCATAATTAATTGATCTTTTCAACATTTTACTTTTTTAATTTTTCACTTTTCACTTTAACCATTTCTGTTTTATCTATACAAGCTATAAAACAAAAATGGTCAAAGTGAAAAGTGAAAAGTCAAGAAAGTGAAATGTGGAAAAATTAAAAAGAACATGTTGAAATAATTAATATGAGTAATTTCAACTATTAATACACATATGTTCTAAAAGGAAATTATTAATATATATCGAAAACCGGGTTTCAAAATATTAAGCTTAATCACCAAATCCTCAAACTTTTATTATTTTTCGTTTATAACTCATAAACTTTCTTTTATCACTAAAACTATCTCCGGCTTTAAAATTCGGTTGCTATGCACGAGCACTCGTGTATAGATAGTAAAGATAAAAGAAATATAAAATAAGTGTACATGGAATAGCTAGGATCTGTCTATTGTCTATGGCTTGCACAAGTTCACTTTATAAATTATGGAACAGACTTCCGTTTTTCATTTTAATTTATCATTACGGATATAACTTATCTTTCTACTACTTTTACGCGATTCATATGTTCTGCTATATAAACAAACTTTCGTAGCTCGTATAACTCAAATCTTCAAATAAAGTAAACGAGGAACACCATCAAGCCCTTTTGAGAAGGAATACTCAACGTAGTCCTGAACCGTGGTTTCTCTGTACCTCGGCAGGTTGTCATCAGAAAGCAACTCCTTAATCGGACCATACACCTTAGTCGATGGTGCTAGGGAAGTGCTGAAAAAACACGCCACTGACACCCTTCGTCCTTTCTCATTCGCCACCACTCTATGCTCCACACTCCTTAATTTGTCATTTGAAATCATCTAATTAAAACAATAAAAAAATTAGACCATAATGTTTACTTTACGTGATCAAATCAACTGAATGTTATGTTGGAACAAGAATTTTAAATCAATAAATAAAACGTCAAGAAATAAAGAACAAACGGCATTGGGTTGTGAATTGTGATGCATCAGTGCATCACTATCCTAGCTTCACAATATTAGTCCCCGCCACGAGTACTAGATGGGCTAGTGCGCTAGGTTACCTTGAATCTCAAGGGTCATAGGGCAAGAAAAAAAACGCTGAGCGATATGTGTATGTCTTAATTTATTTTCTTATGCATACATAAGTCATCTCATAGTAAGTGAATTGGATTTAGAGTTTTTTTTTTTCTTTCTATGGTACAACTTCCTAGAGCACATTTAACATGTTCTACAAGTAAACATACCTGTAATAGATCTCCAATGTTGATCACGAGCGCACCAGGAGTAGGAGGCACATCAATCCATTGATTTTCATGAAGTACTTCAAGCCCTCCAATATCATCTTGCAAAAGCACCGTAAGAAATCCATCATCGGTGTGTTTAGTAGCACCCATGGTTAATTCAGGTTGCGGACAAGCAGGATAAAAATGTCCAACAAACGCAAGCCCCTTATCACACTCCATATCTCCCAAATGATGCGTTTCCAGCCCCAAGGCCTCGGAGATAAATCCAAACAATAACTCACCAAGTTTCAACATTCGACTAGAGTACTCAATTTGAATATCTCTACAAACAACAGGTAAATCTTCGGGCTTCGGAGGTGATGGAGCCATAAATGAAAAGAATGTGTCCCTCCAGTTGGCAGCTGGCGAAGAGTACAGATCAAAATTACTGTTATACACAAAGGCTTTGGAAGCATCTCTTGTGTAAAACTGTTTCTTAACTTCAACATCTTGTTCAAAAAAGCTACGGACACCTTGAAGCATTTCATTCATTATGCTTATAGGGATTCCATGATTGACTACTTGAAAGAATCCTAGATTCTCTGAGGCCTTACGGATGCTCTCCACGATCAATGCTCGATTGGTGGATGCAAGGTCTATGAGAGGAATATGGAACGAGGTAGTACTTTTGGGGATGGGTTCTGGAGGACTGATGAACATGCGAGGGATTTCTTGGATTCCAGCATCGGCTAGGCCTTTGACTCCTGTTTTTGTTTCGTCGAATGCTTTGATTTCAGATGCTCGATCATAGGATGAGATGATTAAAGGCGTAATGGTACCCATGCTGTGATGAAGATTGTATGCTGATTTGTTCTGCTATAAATGGAAATGTAAAGTCAAAGTACTACTAGCAGCCACTCATTATTGTAATCGATCGTCATGTGTGACAAAATATGGATATTTATAGGGCAAATTATTTACTTGGCCCATGGGTACACATAGGTTCGCCTCATGTGCTTCAAAAAAATCCAACTTCTTCAAATACACAAGAGCCGACTCTAGTCTTTAAATTCTTAGGGCCCGTTTGGTATATAGGTGGGTTTAGGATTTAGATTTGGATTTTGATTTGAATTTGGATTTAATGTAAGAGAGAGAAAATAAAATGAGGTAAGAGAAAATAATATAATTAATTTAAAAAAGAATATTTTAATGATTAATAAAGTTATTTAAAATTATCTTTGTTATTTTATAATATTAAAAAAGAGAGATGCAACTCTAAATGGCTCACATTGTCATAAAAGGAGTCACTTTGCCATGGATTTTGAATAGTGCTACTTTTTGAACACAAAAGTCAAATCGTACAGTGAATTTGCAAACCAAACAACGGATTCGAATTTTGCAACTCAAAAACCAATCCACACCTCCTAACCAAACGGGCACTTAGGCAACTCTCACATATATATCACAGTGTCATTATGCTTGGCCCCACCATGTACTTATATAGTACAAGTTACCCTAGGTTATTCCTTGAACGACTGGACTTATATTTTTGGGCGACTTGTCTTTTTTTGTCTTTTAGCTAAAAAGTAAAATCTTTTTTATATCTTATAATAGTACATATTTTTTGGACGACTGGGTCCCACCCATGTGTATTCTTGGACGACTTGTTAGATAGAGAGTACACTTTTATATTTTTTTTATTGTATTGTTACTTGTGCCATACTTTCAAATACAAAATACACTTTATAAAATACAACATACAAATTAAAAAAAAAATTACACTTTTTATATTTTTTAAAATACATTTAAATACAATTAAACACAAAATCCAAAAATACAGTTTATAAATTACAAAATAGAAAATTCAAACGTCCAAAACTCGTTCCAACTGCTACTACACACTCCAATCGTTCCAAAATCCGTTTGAAAACCCAAACCCTAATCCTTAATCGTTCCAAAAATCGATTGTTCTTCTAATGACGATAATGTTTGATGCGAAGATAACGGTGAGATCTAGATTACAACATCTTACAACTATTAAAGCTTTGTTTAATGTAAATAGAAGCAAGTTGTTTAGAACAACTGTGTTTGGCCCCTGGTTAGATTTCCCCTATATGCTCCTGATAACCACTTGTATAATTACATTTATCAAAATGCGGTTAGGGTTTCTGAAGTTAGTGATTCTTTCCCTTGTCTTACTTTTGAAATAGGTTGATAATGTGCTTGGTTTGGCCGTGAACAATTTTGTCTTATAACCGGTTTTCGTTTAGGGCTTGTTGAGAAAGATGAAACTGATGTAGGGCGTATTGTACATGGTTTAAGATATAGTCCATTCTTTTACCGTTTGTTTCCAGAAACGAAAGCAATTAGGAACAAAAAAAATAAAGGGTGATCAGCTTTTGGCATTGTTGAAGTCTAGTCAAGTGTGGGATTCTTTATCCGATGATGATGGTGTTAGGGTTAGTTTGTTCGTGATTGCAACATGGGTATTCATTGGTCGAGAAGGAAGGTTCTACATTCCTGACCATATGCTGAGGATGATTGAGAATTTTTCTGTTTAGAATGAATATCCATGGGGTGAGTATATGTGGGCACATTTGTATAAAAGAACAGCGAATATTGTACCTAGGCATAGCGAGAAGGAATCTAAGAAGCCGGTTCGAAAATATCCCAATAAAGAGCAAACATACAATCTATATGGATTTATATGGGCACTGAAGGTTAGATTTTATTTGTAACATGGATTATTTTAGCGTGTATATAATTATGATGCTTAATATGTCTAGCCTTAATTTTTACAACTGGTTTGATGAAATGTTTCAATGAGATGTTGTCAAATTGTTTGTTACCTCTGTCTCATAATGATTGTCCATAAGAAAGAAAAAAACACACGGTTTAAGAAAAATACAGTCTTTAGCCATTTCAGTTTTGAAAGATGACAGTTGTATTCTTTGTCGGTTTTGAGTTTGGTAATTTAGGTCTTAATTAGGTGTAATATGGTAAACTTGATATATTTAGATATGATCGTTTAAAGAAAAAGACTCCACCAAAGCAGTGTAGTGGTTAGACACCCTAATCTCCCATAAGAAGTATCGGGTTTAAACCTTACTAACACATACTGGGGGTGGCTAAGGAACGGTTTAGAAACGGTCTCGAGGACACCCTGGTTATGCCGCACACATTTGAGTCAAATACATGCCTTCCCCGGTAACGAACAGGGAAAACCTCATCCGTGCGGACAATTATTTTGGGAAATGTCATCCGTGCGGACAATTATTTTGGGACAACCCATATGATGCTTAATATGTCTAGCCTTAATTTTTACAGCTGGTTAATGAAAAGAGATGTCGGTATTAGATTGTTTTTCAAACTTTCATTTAGTAAAGTGTAAACATAGAAAGTTAAGATTGGTTTTAGATTGTTTTGTAGGTTGTTAGTATGCGGACATAGTTATTAAGTCTTGAAACATAGTTACATTGTGGTTTTTGAGAACACGTTGATATTGATTTGAAAACATAGTTATTAAGTCTTAATACGTTCTATTCAAATGTGTTGTTTGCAAGTATGCAATTAGAAAAACCTTTTGTTCCTAAGTATAGTCTTTTTTGGTTTCCTGCGTTTTTTCAGATTTGGATTTTAGAAACCTACCCTAACAGCTCGCAGTTTTGGACCAAAGACCCTGAGAAGATCCCACGTGCTTTAGCATGGTCAAAAATCAAAAACTTTGAGAAAAAGCATTATTTATATTCTATTTCATCAGGTAAATAAACCCCGAAAATTAGTTATGTCTTGTTTGTTTTTATTGCATTCATCATATCAGCATTGTTTGTTTCTTTTGTAGGATGTTAAACCATTACAGAAGCTTGTACCAACTAATGCCGAGTTGAGCTATCTGTGGTACATTCATAGTATGGAATGTATCCGAGGACTTCGGTTGCAACTTGTGGAAACAAGAGACCAGTTGGCTGATCAACTCATGGATGATGAAGAGCAAGATATGGATTCGAAGCTGATGTAAACATTGCTAATGATATTATGATAGTTGATGGTGATGAAATTGTTTAATCAGAAGAAGAAAATTGTAGTGAGCTTGGTGAAACTGCGTCGGTGAATGATATTCTGGATTTATATAATGATGTGGTTGGATGGGAGGCAAACAAAGATGAGACTACGAATGAAAATCCGGAGGTTCTAAAAGAAGATGTTCCAGAACCCAACAAATATGAGAGTTCTGTCAATGTTGTTGAGACTTCTGACAAAGCAACAGCGTTACCAAACTTCAATAAAGATCACACTGAAGCTGAGGTTGAGTCGATTAAGTCAAATGTTGGAGTTATCGAAAAAGGTGTAGGATACGTTGATGTATCACACCTATTACGTGAGATACACATTGTTAAAAAAGAATTGGGTTAGTTGAGAATATTTTAGGGATAAAGTTTGAAGACAATTTGGTAGTTCATGATGACAAGTCAGAAGACGATGATGGTCAGAATAAGGTAAGAAGATGTAATTTGATCTTTTTCAATTCATTCTCTAAAAAAATCTTTTACCAATTTGAATACTTGTTTTCAGTTGGAGATTGTTGATGCCCACACACCCGTGGAGACTTGTGGAAAACTAGAAGGGGGGGTTGAATAGTTTTGCCAATTAAAACTTGTTTTAAACTATTTAGATCGACTTATGTCAATCTATTTGGATGTATGTTGGATGTTGATAAACAACCATATAGAAGTATAAATATGTAATGAAAAGATAAGAGTAAGAAGCACAAAACCACAACGTGAGTATTTATAGTGGTTCGGCTACAAGGACACCTTCCTTGCCCTACTCCACTCCCCGAGTCACTGACTCGAGAGTTTGTAATCACTACACGACACCGACTCCTTATGGTGGAGAAACCTTCACAACGTTGCCTACTCTTTTTCCGGTACTAGGCTAACCATCGGGTTCTTTCACACAAAGGTGAACCACACCTACCACAACGTCGCCTACCCTTTATCCGGTACTAGGCTAGATACCGAGTTCCATTAAAATGGAGGAACTACTACCCAACACTACACCAACTACTAATCCCAAAGGAGACCAACTCCTTATTACAACATCATCAAGGATATCAATATCCTTGGATCCAATGCTAATCTATCTTGTACATCGAAACACACCATATCGAATGTACATCTAAGGTACCTTTCACTAATGCCTTTAACTAGATCTTCAAGACACACTTCACTAATGTCTTGTGACTTGACTTCTAGGCACCCTTAACTAATGCCTACAATACAGACGATTGACACCTTTCACCAATGTCTTCGTCTTGACACTTGAGACATCTTTCACTAATCCTTGAGCGTTTTCGCTAGAAGGATCATCAAATGGTTGATGAGTGTTGGTGGAATCAAGAATGAAGAAAGTCTTCATGAGAGATGTGTTTAGTGGTTCTATCATCTTGTTTACAAGTACGTACAACGAACTTTGAAATTGAGGATGAAAATGCATGACGTTATGATAGAGGCGCATCAAGAACATTCCATAACGGATGAGTTTATTCTTGGAGCCTTGAAGATTTACAATTCTCCTTGCGAAGAATTAGGCGAGATTGTATGGTTGTTGTGTTAGCAAACAATACATTATATGAGCACAACAAGCGGGAAGGATTTCTCGATTTCCCCTAAGACTCCAAACATTTTTACGTAGAATGAGTGCAAGAGGTTTGTACTCTTCTCGAATGTCCCGTGTAAAGATAATGTTTGGATCAGAGTAATATGGTCGAGGTTTGCATATTATGCAATTCAAATCCTCCGGGGAGGGTATGTGTGAACAATATGGACTATTTTCTTTACAAAAGTTGAAGAGAGAATCAAGAGACCAATCTTCGGTGAAGGCACATTGTCCATGATTTGGAATCCGGATGATGTGAGCAAATTACCCAAGGGTTAAAACAAACTTTTGGTTTTTGATCCAAAACCAAAGAGATAGAGAGCGATCCTCGTTACAAACGAGTTCGACTTGACGGAAGAATTCCAATACAAACCTTGGACATATTTTCTCGTTAATTTCGAGAAGACATTCCAATCCTATGGCTCGGAAGGAGGTATAGATACCTTCTTCGAAATGTAGAGAGGTGTCTACAATACGTCCTTCGTGGAAGTGACGGTTTTCGAGATTATTGAACCAACGGACATGATTGCCAGGTGTGTTGGGCTCAAGGGAGATGTTAGGAGTGTAGACGCTAGTGAGTGAAAAATCAAACTCATATTCATGCGACATACCAAAACCTATAGGAAAGACAAGTTAATAGGATGTGACGTATTATTGGTAAAACAATGATTACCTTACGTTTTTACAAGATGTTTATTAACAATGTTTGACTTTTGACTAACTTAATGTTTGACATTTTAGTAAAACATTTCTTTTAGGAAGAAAGTGGTTTTTTTATTTTGCATGAAAATCTGTTATCTAGAAGGACGGTTCCCACGGTTCCCTTCTATAAGGGATCCGGCTAGCATACTTGCCGGGATTCGTGGGTCTGTAGTATCATAAACAAATTTGATAAAAACATAGGTTTTACAATTTTATACCAAGATATGTGTTTTAGCCTACATTTTCTTTTAGCATGCATACATGACTTTTAATGTATCATGACAGAATACGAAACATATAAATCAAAAGAAATGGCAAACACATTATGATAATAATAACCTAGATAAACTAGACTATTAATAACATTTCATTTCAATGCTAAGAATGATACAAAAGATTGGGTATATGATCCTAATGTAGATTAACAACACAAAGTATATGTCTCCGTATGAGAACTTCATCATAGGGAACACAAGTACGATGAGTGTTAAGGCGATGAGCACGAGGGCGATGTAAACCATGTTGATGGGGAACCTTCTTGGTTTTGGTTTGAGATGAGATGAGATGAAGATGAAAAATGAAGTTTTGAATGAGAGTTAATTTTTTGAAAGTGGAAGATTTGAAAAGTGGGGATTTGATAGAAGGGTCGACGAATGGTTTATTTATGGGGAAGGAGGAATTTTTGAGATTTGTGTTTTGTTTTATTATTAGAAAGATATGATTTTTGGATTAAAAGAAATAAAACACAAGTTTTATATACTACGACTATAGACGAAAAAATAACATGTATGTGAGAAAAAGCTTCCTAATGAAGCTTCATGTAATACATGTATATGCACAAAAGATAATCATATAATTACCTATGTAGGCATACTTAATTATCAAGCTAATGTCATTTTAGAGATAAGTAGAAACTCATACCTCTTAACGCACTTAGGAATGTCTTTACAATTGACACAACAAATGTCAGTAGACAATTCCAACACCTTTGTGTTAAAGATACCTTCTTAGGAAAGGTATTCTTGTTACCAAGCGATTCCTATGGCTTGGTAGGTATGAGCTTTGACTAATCAACATGACAAAGAGGATTCGTGCATAAAAAATAAATAACGAGAAAAATGTTGTCATCTAATCAACATCCAAACAAAGAGTTTTAAAAGACATGGTGTTTGTTTTTATGAAAACCTTTTTTGTAGTTTTCAATTAACCATGGATCGTATCAAGTTTTTAAAGTACAATATACTTCAAGAAACTTGGTAATGTAGCTCTGATGCCAATTGTGGAAAACTAGAAGGGGGGGGGGGGTTGAATAGTTTTGCCAATTAAAACTTGTTTTAAACTATTTAGATTGACTTATGTCAATCTATTTGGATGTGTGTTGGATGTTGATAAACAACCATATAGAAGTATAAATATGTAATGAAAAGATAAGAGTAAGAAGCACAAAACCGCAACGTGAGTATTTATAGTGGTTCGGCTACAAGGACACCTTCCTTGCCCTACTCCACTCCCCGAGTCACCGACTCGAGAGTTTGTAATCACTACACGACACCGACTCCTTATGGTGGAGAAACCTTCACAACATTGCCTACTCTTTTTCCGGTACTAGGCTAACCATCGGGTTCTTTCACACAAAGGTGAACCACACCTACCACAACGTCGCCTACCCTTTATCCGGTACTAGGCTAGATACCGAGTTCCATTAAAATGGAGGAACTACTACCCAACACTACACCAACTACTAATCCCAAAGGAGACCAACTCCTTATTACAACATCATCAAGGATATCAATATCCTTGGATCCAATGCTAATCTATCTTGTACATCGAAACACACCATATCGAATGTACATCTAAGGCACCTTTCACTAATGCCTTTAACTAGATCTTCAAGACACACTTCACTAATGTCTTGTGACTTGACTTCTAGGCACCCTTAACTAATGCCTACAATACAGACGATTGACACCTTTCACCAATGTCTTCGTCTTGACACTTGAGACATCTTTCACTAATGTCTTCAACACTACACTTCTTAGAAGAAAGAAAAGAACCATCAATAAGAGGACTTCAGTAGTCTTGATGATGAGGAAGCATAGCAACTCATGGACTTGAGCTTGCTTGACTTCAAAGGTGGTGATCTCGCCTTTAAGAGGAACCTAGAGAATCACACAAAAACAAAACTACAAACATATATCACTTGGATCTGGAGTTAGAGAGTTTTAAACTCAGGGAGAAAGAATCTTATAAAGGGGTAAGAAACAATGAAGAGATGGCTCACTATTTATAGAGGAAAATGTCTACTGTTCCCCGGATCCCACGGATCCCTCCCATAAGAGATCTGTCTAGCGTAAAGCTAGGGATCCGTGGGACGCTCCTCTTTACCCATGGGTATTTTGGTTATGGGTCATGGGTCATGGGCTATGGGTTGATCCATGGGTCTTTTACTAGATACAATGTATCTTATAAGTGCAATGCACCTAGTCACATGGGTATGGGTCAATACCATGGGTTATGGATATTATCCATATATGATATAAGCATGATGTCATGCAATGGGTTATGGGTCAAGCTCTATGGATATGGGTCATGGACTTTGGGTTGTACCTAACTACGTTCAATGTATTTGGTCAATGGGTTATGATACTTAAGTTTCTACCCATTTATATTACCCAATATACTACATACTAGTTATGTGTATATTTTACCCAAATATGTAAACACTAGTTGTTGTACATATGTAATACTAAATCATAAAATCACTTATACTTGTTTTAGTGTTTTATGTGAAAACGTAAGTGTGTTAGAAAAACTATTGGCTCAAACTAATTACGTATTTTATTTGTTTCGTTAAAATGATTTTACGTTTGTTATCGACAAAACATTAGAAGATCGTAAAATATAAATAAACGTTTTTACGGCTTATTTGTATCAACAAGACTGTTGATGCCTACACACCCGTGAAGACTAATGTTGCTGTGACAACTCGTACTTTCAGGTCATTTTTCAATTTTACTATTCATCTCGGGAATTTACTATTCACCGGTCACTATTCAAAATTTTACTATTCACCGTTTTTGGAGTCAAAGTAATATTCTGAGAACGTATTTCAAAATTTACTATTCACGTAACACTATTCATTCTCGGAGAAAATCACTATTCAAGTTTCACTATTTCATCATTTTTCGTAAACTAGGTTAACGAGTATCAAATTCGCGTAACCTTAATGGTTTAGCTGTGAATTCATGAACATATCGTCAAGGACATTTCATATAGACTAGGTTTAGTCTACATATCATTAGCATCATTATCATCAATTTATGCATGGTTTTGCATTTTTCATTAAACGTTTATTTTCCTATTAAATAAACGCTATCGCGTAAACATTATTTTGAAACATTGATCCGACACTTCCAAAAATTATCATAATATATTTTTATAATCCTTTTAAGATTATAAAAATTATATTATTAGTTTAACCGATGTTTTCAATTTATTTTGTATATAAATTGTAATGTATAAATAATTACGACGGTTTTCGTAAATTCAACTCGATAAATATTTATTCACTCAGTTCTTGTAAGAAATGTATTTTTATAATTTTTATGACTTCAATATGTTTTATTTTGATCCGTTAAAATTTAATTTTAGCTAAAACTACCCTAAATGCTTAAATATGTACACAAGTTACCATCTATCCCTAAATAACTATACATTACTAAGACACTTATATAATATATCATACAAGTAAGTGATTCATTTTTTTTCTTTCATATATGTCGACCACCACAAAGAGTGACTCAACAAATTGTGTACAAATATCTTGTATTATAATGTATATTATACTTCATAACTACACATAGATCATGATATCTTCAAGGTGTAAAAAGAAAAACCATTCTCTCTTCTCTTTTCTCCATATGACCGGCCACCATAGAAGCACCAAGAGGAAACCATAAAATATTTGCTAGTCAAGTTCAAAACAATCTAGACACTCTTGATTAAGGTTGTGAAATAAAAACCTTGGGTGTTTAGGATTAATCATTTGTTCATAAAACCTCATCAAGTTACTAGTAAGCATCTCATATTCATGATCATATTTCATATCTATTTTGTGTTCATTTCATCATATTTAAGAAAAGCATGCTATTTATATGGATGTTTATACCACTTAAATTGTTTTTAAGCACTATAAGTTTATATAAGTTATCCTATAATTATTCCTTGAAATATATCACTTTTGGTGATGTCTAGGAACCCATGACACCCTAAGAAGGTGTATGGTAGGATTAGAATAGCTTCGGAGTTGGTTTGAATTGGTTAGAATAGGTTTGGCGCGAGAAAAACTCATTTCGACAAGTTTAATTAAGGGTCTGTCCATATTTTTGAAATCTGGAATTTTCGACAGTAGATAAAAAATTTTGGCCTAGATATTTAGAAAATATACTTTAAAACGAAAACGTGGCTGCTTGAACGGGTTAAAACGGAGCTATAACGAAGAAGATATGAATTTTTCAAGTTTGACGACGAAAAGTGTAAAAACCAGAAAATTCAGCATGTTACGTCTACTTTGTACGAGTAAAAAATGAGGCTTAGGCGTTATGAAATGTGTCGACTTATCAAAAATATATTAGTATACTTTGATACGAAGCTAAGGACATATAAAACGTAGAAAACGGACTTGTAACGATTAAATTACACGTGTTTACATGAAGTTGCCGTAACTATATTATATAAGAAAAACTAATATATTTCTATTAGACAAACCTTATGGCAACAAGTGACCATGTTGAGGGTCGTTTTTAACATGAATGTAGTACTTTTTATAACGTGATGTCTTCTAGTAAAAGTAAGTTCGCCAAACATATTTTCTAAAATGTCCAACCATTCGTCAAGTGGAGTTGTAACGAATAAAATACGGTCACTTAAACTTTGCCGAAAACCACCCTTAAACGATATTTTGGACAAAAGTACCATACTTTACCTATATTCTTCTCCATGATCGAGACCTCTAGGATGAAAACTTAAATGCTAAAACTTTGAGATAATGATACAAGCTTTCCAAAACCGTTGAGTTCGTTTCCTAACACTCGACGTACACCATTTTACGACTAGCTTTTCGCGGCCGTTTTAGTCACTTTCATGAAATTTTCAAATGACATTATTAACGACGAAAAGTTATAATTTCATAATAAATCACTAAATGACTATCGTAGGATATCATTTCAATGTATATACTTGTAAAGGAATTTATAAATTGTCAAGACGTTATCAGATTATTTTTCGACGATAAGTATTATTTTCAAAAATTCACAAGTGGTATAGATATCATACGAATTGCATGCATAACATTACATCATAACTTATTATGTATCATATCATTCATAATAGGTCAAGGTTAGAGATTCACGCTACATTTCAGTGTACTCACTTTTGTCTTCGCATCATTTCATCAAGTGAGTATTCATAGCCCCATTTTCAATTGTTTTGTACTATTTTGGGGGAGATACATGCTTAACTATTTTTCACAAGTACTTTAGATTTTTAAGGATAACTTTTATCATGATTACCATCGTTTCAAAACCGAATGTTGTACTATATCAATTGTCCTTGTTTGTGTGGTATAGTTCTACATCGAATAAAGTGCTATGTCAGTTGACTACTGATACATTGAGTCATGTACTATTGATTATGTGCTATAGTTCTACGTCGTATAATGTTCTAAATCAGTTGACTACTGATATATTGAGTCAAGTCCTATTGATTAAGTGCTATTGTTCTACGTCGAGTTAGGTACTATTGTGAATTCATTTGACATCATGTGCTTGAACATAAACTATACACATTTTGGCAGTGGGTTGTGAACACACAGGTTGCAAGTTTTGTATGGGCGGAACTTGGAACTGAGTGGATTTACAATGCCTTTGCTACATAAACAATTTTGAAAGGCTTTACATTGCAACACAAACTCTATGAACTCACTCAAACTTTGTGTTGACACTTTTAGCATGTTTTATCTCAGGTATCTAAGGCATTCACATCATGGCATGCATGTGGAATTATCATAGAGACGCGGTGACGACGCGTCTCACTTGGGTTTTATGAACTTTAAAACATCATTTGAATTGTAACAAACTTATTTCCGCACAAGTTGATTTTCATTTGGGACCTAGACTTTGTAAACTCTGATTGTTTTATTAAATCAAATGATGTATTTTCCAAACGACACTTTAGGTCGTTCAATATAACTGTGATTGTGGTGCTATGACAGTCAACACCCAGGAATTCCATTCCGCTGCAAAACAGGTAATTTGGGGGTGTGACAGTTGCAGACAATGACAAACAGAAGTTGTATTATACGGACCTTGAAGCATTTACAGGCCCTATGACACAACTTATGAAAGCCACTTTCTCTTGAACCTGATCATTTCGCTAATGTTATGCAAGTGGACAATAAATTTGATTGTGCCGCCTTACCCAATTTGAATGAAGCATTCTTAGATATTGGTTATGATGGGTTCGATCCAACTACTCATGAGGTACCTATATATTTACAGTATTTTTTCCTTTGAATT
>BPTQ01000003.1:178734395-178931894 GCA_019973895.1 Chrysanthemum seticuspe
GTAATAAACTTCAAACAGCTCAGAAACCAATGCAATTAAGATCTGGAGAATATAGTGTTTCCCTAGGTCGTTAAGTCCCACGGAGACTTAATGGTGTTTGAACAAATTCAGATGTCGAATAATCACTAAGGATAGTGATCAGTAAGGATTTTGGAATATTTATACCTAAAGAAAAAGTTTTGCAAATTACAGGGGCTTAAATGCAAATTAAAGAAAATTAAAAAGCTAAATTATATTAAATAAACGCTATCACTATTTTTAAAATGATGTTTTTCTTGATTTATAAAACAAAATAATTTAAATAAACTATTTTAATTAAAATGTAAACCTAAATTACCTAAAAACGTGAACTAGAATGAAAACGTGCGTTATATATAAAAATTACGCGAGTGCGCAAGTAAAAACGTAAAATTTGTGAAATAAAAGTCCTACGAGTGTAAAAACAATTTTCTTACTTACTATATGACAAAAGAAAATTTTAGAAAAAAGATTTATATTTTTTTGACTTTTATATTTTTTTATTATGAATTAAATACTATTTTAGACTAAATAAATGATTAAAAATACTAAAACTATTCAGAAAATTATGAAACTTTTTTATGAAATACTTATTAACAATACAAAGCTAAGAAAAATACAAAAGTTGAAAAAAGCTTGTTTTAATAAGCTAGAAATAAGCTAATGAACTCGTATAAGCTAAACTGGAAAACAAAGGTTTTATATTAAATTGTGCAAACCATAACCAGTCAAAGACCCAAGGGCAGTTGGTAAGGTGTGTGTGTGGTGAGCTGGGTGGCCAGGGTTCGAATCCTAGAAATGGCTTTTTGCAAAATATTTTATTTTCTTTTTGGATTTTTTTCTTTTACAAACTGATTAAGTACAATGAAATAAGCAATTTATAAAACTACAACTTTTTATGAAAACAACTAATAAGCTCAGTTTGAGCTTATTATTTCAACAGTGGACAAGAAATGGTAATAAGCACAAGTTTAAGCCAAAATAGCTTATAAGCTAACCAATAAGCAAAAGTTGAATTGAAAATAAGCTAGACACTGATAATAAGCTAAAATGACAACTAGAAAAGCAAATTAACTAAGAAATAAGCACTGAATAAGCTTCAAATAAGCACAAGCTTATCTGTTGAACAGGACACTTTATGGTTTTCTAGGTACTTTTAAGCTAATTTTTAAGCACTTAGATAAGCTAAGAAATGGAAATAAAGACTGGGACTAACAAGTTAACCAAATAAGCTATCCAAAAAGCTAAAGCTTTCACAGTGGTGTTTACTGGTGAGCTTATAAGGAGCTTATTAAAAAACTGGTAAACACTGGGTAATGACTCAGTGTATACTGAGTCAATTGGGACAAACAAAAAGCTATGTGCAGCCTTATTAAATAAGCTGCAAAATGGAAAATTAAGCTTGGGACTTAAAGATGGCTAGGTTAGCTTTCCAAAGAACCAAGATTCACAAGCTAAAGCTAACTGATGAGCTCTGTGTGAGCTTGTGAAAGAGGGTAGCTTAACTGTGCGCAGGGCATATTTTGACTTTTTAAGAAAATGAGCTAAGTTGACTTTGATGAATTTTAAATCAATACTACTTACTGATTATGATGTATTAAGCTGTAATAAGAATGATTTAAGCTAGAGTACCAAGTTTTAAGCTAATATGATGAATTTTACACTTTAACTCCTAACAGTTAACTAGATAAATGAGATTAAAAGGTATTTTGACTTTTTCACAAATAAGCACTGGTTTTCTTTGTTTCACTAAGCTATTAGGTCCTAATGTGACTTAAAACAACAACAAATAACAACACAACAAGCTTCTAGCACAATTAACTCAGCAAATCCAAACAGTCCTGTATGAAACTGTTTTAAAGCTTTTCAAAGTATTCCACTGATTAAGACCATGCAAATGATTAAAAACCTTATACTAACTATATTTAAATAGGATTAAGCTAAAATTAACAGGTTTTAAGTACTTATACTAGAAAATGCAAATCTCAAAGAAATAGCTTACAAGTTGGAATTCAAGCACAAACAGAGAACCAAGGACTGAGATCCACCCTATAGCTTCCCAAGAAGCTCTAAACCCAAGGCAATCCAAAATTAACCTTGCTCCAGCTTCTTGATCTTCCTTTCCATGATTTTTGATTTTTTACTAATTTTTCTTGATTTTTATGAATTTTTTGCTTTTTGCTTCTAAACTGAATTTTAAGGTTACTAAAAGCTTTAATAAGCTTTCTAGGAGCTTATATGAGCTTAAGAGTCCAATATAATAACTAATAACAATATTTGATCATTTTGAGAATTTGAACAAGGAAAATTTGCATAAACTGAAATGGAACTTGAAAATGTAAACTGCTTATTGAGAAAGATTCACAATACACTGAGATTACTTAAAAAGGTACTTGAAAGCTTAAAATTACACTTGAAATTGAAAATTAACTAAAACGACATGCATTAAACTAAGTTACTCTAGATATATTTCTTTGAGCCTTCTCTTCCCTTTTATATACTCAAATTAGGGTTCCACTTGAGTCTCTGAGTAATTCCCATCAATAATGCTGGCCTTAGGATGCTCTGAATCAATCTCAGCCTTCTATTTGCAAATTGGCGCCAAAAGTGAACAGTGGCCGCCTGCTTTCTATGATGGTTTTTGGACTAGGGTGAAGAGGAGGGGGGACAAGAGTGATGGATAGTGTGTTGGGGATGAGGAAAGGAGTGGGGAAGCATTTATGGTGGAGGCTACAGGTGGGGGGCTATGGCGGCAAGTGGGGAGGAAGGAGATGACAGGGGCGGGTTTTTTTATTTAAACTGTGAGATGGGTTTTAATATTTGGGCTGGGCTGGGCTATGGGTTATATAAGGGTCCGGTTTGGTTTGTAGAAATAATATCACAAGGACCAATTTTGTAATTTGCTGAATTTCCAAGGACTGAAACTGCAACTTTTCCAAACTTATCAAAAGGACCAAATTTGCCAATCTTTAATAGTACAAGGACCACATTTGCATAAAATTCCATTTTTATATTTCCAAGGACTATTTATGACACTTTTTAAACTTGAGGGACTAAAGTTGTCATTTTGCAATTTTTAAACTTTGAAGGGTTTGTTTTGAAAACTTTTGAATACCATGGACCTTAAATGACATTTTTCTTTATTTTGATATACCAGGGACTATTTTTGACAACTTTTGAAACTTGGGGGACTAAAACTGCCAATTATGCAAACTTGATACGTTTTTCATCTGATTTTGATATTTTTGCATTTAAAACACATAAAACACTTATTTGTGATATTTTTATCATTTTGATGCATTTCTGAGTGTTTTCAGATGTTTTTGCAGTTTAAATGGTACAAAAATGATGAGTATTTAGACACTCATCAAGTCTCCTCATGTCTCCTCCTCATCAGACTCATCATCTCATTCTTCGCCACCACCATTTAAAAGATCAACCAAATCAACATCCAAATCAGTGAAGAAGCCAACTCGATCTTGGATTTCTCATGCTCATAAAAGAATTGGGAATGCTGTCAAACAAGTCAGAAAGAAAGACATGCTATCCAGGAAGATGAATTTCTACGCTGATCAGATACAGTATATTCATGATGATATCGACAAGATGCAAGTTGAAAGGAAGTATGTACAGAAGCTCATGAAAGATGATCTTCAAGGGAAAATGGACGAAATGATCAAAGGATACACTCACCAGTTCCTTATGGAGGTCGTTCCGAAACTGACAAAGGAGACGTATACCAAACAACCGTATCCAAATCTCTTGCATCTAGCCACACAAGCCATGAAATCAACTCCGATGAATTTAAGCATCAATCCAGTTGAATCCACAATTTTCTCAGATGATGAATTGGTGAACCGGCTAGTAGCGCAAATGTCGAAACGCTCTGCAACGTTTGCCTCACACGAAGCTAAACTGTTTGAAGCTCTACTGGAATACCAACTCAGGTCCGCATTCCGAGAAGAAGCTGTAAGGCCCAAACGTTCAAGAGATGATAAAGACAAAGATCAGGATAAGGATAAAGAGCCCAAACGCACAAAGAAGTCTGATGAATCATCCTCTATTCAGTACTCGTTGCAACCTCCACCACAACGGACTCCTGCTCAACAAAGATCTTCTCCTCCCTCTTCTGCAAATAAACCTCATGATTCTGAGACACCACCCCAGATTCAGAAAACCGGTGACCACTTTGAGTATACGGGTGGTGACGATGAAGAATACCATGAGCCCCAACAACAACCCGCCTCACCCGACAAAGTATAGAAACCAGCACCCTCATCTAGGCCTAAGAAACAGAAGAAGAAGGCGCCCACGGCTGACGTCGTATCATGGCTAGATGAAGATACAACAGAGGAATTTGAATGGTTTTCTACACTTGTCAATTTCATTCCCTACCCTGAAGAAGGTCAAGATCTGGTAGACGGTAATACTTTGGAGCATGCTAAAATTCTGCAAGAAAAGTTCAAAGTAAAGAAGATGACGAAATCCGAGTTGAGGCGAATCAAGAATAAAGCTTTTCAACTGTGGAAAGATAGCTCAGAAAGTGCCATCGAGGTCGAATATTACCTTGAAAACATTGCTCGAGCTATGTCTAATAACATGGATTGGCTCAACCCAGAAACAAACATCGACTTTACCAAGCGGGACAACCCTCCATATTACACCGACTGGTCTAAACCACTACCAACGATCGACCAACCAGATCAGCCTAGGATCCCATTCAGATATTTCTTCAACAAAGACTTGGAATTTCTTCTTCACGGTGGTGATGGTTCAAGGAAATACGCTACATCCTTGACACTTCCATTCCCAGCAGCCGAATACTCAAACTGCATAGCTATCGAGGAAAGAGCTAATCACTTGTTCTCCAACAAAGTGGAAGCATACGACCGAGATGCAATGTATGGGATTCATCATTGGCCGGAACGCCGAAGAATCTACTACAGAAGCTGCCAGGTTCAGAAGTCTCAACATGCAGTGTTCAGTACCAAAAACATCGTTGCCATCAAACACGTTGATCTTTCGTCCAAATGGGACTACACGTATCTCATAAAGATTGTGGTCAAAAGACAAGACGAAAGGGATTATGCATTCTCTGAAGCTGACTTTGAGAATTTGTCTATCAACGACATCGAAGACATGTACCTTGCCAAAATACAGGGTCGTATGAGACAATTCTCCACTAAAGTACAACGTGAATTCATCAAGTCAGTGCTCATCTTCATCAGACGCATAGTTATCAAAGAACGTGTAGAAGATCTCCAGCTGGCAGTTGAATCTTATCAGACCCGTGTCAACTTCACTCCACCGCAGCTTGATCTTCCCGACATCAACCAGCTCTCACAATTTACACTCATCAGCAAACCATTCGGCGTCGTTTACCGCAGTGAACTTCAAAGAAATTGCTTGATGGCGTGCAGAGATCTTCACAAGTTTGGAGATCACACTTTGAAGATGGTTAGGGACGGATTGGCTTATCAATTGAAGGATATACACCAAAAGATCGGGTCTCCTAAGCGATGGAATTCTCAGGATCGAAGGGATGTGAAGAGGATCATCACGATGATTGATGAACGGTTGTATAGAAGGGATCAGTTCAGAAGATTGGAAAGCTATGTTGGTGGTCGACCCAGGATTAACATCACCGGCTTTCAACGCCCAATTCACACTCCTGGCGACATCTCTGGACTACCTGGTACCCCTTAAACTGCTTCTTTCATTATCACTTTGGATGTGTGATTATATATGTCTATGGCTTGTGCACACATAACAGTGTACAACCCGTTCTTGTCAAGAAAGGACCCTGTGATACGCTTCAGTTCCACAATCCTTATAAAAGGAGCGAAAGCTTCTTACTTTTGAGTAAAACCTATCAAACCTTTTATTTTTAAAGGTTTTTCTCAAAAGGACAAGTACTTCCCCGTATGATTTTCAAAACCTCAACCGTTTATATCACTTGTTGAGGGGGAGTATTTGAATTAAAACTTTGTTCACAAATTGTTCATAGCGGTCATCTTCCCGCAACACTCGAAATGGTCATATTTATTCTCAACTTTTCAAAAATAACATTTTATATGCCATTTTTGAGGGGGAGAAAATTATGTGATAAGAAATATGTTGTGTAAATGCAAATGAATCTTTGTGTAATAGACTTAACCAACGAATTGACGGTACTAAACTGTTAGTAACTCGAAAAGACTTGTCCGGGACGGGTAATAATTTCAAGCTAGTTCTCTAGTAATGTAAACGTGTCTCGCAAAGGACTTGTCCGAGTAGAAAGTACCATTCGAGAAACTCTTGGTAGACATGAACTCTGACGGGTATGACAACCTTTCGAGGCTTGTCTACACCTTCAAGGTAGTTATTAGAGCCAGTTGTCACCTAAAAACTGACAATGTGTCTCTTTAACTATGCAACATAACCGTGTCTCGCGGGGGATTGTCTATCTTGAGTTGATCAATTCAAAAGTGCGCGCTCTTCCCACACAGTGCAGATTTCCTTCAAAACTCTAAAGCACATGTGGAGGGGGAGTATTTCTGCTAAAAGATAAAACTCTCACAGTGGTTCAAACATGTTTTTCATTTACAAACCCTTTGAGAGATTTTCTTGAAAATTGGTTTTATGGCAACATAGGTTAGTCATGGAGTGACAAGGTGACTAAGGTTAAGAATAACCATCCTATGATCCGCCAGAGCCGGAGGGATCTACCCAAGGACATCACAAATAGCTAGTACTTATAAGTCCTTAGGTACGATTATAAAAAGGAGAAAATGAGAATCGGAGAAAGAAGGAGTTGAAGAATTAAAAAGAAATGCAAAGAAAAGGGTGAAAAGAAATAGCCCTCCAAATTATTCAACTTAGGGCTGATCCGTGCCAAACCGTCAAGTTTTCTCACACAAACCGGCCACTTGTGAGTGGCCGACCGTAAGAAACTTAAAACAGTTTAAGCACAAATGCAATGAAGATCCGGGGAGTTTAGTGTTTCCCCGGGTCGTTATGTCCCAGCGAGCTATGCGAAGAATCACCAAACGAATAGTGATCGAGAGATTTGAACAGAAAAAGGGATTTGAATTATTATAACTACAGAAAAAGGACATAAATTACAGGGGCTTAAATGCAAATTAAAGGAAATTAAAAAGATAAAAAAAAAATATATTAAATAAACGCTATCACTATTTGCAAAATGATGTTTTTGATTTTTCTGTTTTATAAAACTGAATTAAAAACTACGTTACGTACAACAGAAAATGTGAAAATAAAGCAATATAAATCCTAAAAATATGAAAATGATATTTTTTAAAGAGTTTTGAATTATTATAACTACAGAAAAAACCTATAATTACAACGGCTTAAATGCAAATTAAAGAAAATTAAAAAGATAAAAAATATTAAATAAACGCTATCACTATTTGCAAAATGATGTTTTTGATTTTATGTTTTTATAAAACTTGAATTTAAAACTACGTTACGTACAAAAGAAAATGTGAAACTTACACAATATTAATCCTAAAAATATGAAAATGATATTTTTACAAACCTAATGATAAAAGAAAATTTATAGAAAAATAAAATTATTTTTATAACTAATTATCTAATTATTATTAATTAAAAACTATTTTTAACTATTAAATAATTACCTAAAACACAAGAAAATATGAAATAAAGCTAGAAAAATGAAATTATGACTTAGAAAAATCTAAAATATCAAAAGAGAATTTTCAAAACTATTTTTGTATTTTTCTGATTATTTTTCTATTTTCTAGGAATTAAAAACTATTTAAAACTACTTAAATTACTTAAAAATACAAATTTAACTAAGAAAAATCTAGAAAAATATTTTTTTGTCTTTTTATATTTATCTAAACCTAGGAAAATTGAAAAATTATTTTTTTTGAAACTTTTCTTAATTATTTGCATTAAATGCTAATTAAAAATGCTTAAAAACTAATTAAAATAGGGAAAAATAGCAAACTGACTTACAAAAATCTAAAAAATTCAAGATAATCCTAGAATAATATTAGGAATCTAAGAAAAATATAAAAACAAGGGGTTGTGTGCAAGAATCTGAGGCTGCAATACAATGTGCTTATAAATAAGCACTTAGGATAAGCAAATGCACACAAATGGGGACCAAACTGAAATAGAAGCTAAATTATACTATAACCACTCTAAATCAACTAACTATTGCTACTCCTAACCTCAAATAAGCAGATTTAACAAGATCAGATGCTAACTGATTTTTATCCAAAAGCTAATTTAGGACCTAAGTTTGAGCTTATTCACAAGCTTATCTAAGAAGCTTAAGTCAAAAACAGATATGTGGAACTCAAGACCACCTAGAAAACTGCAAATGGACCAAATTTGAGACCCTAAAAAGCTGTATGGAACCTTGTGCAAGGGCTGCAAGGTCTGCAAAAACTGGTTTACACATGTTTTGACTTTTTGAAAGCAGTTACTTAGTTTGACTTTAATGAGATTTAAGATCAAATGATGGACTAAAGTTGATGAATACTGATGAAATGCAACTACAACAAGCTGGTTTATCAAATTTTACACCTATATGTGAGTTCTTGGCAACTGATTCCAACAGTAATGCAAACAAGATCAGGTACAAAGTAATTTTTGACTTTTGATGAAGACAAGCACAAAACAAGGACATATATGAATGCAAATAACTATGACAAACCTCAAGCAACTGATCTACTCCTATATTGTAACCTCTAGCTCATTTTAAGCACTGATCCAAACACTCCTTTAGGGACTGTTTTGCAAGTGATTTAAGCCAAAACACAAACTCAAGCCTACTCTATCATTAAAACTTATTCAAATCACTTAAATGAAGCTAGTTAACAGTAACAATCACTACTAATAACATATCTAAATGAAACAGTATCTGCTACCATTTATTAAGCTAAAAATGAGATTAAGCTAACACTTACAAGAAGTCCAGCCAATTTTAAGCACAGTAACAGTATTAATCTTATCAAAATAACCAAACAATAACCCAATCCATCATCATAATCAACCCATATCCATTTCTGAACCAAGAATAGCACACAGTTGACTTTTGTTGACCATCATTCAAAATTGATTTAATCTGTTTCATAAGCTTATTAAAAGCTATAAAGAGCTTAAAGGAGCTTATCTGATCTTAAAAACAAGCTAATAAGAGCTTGGACATGAGAGTTTGAGACTGATATTTCAAACAACAAGCATAAAACTTAAAACCATACTAAATCTGTGAATTGAAACTTGAAAATGTATTACAATGATTTTCCAACTAAGGTTTAACACATAGAAACTGACATTACAAGCTTTTAATTTAAACTAAGACATTTATTTAAAAAACGACATAAAAGGAAATTTTAAAACTAACTACTTTCTTTTTCTTCTCTCTTCATCCTCTTTTATACTCCAATATGTCTTCTTCTCTCTCTCTTAGCAAATCCCACCTTGTTTTGAGACCATTGGATGACTTGGTTTGATAATGGCCATAGATTTGGTTTTGGCGGGAAATGATATTTAACAGCTGTGGGGGCTTGAGTGTAATGGAGAGGAATGCATTAAATGATTCTTGGAGTTTGGTGAGGTGGAGGGATAAGGGGAGTGGTTTTGTGAGCTGGAAGGATGGATGTCTGGGTGTTGCAGGCTAGGTGTGCAGAGGATGGTGATGATGGAGGGAAAAGAGGGAACCCGTGAGGGGTTTGACTGGTGAGTTGACTGGGGATTTAATATTGAAAGGGGGTCCAAAAAAAAAAGGGGTCACAAGGTTGGCAGGGGTCACAATTGAGTTATGACTTGGTCCAAAGGTTTAGGTTTAAGGTTTTAATACAAGGACCTTTGTGTAATTTCTGAAATTGTAAGGACCAAAACTGCCAAATCTGCAAAGTTATTCCAAGGACTAAAAGTGACAAGTTTCAATAATGCAAGGACCAAACTTGACATTTTCCAATTTCCAAGGGCCATTTTTGCCAATTTTTAAACTTGGAGGACCAAACTTGTAATTTCTCAAAACTTTTGATATTTTTCACCAAAGGACTAATTTTGACAACTTATGATTTTCAAAGGACCTTTGGTGATTTATCTTTTGAAATTAAGGCTCAAGGACTATTTCTGACAATTTTTGAAACTTAGGGGACTGAAACTGCCAATTATGCAAACTTAGCTCATTTTTCATCTGATTTTGAACATTTTGCATCTGAAACATATAAAATGCAATTTTGGAATATTTTCAGTATTTTGATGCATTTCTGAGCATTTTTAAACGTTTTGCAGTTCAGATTGACCCAAAAATGATGAGTATTTACACACTCATCAATCCCCCACACTAAACTATTGCTAGTCCCTAGCAATCTTTTGAGAAAAACTTAATGGATTTGAATCTCTTTACCAAAAGCCATTACTTCTGGAGTAGCCAAATGTTTTAGTTCAAGTAAGAACCATGGTACACCGATAACCATGTGATTTTGAGCAAACCACCAGCTTTCAACGGATTTGATTTGTCTTTACCAGAAGCCGTTTGCTTCTGGACTAGCCAACTCTTAGATAAATTATCAATATTATCTTTGGTGAGCTGATTACCAATTATGGTTTTTCCACTGCCTTTACCACAAGCCATAAACTTGCGGGCTAGCCAACTCTTCACTTTTAAGGATATGGTGAGCTGAATACCATACAATTTTGGGCAAATTGCAAGCCGTCAACGGATTTGAGATATCTTTACCAAGAGCCGTTTGCTCCTGGATTAGCCAATCCTTTTGTTTATTAGACAAGGCGGACTGATAACCAATTGAGTAAGTGTAAAACACTTACTCCAAAAAAAAATTTGGCCAAAAACGGGGGAATTAGGCGGTATAATTACATGATAAAATTCGTGAGAATTCCCCCCCACACTTAGAAATGAATATTGCCCTCAATATTCAAAGTACCGGCGGTTAAACCGAAACAAAGAACGTAAAAGGGAAATACTACGGCCATTATTTAGAAAGATTTTTTTTTTTTTTTTTTTTTTTTTTTTTTTAAAGAACTTGTATATATATAACATGTGGGGCAACTCCCCCACACTAGGGTGGAACACATGGGTGAAAACCCATGTTTAGCTACTGTTTTTGATTACCGAGTCGCTAGCTTGACTCGACCCCGCATTAATTGGTTCATGGGGAAGCAAAGTGGAAGAAACAATCTCCATCGGACTTTCATTCAAGATGTTTGGACAAACATTTGAAGCACGTGAAAGTTCCACACCGATGAGATATACATAGAACAGGCTCAAAAATGATAAATGAAAGGGGTCAAAGATAATGTCTTCATTCCCGAAGGAGTGAAGAACATGAGAAGTGACAGAATATATGAAGAAAAGAAAGAAAATCATGATAGAAATCATGACTAACTCTTCATCCTCAATAGGAGAATTCATAGTTTCATGAATCTCATCAGTTAAGCTTGCTTGATCAAGACATATTATGGGAGTGTCTAGATCAAAGTAGAAATTATCATACTCCGTCGGAGATATGATATGAGTGAGTTCATCTGAGAACTCCATGAAGGTGAATGAATCATATTCAGAATTGATATGAGTGGGTTCACTGGTGAACTCCTCCAATGTAAATGATTCATAATCGGGGAGAGAATTATGAGAATGAAAAGTGGTACTGCCACTAATCTTCTCTCCCATATTATCAAAACAGAAGGCTTTCATTTCCGGATTAGAATCATCGGAAAGAATGTCACTACCCTTAATGGGGATAGGAGATGAAATTGGTTTCTCTTTGAAAGCATCGATTTTAGAAATGAGAAGACTGACATTCAGTAATGTTGCACGAAGTGCTTCATCTTTGATTTCAGTGTCAGTAACTTCATCATTCTCTTCTTCTAAGCTAACAAGCTCAGAAGGTAAATCTTCCACATAAACGATGTCTCCACAAGATAACGAATCGTCATCATTAGAATCGGAGAACATCTCAACATGATCATTTTGGAAGACAAGAGGAGGAGGGATATCACACACATGATCAAGAATTCCCTGTGAATCTCTTGGGATTGGGACAAGGTTCTTAACACTAGACTTTATGAATTCGTCCGATTCCTTTTCAGGAACAGTGTCAAGATGCTCGTCCCCCATGCTCAGAGAGTGAGTGGGAGCTTCGGGTGTGATAGCAGTTGTTTGTGATGGAATCTCAACTGCTGGGATATCAACTGATTGAGGGAGTTGAGAAATAATATCCTTAAAATAAATACTCTCCTCGTCATCATCATACATAGCTGCCTTAAGAAATTGGGAACGCCTTAGAGCTGCTTGCTCTAGGACTAATAATTCTTCCCTAGATTTGCGGGCCTCTCGTTCTTCTCGTTCTTCGGCCAGCAATTCTCCCATGGTCTTTTCACTACTCACTTGATTCTTAAAGTTACTAATCATATCATCAAGTGTTTTCATTACGGTTTCAAAATCTTGGGAGATTTCTTGAGACAACGGCTCAGGTGGAGTTTGAACCGCATGATACTGTGGAGGTTGGAAATTGTCAAACCTGTGAGAGTCATGATTGTTACAAGGAAATGGATTCCCTATTTGACAATCAGAGCTGAAGTGGGGACCTCCACAGTACTCACAACAGTAAAACTGCTGAGTCTGGACAGGTGAATTATATGGATATTGGTCATAACCAAAGTTCTGAGCATCACTGGAAAACTGTTCATAGACAAACGTGTTTCCGGATTGACACTCAAATCCTTGGTGAGGACCTCCACAAAATTCACAGCAGTGATGTTGATTATATGAAGATAAGTCGGGCTGTGGTGGGTAACTGGAAAAGTTTGAGGGGTCGTTAAATGAGTTCGGATTAGGATCATAATCAAATGAATTCCTCGAACCACAAAACAAACAACTCCCGTTATGAATATCATTACCACATTGTACACACGTACACCAACGACATAGTGAACCAAAAAGAGGCTCACCACAACCGACACAAGGAATAAACGATTTCATTTGAGAGTTATGAGAAGGAATCAGTTTATTCAAAGAATCAACAAAACCAACATGGTGATCCGAATGACTATCAAGTCTCGAAGAACATTTTGAAAAATCCGGAGGTGGGACAAGTGGTGTGCTCTAAGAGCTAGCAATTTCCACCACTTCCGTTATGGTCTCTGGTTCTGGTTCTCGAGAAACGTGAAGATTAGGCAAGTCATTCTTGCTAGTCACCGGTGTTTGAACGGGTTCATCGTAATCAATTCTGATTCTCGACCTTTTTTCATCGGCATGAATTTGTTCAATTAGATTACGGGCTCTAAATTCAAAGAGATTGTCCTCATAACCCTCGGTGGGTGCTTGAGGTAACACTAACATTCGAACGGGTTTGTCAACATTAGAACGTATTTCGGGATGTGGCGTGGGGTCGAAATAACTTTGAAAAGACTTTTTGATGGATAATTCGCACAAATCGCAAAATTCGCTTGAACTAGGCCTTCCACACCGCTCACACACGTACTTGTGACAATGATGTTGATCCTTTTCCATACACCGAAGATGATCGTCGTCATTAGAATTAAACATATAGAGGGTTAAGAAGAGAATCAAATGGTCATGAGGATAAAGATGAGTATTTTTGGATTTTTATAAGAAAATATAAATATATGTAGATGGATGGTATGAACAAAGAGTGAATATTCAAATCACTAATCTGCTAAGCGTAAGATAATCAGCACAGCTCCCCGGCAGCGGCGCCAAAAATTTGATCCGTGCCAAACCGTCAAGTTTTCTCACACAAACCGGCCACTTGTGAATGGCCGACCGTAAGAAACTTAAAACAATTTAAGCACAAATGCAATGAAGATCTGGGGAGTTTAGTGTTTCCCCGGGTCGTTATGTCCCAGCGAGCTATGCGAAGAATCACCAAAGGAATAGTGATCGAGAGATTTGAACAGAAATAGGGATTTGAATTATTATAACTACAGAAAAAGGACATAAATTACAGGGGCTTAAATGCAAATTAAAGGAAATTAAAAAGATAAAAAAAATATTAAATAAACGCTATCACTATTTGCAAAATGATGTTTTTGATTTTTCTGTTTTATAAAACTGAATTAAAAACTACGTTACGTACAACAGAAAATGTGAAAATAAAGCAATATAAATCCTAAAAATATGAAAATGATATTTTTTAAAGAGTTTTGAATTATTATAACTACAGAAAAAACTTATAATTACAACGGCTTAAATGCAAATTAAAGAAAATTAAAAAGATAAAAAATATTAAATAAACGCTATCACTATTTGCAAAATGATGTTTTTGATTTTATGTTTTTATAAAACTTGAATTTAAAACTACGTTACGTACAAAAGAAAATGTGAAACTTACACAATATTAATCCTAAAAATATGAAAATGATATTTTTACAAACTTAATGATAAAAGAAAATTTATAGAAAAATAAAATTATTTTTATAACTAATTATCTAATTATTATTAATTAAAAACTATTTTTAACTATTAAATAATTACCTAAAACACAAGAAAATATGAAATAAAGCTAGAAAAATGAAATTATGACTTAGAAAAATCTAAAATATCAAAAGAGAATTTTCAAAACTATTTTTGTATTTTTCTGATTATTTTTCTATTTTCTAGGAATTAAAAACTATTTAAAACTACTTAAATTACTTAAAAATACAAATTTAACTAAGAAAAATCTAGAAAAATATTTTTTTGTCTTTTTATATTTATCTAAACCTAGGAAAATTGAAAAATTATTTTTTTTTAAACTTTTCTTAATTATTTGCATTAAATGCTAATTAAAAATGCTTAAAAACTAAATAAAATAGGGAAAAATAGCAAACTGACTTACAAAAATCTGAAAAATTCAAGATAATCCTAGAATAATATTAGGAATCTAAGAAAAATATAAAAACAAGGGGTTGTGTGCAAGAATCTGAGGCTGCAATACAATGTGCTTATAAATAAGCACTTAGGATAAGCAAATGCACACAAATGGGGACCAAACTGAAATAGAAGCTAAATTATACTATAACCACTCTAAATCAACTAACTACTGCTACTCCTAACCTCAAATAAGCAGATTTAACAAGATCAGATGCTAACTGATTTTTATCCAAAAGCTAATTTAGGACCTAAGTTTGAGCTTATTCACAAGCTTATCTAAGAAGCTTAAGTCAAAAACAGATATGTGGAACTCAAGACCACCTAGCAAACTGCAAATGGACCAAATTTGAGACCCTAAAAAGCTGTATGGAACCTTGTGCAAGGGCTGCAAGGTCTGCAAAAAACTGGTTTACACATGTTTTGACTTTTTGAAAGCAGTTACTTAGTTTGACTTTAATGAGATTTAAGATCAAATGATGGACTGAAGTTGATGAATACTGATGAAATGCAACTACAACAAGCTGGTTTATCAAATTTTACACCTATATGTGAGATCTTGGCAACTGATTCCAACAGTAATGCAAACAAGATCAGGTACAAAGTAATTTTTGACTTTTGATGAAGACAAGCACAAAACAAGGACAGATATGAATGCAAATAACTATGACAAACCTCAAGCAACTGATCTACTCCTATATTGTAACCTCTAGCTCATTTTAAGCACTGATCCAAACACTCCTTTAGGGACTGTTTTGCAAGTGATTTAAGCCAAAACACAAACTCAAGCCTACTCTATCATTAAAACAGATTCAAATCACTTAAATGAAGCTAGTTAACAGTAACAATCGCTACTAATAACATATCTAAATGAAACAGTATCTGCTACCATTTATTAAGCTAAAAATGAGATTAAGCTAACACTTACAAGAAGTCCAGCCAATTTTGAGCACAGTAACAGTATTAATCTTATCAAAATAACCAAACAACAACCCAATCCATCATCATAATCAACCCATATCCATTTCTGAACCAAGAATAGCACACAGTTGACTTTTGTTGACCATCATTCAAAATTGATTTAATCTGTTTCATAAGCTTATTAAAAGCTATAAAGAGCTTAAAGGAGCTTATCTGATCTTAAAAACAAGCTAATAAGAGCTTGGACATGAGAGTTTGAGACTGATATTTCAAACAACAAGCATAAAACTTAAAACCATACTAAATCTGTGAATTGAAACTTGAAAATGTATTACAATGATTTTCCAACTAAGGTTTAACACATAGAAACTGAAATTACAAGCTTTTAATTTAAACTAAGACATTTATTTAAAAAACGACATAAAAGGAAATTTTAAAACTAACTACTTTTTTTTTCTTCTCTCTTCATCCTCTTTTATACTCCAATATGTCTTCTTCTCTCTCTCTTAGCAAATCCACCTTGTTTTGAGACCATTGGATGACTTGGTTTGATAATGGCCATTGATGAGTGTGTAAATACTCATCATTTTTGTACTGTTTAAACTGCAAAAACATCTGAAAACACTCAGAAACGCATCAAAATGATAAAAATATCACAAACAAGTGTTTTATGTGTTTTAAATGCAAAAATATCAAAATCTGGTGAAAAACGTATAAAGTTTGCATAATTGGCAGTTTTAGTCCCCCAAGTTTGAAAATTTGTCAAAAACAGTCCCTGGTAAATCCAAATAAAGAAAAATATCATTTTAAGTCCTTAGGGATTCAAAAGTTGTCAAAATTGATCCTTGAGATTCAAATTTACAAAATTACAACTTTAGTCCCTGAACTTTGGAAATTGTCAAGTTTGGTCCTTTGAAAATGAGAAAATGGCAATTTTGGTCCTTGCACTTTTGATGGTTGTCAATTTCAGTCCTTATGGTAACTTTGCTTAATTGGCAGGAGTAGTCCCTTGAGATTTCAGAATTTACAAAGTTAGTCCTTGTCATTTTAAAACTAATACCTTACCTTGTCAAAATTGCATTTTGACCCTGCCACTATTACACCCTTTGGACCCCTGCCTTGTGACCCTTGACCCTTTCATTTTGACCCCTTGGTCAAAGATAGTCAAAAAGCAGAAATAGGCGCCCAAACACCTGTCCTGTTCACCCTTCTTCCACCTCTCCTAGTTGCCTGCAACCCATCACCTCAGCCATCCCTTATCTCCTTCCCACCACCCTCATCATCACTAGCCACCCACAATAAATGCCACCCCCCCCCCTACTTGCCTGTTACAGTACCTATAAGTCAAATATGCTCTTCCCGCCAAAAATTAGCATACACTCAAAACAATCCCATTGGTTCTAAAAAGAGGTGGGATCTGCTCATAATGCCACGTGGATGATATTTGAAGCATAAAAGAAGCAGAAGACAGAGAAGAAGAAAAGTAGTTAATTTTCAAATTTTCATGTATTTCGTTTTTTAAGATTAATGTTTTAACTTAGCTTAAAAGTTGTAATTTCTTGTTCCAGGATATCAAACTAAGTTATTGAAATATATGAGAACTATTTTCAAGTGGTAATTCAAGTTTTTACATAGGCTGCACATTTACATGTTTACTGTTTGAATTTTCAAGTTTCAACTCTTGTATTCAAAGCTTCAATGAGCTTTATTTAAGCTAAAACAAACTTATTTAAGCTTAAGATAGCTTTTTGTAAGCTTGTATTTCAGTTTCAATCAAAATTGGATAAAAGTCAACAAAAGTCAAATAGAGAAGGACAATTGGTCAAGCAGGGTTGGAAATGGATACAGGGTGTTGCAGAGATGTATTTGGGTTGGAAATGAATTAAAATGGTGATGTATGGTTTGGTTTGAGCTACAAAACAGGCTGGAACAGTTGTGAGCTTGTTATCCATTTTCATATTTCTATACAGTTTGTGTATGTGCTCATATTTAAACTTGTGATCATTAAATGGCTTAAATCTGTGGTAATAGTAGTAATTAGGTTGTCTTAAGTTAGTTTGATCTTTGGTTTATGTTTATTCAGTGTTAGAGTAGTCTTAAACCTGCTAAACAGTTATAATAAAGGAGTGTTTGGTTTGCTATCAAAATTGTCTCACAAGTAAAATCAGTGTTAGCTTTTGATTGCCTCAAGTTTACTTAGCATTATGGAACTCATTTGAGTCATGAAAACTGAGTCTGCAACCTTTAAAGTCAAAGTTTCATCAAATCTGTCTTAATACTAAGTCTGTTGTGGATTTTGAGTTGGAAATCTCTGTCTTGTGTTTGGAAACCTTAAACTTTGCTTGCATTACACTTAATATACCTTATAACATCAATTTCAGTCATCAAAAGTGGATTCAAGTTTCATTTTAGTCAACTGGTGTCTTATTTCAAAAAGTCAAAACATGTCAAAAATGTGGGTTTGAGCAGATATTGCAGCTTCTGCATACAATTCACTAAAGCTTTATAGGGTCTGAATTTTTGGTTACAAGTAGCTTAATAGGTGGTCTTCAAGACCTAGTATCTGGTTTTAGCTTTTGCCTTCTGGATAAGCTTGGATACAAGCTCAAAGTGACACCTAGGTGCCCTGATCATCACTCAGTATTAACTGAGTGATTTCTCAGTTTGTGATCAAGCCTGCACAGTACTTGTATAAGCTTTGTAAAGGCTGGTCTTTTGGTTAATAGTAGTCACCTAGGTCTAGTTTAAGACTTGATAGTTAGTTTTTAGTTTATAGCTTATTAGAGTGCTTATTTTTGGTCTGCAAATTGGTACCAAAACTGTTTCTTAGCTTAAAACCAAAATCATCAAATCTGTCTATCTTGTTAATCAGTGGTTATAACTTGTTGATTTGAGTTTCATTTGGTCACAATTAGTATATCAGTGCTTCTGTATTCAGTGGGTTGCTTATTTGGTTCACTTAGCTTATTTAAGAGCTTATTCATAAGCTCAAATCATAGCAGTTTCATAATCTTCCAAGTAATCACCTGTTTTTTCCATAGCCTCTTATCATTATTTTAGAGTTTCCCTGAAATTTTCAGATTTTTCTTAACTGCTTAGCTATTTTTCATAATTTAAATTAGTTTTTAATCAATTTTAATTAGCTTTTAATATAAAAAATTCAGAAAAAGTTCAAAAAAATAATTTTTCAATTTCATTAAGTTTAGATAAATATAAGAAGTGAAAAAAGTAATTTTCCAGATTTTTCTTAGCTTATTTGGTAATTTTTAGTAATTTAGTTAATATTTAATAGTTTAAAATTCATAAAAAATAGAAAAATAGTCAGAAAAATACAAAAATAATTTTGAAAATTCTAGTTTGATATTTTAGACTTTTTCATTTCATAATTTTATTTTTCTAGCTTTGTTTCCTCATTTTTTGTATTTTAGTTAATTATTAATTAGTTAAAAATAGTTTTTAATTAATAATAATTGAATAATTAGTTATAAAAATAGTTTTCTTTTTTCTAAAAAGTTTCTTTTATCATTAGGTTTATAAAAATACAATTTTCATATTTTTAGGGTTAATATTGTGTTAGTTTCACTTTTTATTCTGTACGTCGCGTAGATTTTAATTTCAGTTTTATTAAAACATAAAAACAAAAACATTAGTTTAAAAATAGTGATAGCGTTTATTTAATAGATTTTAACTTTTAATTTCCTTTAATCTCCTGTAGTTTATAAAAATCTCAAAATCCTTATTGACCACTATCCTTAGTGGTTATTCGACATCTGATTGTGTTTAACACCAGTCATCCTCCGTGGGACTTAACGACCCCGGGAATCCACTGTATTCTCCTGATCTTAAATTGCATTGGTGTGTGAGCTGTTTTAAGTTCCTTACAGTTAATCATTCACAAGTGGTTAACTTGCGTGAGAAAACTTGACGGTTTCGCACCGATCACCTACCTTGAAAATTTGGTACCTAGAACCTCCACCCACCTCTTAAGAATAACAGTGCCTACCTTGTTACCCTCCTACAAACTAAATAAATAAGTTGTCATACAAACTGTTTCCGATTATCCCACATACCATTATAATCAAAATACTTTATGAATCACTTCATGAATTATTCTACAAACCAAATTACCACCTTACCATTTCACCATAAAATATACTACAATTTCACTACTACCTCACAAAAATAAAGTGTTTCTTAATACTTTGAAAAGTATTCTAGGACCACTCTATTGGTTACTTACTCCCTCAAAAAGCGTTTTAAGTTAATACCTCATAAACATAAATCATCAATGTCCTCCTTAGTAGCTAAGCCTAACATTAGGATGTATCCCACACTTTGCCTAAAACCATAGATAACAATGAGGTTCATCAACTATTAAACCTCTAACTTTACCCAACTTAGACGACTAAATGAGGAAGAAAACACACAAACCCAAGGATTAACCACTATACTTTAGAACCATTAAACACCAAAAATGGGTACGTTTTGAAAAACATTGAGAAGTTAGAGGCGCTCACACTAACAAAATAGTGAAACCTCATGACATCAAGAATTAGAACTTTCACCCAATGAATCTACCCCAGAAAATCATGGCACCTCAGATAGAGGATGTGATGCTGGCATAACACCTAGGTACCCAAACCCAAAGGGGAAACCCTAGAACAACCTAGGGAAAATTCAAAACTTGTTCAAAATACCATCACCTCGTTCCCGACACCCTATCGGGTAACGTAAACTGAGATCCGGGACGGATCTCCTGTAAGGTGGGTAGACTATAACAACCCGTAAAATTTTGGATTATTATAATAATATTTATCACGTCAGAAAAGTCAAATCGATTATTTTCTGACAGATACCGATATCTAAAATTTAAAAACGAGATGTCATCTCGTTTCTTTAAAAACAAGACGTTGCACACACGGTGCTCTTCCACTAAGTATCTTTATAGTAAATGTGAAATTTATTAATCTATGAACTCACCAACCTCTTGTTGACACTTTTTAGCATGTATCTTCAGGTTTTGAGGTGATAGCTTATCTTTGGAGGCGCAAGGCAAAGGCATGGCATGGTCATAGACGACTCTGATTTATGTATTGGGACCACCTTTTTATAATGGGCAATTTTTCCGCACAAATCAATAATGTAAACATTGTTTTAAGAAATGAATAAAATTTTCTTTATGAAAATCATTTGTTCTATGCTTATGTTGTGATATCAATTTAGTAGCATCCCAATACCTGTATGCTTCCGCTGAGCCATTTTGGGGGTGTTACAGTAGGTTTTTAATTTTAATGCTTGTTTTGTTTTAATTTTTTACCGAATGAAAGATTAAATGAAAACCGCTTGGTTTTTGTTCTTTCTTAGTAAGATTTGAATATTAAAGAATCACATGATCAGTGAAGAATATCTATTGTGGTTTTGATGTTAAGACGATTTGTTGACCACACAACAAGATAAACCGAGATCTAATTTATTAACAAATGTTTTCGAATATTCAATTTTAAAGAACGAACCAAGATAAAGAGTTAACACACTTGTTACATTCTTTTTCTTCTTTTGATTCGAAAATAACAACAGTGTTGCAAGCTTCAAACAAGATTCTATGATGATTGATTTTCGTGATACGGACCTTCAAAGGTTTGATGTAGCTAGTGTATGCCATGAAAAAAATCAGAGATCAATTTATGTGTTCTTTCCTAATCATGGTAAGATAGGATGAGATTTGTAGTTGTTTTTAATGTGAATGACAGTAGAAATGAGTTAGTGAAAGATAGTGGTATGGATGTAGTGACTGAATTGTTATGATTCATGTGATTTTAATTAGATATGATGAGAATATATTTGTGATAGTCGTTAAGATGTGATAAGAATTTACTGATGTCGTGATGGTTTGTATGATATGAGTCATGTTTTTCTTGGTCAACAAATTGCATTGATCTTCTTTGTTATTACAGTCAAACCCCACTCTTCTTCAAAACTTTTAGCATTCAAATCGCATTAGTCTTTAAAGTCACAAATCGCATCTTTCTTTAACATCACAAATCGCATCATTCTTAAACTTCACAAATTGCATCATAAATCATGGTCAAAACGCATGATTTAACAGTCAAGTCGCATCCAGATTTTTTACATGACAAATCGCACCAGATTTTTATACAAATCGCACATGAGACAAGTCTCATTTGGTACAACGTATCTGGATAATTTGTAAATACAAATCGCATAGCCAATTGACTCAAATCACATAGAGACATAATCAGACAAACCGCATCCGAGTCAAGACATTTCGGGAACAACGAATCTGGACAGACTTTTAAAAGACACACCGCATGAAAACTTGATCAAATCGCACCATGAATTACATGTAAACATCAGACTTAGTACCAAATAAAACTGTAACAACCATCAGACCATTAAAAGTTGTTAAAAACTATACTTGATCATGTAAAACAGGTTTTGACCATGTGAACAATATCAAACTACTACCACTTTCAAAACCGGATTCAAGCATCAAGACCGCATTAAACAAATTTCAAACCGCATCAAGACTCATTTTATAAAAACCATACTAATCAACCTATGACAAACCACAACAAACCATCACAAACCGCATCAATATCTAGTACAAACTGCATGAAAAACCACTCAAAAACCGTATGAATCATCAAGAACAACATAACCTAGGCTCTGGTACCATTTGTAGGATCGTATATTTTATGTTATTTGATGATTCGGGTGGTCTAGGATGGTGATATTATATGAATGCCATGTTTAGAGAGATGAAGAAAGTAGAGAGGGTGATTCTAGAGAGATAAACAAAATGTGAAAGGTTAGATTATCAAAGAAGCACCACCCTTCGCTTAATGGGAAGGGTATTTATAGTTACAAACTAAAAGCCCTCCTGTCAGGCTGTGGATCAGGCATACAGTGGCTAAAGACCCGTCCTTCCTCCACGGTGTTACACTAAAATATTAACTAAGCTACCACCTAACTAATTGACTACTAAATAATGTAAATAATGATAAGTCTACGAGCTAACTTATGCTAGATTATATTTGGGGTGACGGACACTTCACTATGGAATTTCCAATTCCTAACAGTTTAACATACCAAGTTCCTTAACCAAAGAAGCATGCTGCACTGAACCAAGACCCTTAGTCAAAATATCAGCAACCTGATTCTGTGATTTAACATGCACAATTTTAATCAACCCTGAAGAAACTTTTTCTCTTACCAAATGCACATCAATATCAAAGTGCTTAGTCTTCTCATGCATAACATGATTAGCAGCAATATGTATTGCAGACTTATTGTCACAACACAAATTAACTGGAATTAACCCAATTTCAACTAAATCTTCCAATACTTTCAAAATCCACATTACCTCACAAGTAGCAGAGGCCATACTTATATATTCTGCTTCAGCATAAAATTTAGAAAGTGTGGCTTGCTTCTTGCTTTCCAAAGAAACAAGATTACCATTAACAAAATCACAGTATCCAAAGACTGACTTCCTTGTTAAAGGACATTTAGCCCAGTCAGAATCAGAATATGCAACAACACCAAACCCACTTTGAGTTCTATCAAATCCAATACCACATCCAGGTGCAAGTTTTAAATACTTTAAAACTCTCAAACCAAGATTTAAATGAGATTGTAATAGAGCATGCATGAATTGACTTAAACAGTGAACAACATATGATATATCAGGTCTGGTCATAGTAAGATAGATAAGTTTTCCTACCAACTTTTGGTAATTAGTAAAGTTTTTCAACAACTTATCATCATCAATATCTTTATGAGCCAAAACATAACTTTCAGGTACGGGAGTCATAACAGGCCTACAAGCAAGCAAACCATAATCATTCAGTAACTCAAGACAATATTTCCTTTGGTTCAAACACAAACCAGTTTTAGTTTTTAAAACTTCAATTCCAAGAAAGAACTTTAATTCTCCCAAGTCCTTGATTTTAAAATTGGTTTTCAAAAATTGTTTGACATTTTCAATTTCTTTCTCACTGTTTCTAGTGATGATTAAATCATCCACATAAACCAAAAGTAATACAACGGTCTTATCACTTCTCTTAATAAAGAAAGAGTGATCATGCTTAGACTGAATAAACCCTGCTTCAAACAAAGCTTCAGACAACTTGTGATTCCACTGTCTAGGAGCTTGTTTAAGCCCATATAAAGACTTTTTCAACCTACACACTTTGTTGCTACCCTTAGTAGAATACCCAGGTGGAGGAAGCATATAAACCTCCTCATTAAGGTCACCATATAGAAATGCATTATTAACATCCATTTGATAAATTCTCCAATCATGTTTAACAGCAACACTTAACAAACACCTGATAGTACCCATCCTAACAACAGGACTAAAGGTTTCATCATAATCAATACCCTTTTTTTCCCAAAACCCTGAGCAACAAGCCTAGCCTTATATCTTTCAACTTCACCAGTTAACTTATACTTAATCTTTAAAACCTACTTACTACCAATTGGTTTTCTACCAACTGGTAGATCAGTTTCTTCCCAAGTATCATTTTCATGTAAAGCATATATTTCATCATTCATAGCAGCGATCCATTTAGGATCTTTACTAGCTTCTTCATAATACTTGGTTCAACAGTTTTATTCAGATTAGATACAAAACAACAATTTCACCACTCAATAAAGCATGATTAGCATACGTATGCAATCCATATCTAATACTAGTATTCAACACATAACCATTCAGTTTAGCAGGAAATTTAGAAGGTCTAGAAGACCTTCTTTGACTAACAGACCCATCCTCAGTTTGATTATGAAAAACATTTTGAAACCTAATATTACCAAGAGAATTTAAACCATCATTTCCCTTAGAACTTATATTTTCATCCAAAGGAGTTGCAGAGCTCTCATCATTCTCAGATTGCACAAACTATCAGGATGATGTATTTGTTCATCATTATCAACCTGATCATTGTTCACTTCAAAATTAGATTGATGCACTCTACCATATCTACCAACAGATGTTGCTTCTGTACTCAGATCATCATCATTGGGAGTAGACCTAGGAGTTTTGGTTTTTGACACTGACTTAGACTCAACAAATCCAAAAAAGTTTAAATTTGAAATTTCAAAATCAGAATTTGAATCACTGTTTTTACTCATCTTATATGGAAAAATTGTTTCATAAAACTGAACATCTCTAGAGTACAAAACAACTCTGTTTTCAAGACTTAAAAGTTTGTATGCTTTCTTACCACTAGCATACCCAATTAAAACACACTTTTAAAAAATTTCAGGAAATTTATCTCACCGTTTAATAATAGCAGCAAAACACAAACATCCAAAACTCCTAAGATGAGACAAATTAGGTTCCCTATTATACACCAAACAGAAGGGTGACTTACCATTTAAAATAGAGGAAGCAAGCATGTTAATCAGATATGTAGCAGTTAGAACACATTCAGGACAATAAACAAGAGGTACCCCCTCCCCTGAAACATAAGAATTCTGGCAACATTAAGCAGATGTCTGTGTTTCCTCTTAGCAACACTATTTTGCTGAGGTGTATATGCACAAGTAGTTTGATGTATAATACCCATGCTATTTAAAAAATCAGACATTTTATTATTCAAAAACTCAGTACCATTATCAGACCTTATCACTTTGATCTTTTTATCAAATTGAGTCAAAACAAGATTATAAAAACTTACAAACATTCCAAAAACTTCATCTTTAGTTTTGAGCATATACACCCACACAGATCTATTAAAATCATTCACAATGGTCAAAATATACCTAAAACCCTCCCAGCTAACCACTTTATATGGACCCTAGACATCAAGATGAATTAGTTGTCCAAAAACAACAGATTTATTTTCACTTAAAGGGAAATAGTCCCTTGTTTGTTTTGCCTTATGAAAAACTTCACAAGGACCTTCATGATCAACATTAATAAGATTTAGAGCCCCTTTTAATAATTTCAAAACCTAGTTAGCAGGATGACCCAACCTATTATGCCAAACCTCTTTGGATACATGACAAACAAAAAAGTCACACTGATTAACAATAGCAAACTTATCACACTCCTTATCAAACATATACAGTCCACTAAACTCACTACCAGTCCCCAGAACACTCTGCTTTCTCAAATCCTGAGTATAGAATTTAGTTTCATCAAAACTCACAGTTAATTTGCTATCCTTAATCATTTTATGAACAAACAATAAACTAACACAGTATTCAGGAACACCTAAAACATCAAACGAAACCACATTATTGTTAAGTCTAAGATTGCCAACATGAGTAATTTTGGCTAAAGTACCATTAGGGTGTCCAACAGTTAATTTAAATCAGAAATATCAATTAGGCCAAACATTTTATCTGTGTTATTAGTCATATGCTGATTAGCCCCTGAATCAATGATCCAGACCAAATGATATAAAACCCGCTTAATATTAACATTAGCACAAAATAACTTATAAAAAAGTTGGTTAAAAAAGACATTACAATTAAAACAGGTTTTATCACTACGTGTCATACTAGCATGAGCAACAGAACAGGTTTTATCATTCAAAAGATTCATTTACTTCATAACATTTTCATTAGTAAAAGAAACACTACCAGCATTTTTAACATCACTTCCAGATCCCCCCTTAACCTCAACATTGTTACTTTTATTATTATTAAAATCAATTGCAGGTTTAAGGTTAGGATTTTTCTTAAAACAAGGAGGATAACCATTCAACTCAAAAAATCTTTCAATAGTGTGTCCTTTTAAACCACAGTGTTTGCACAACAAACTATCATAATTCCTTCTATTATTATTAGAGTTATTATTATTAGTATTGTTACCAGACCAGTTATATTAGAATTTCTTCTATTAGCATTATTTCTATTAGGTCTAGACATAAAAGCAGATACCTGAGGCTTATCAGATATCACAGAAGTGGTAGGAATCCCTCTATGGGATTCTTCCCTAGAAATGATAACAAAAGCATCCTTAACCTCAGGAAGAACTTCCCTGGTCAAGATACTACCCCTAACGGGCTAATAGATGTCATCAAGACCCATTAAGAACTGCATCAATTTCAAAAATTTACCATGTTCATTGAATTTAATTCTAGCCTTACAAAGACAATCAGGCAGTTTAGTAAGAATGTCAAATTCTCTCCAAAGAGAACTCAACATGTGAAAATATTTTGACACATGTAAACCACCTTTTTAAATGTATTAATCTTTTGCAACAAATTGAATAGCATAGAACCATCAATTCTATCATAGGTGTCTTTCAATTCTTCCCACATACTAGCAGCATTATTCTAAAAAACATGACCAAGATACACATCTTGAGACAAAGAAGTAAGAATCTAATTAATAACAATTGCATTATACCTGTCCCACTTAGCTTCTAACAAAGGACTAGCAGCATAAGCAGACCTAAGACTCATGTCCCATGACCCATGACCCATGGTCCATTGACTAGGTACAATGAATGTTGTTGGGTAAGAACCAAAGTCTATAACCCATACCCATGGAGCATGATCCATAACCCATGACCCATTGCATGACATCATGCATGAAGTCCATGTTGGATATTATCCATGATCCATGACCCAAAAGTCCATAACCCATGACCCAAGATCTATAACCTAATGACTAGGTACATTGCATCTTGTTGGGTATCCATAATCCAATACCCATAACCCATGGTCCATAACCTATAACCCAGTTTGCAACCCGAAATCCTGACTAAACTGACCCACTAGTCATAGTCAGATCCCTCTGGTGAGGGATCTGCGGGAACCGTGGGACAGTAGACATATTTTGTCTATATATAGTGAGCCATTTCTCTTTTGCTCACCACCACTCTTAGATATACTTTATCCCAGTAGTCTAACATCACTAACCACAAATCCAAAGGATCATTCTATGTAGTTTTATGTTTATGTGATTCTCTAGGTTCCTCTTAAAGACGAGATCACCACATCTTGAAGACGTGCAAACTCAAGGTCATGAGTTGCTAAGCTTCGTCATCATCAAGACCACTGAAGTGCATCTTGTTGATAGTTCTTTCCTCCCTCCATAGAAGTGTCATGTTGAAGGCATTAATAAAAGGTACTGAAGTGTCGTATTGAAGGCATTAGTGAAAGGTGCCAAAGATGTACATTCGATATGGTGCATCTATTTACAAGTTATGTAGGTTGGGTTAAAGGATGTTGATATCCTCTCTAGTGTTGTAACAAGGAGTGTGTCTCATTTGGGTAGTTGTGTTGTGGTGTAGTGTTGGGTAGTAGTTCCTCCTTTGCAATAGAACTCGGTATCTAGCCTGGTACCGAATAAAGTGTAGGAGACATTATGATAGGTTTGTATCTATCTCATAGAAGAAATCGGTGTCTAGCCTTGTACCGGATAAAGAGTAGGCGACGTTGTGAAGGATTCTCTACCACATTAAGGAGCTTTTGTTGTGTAGTACTTACAAACTCTCGAGTGGGGTACTCGGGGAGTGGAGTAGGGCAAGGAAGGTGTCCTTGTAGCCAAACCACTATAAATACTTGTGTCGTGGTTTTGTGTTCCTTTACTCTTTATCTTTTGCATTACTTACTTATATGCTTATCTATCAATATCCAACACTCATACCAATTAGATTGACATAAGTCGATCTAAATACTTTAAAACAAAGTTTTAATCGATAAAACTATTCAAACCCCCCCCCCCTTCTAGTTTTCCACAAACTACCTCACCAAGTTTGACCCAAAGTCTTATGAAGATGACTTCTTAGGTTACTCCCAGAATAGTAAAGCCTACATTATTCTCAATAAGAAAACAATGATAGTCAAAGAATCACTAAACGTGACATTCGACGACAGTCCTCCCCCGAATAAAACATTACCCTTGGTGGATGATGATTTAGTTGAAGAAGAAGCCATAAAGGAAAATGGTAAGAAAAACTTAGAAAATGAAACTGTGGATGAAATAGTAAAAGTTGACGAAGATGTCAACACTAAGGAGTATAGGAATCATCCTCTAGACAATGTCATAGGAAACCTAAATGAAAGAAATCTTAGATCACAAGCTTAAAAAAAGCAATTTCTTTTATTTTATATCCACCGTAGAACTTAAAAATGTTGATGAAGCAATAAAGGACGAAATCTGGGTACTTTCCATGAAAGAAGAATTAAACCAATTCACCACAAATCATATTTAGGATTTAGTACCTCCACCTAGGAATCAAACTATCATAGGAACTAAGTGGGTGTTTAGGAACAAACTTGATGAGAATGGCGTTGTGTCAAGTAATAAGGTTAGGTTAGTGGCACAAGGCTACGATCAACAAGAAGGAATAGACTAAGATGAAACCTATGCACTCGTAGCTAGACAATAGTCTATTAGGATACTTCTTGCGTATTCTTGTGCATTAGATTTTAGGCTATATCAAATGGACGTGAAAAGTGCATTCTTAGATGGTTTTATGAACGATGATGTGTACGTTGCACAACCTTCGGGATTCATTGATTTCAAAAAACCTAATCATGTTTATAAACTCAAGAAAGCACTTTATGGCCTTAAACAAGCTCCTAAAACTTGGTACGGTAGATTAAGGGCTTTCTTGCTTAAATATGAATATACCATGTGGATGGTAGATAAAAAAAATTTCATGAAGAAACGAAATTCACATCTTATAACAACCCGTAATTTTTCAAGTCATTGTTTATTACTAAACTAAAATTAATTATTTTGAAGTTTACATAAGTACTTTTTACGTATAACTTTTTAGTTATATCGTGTAAAACAAGAAACGATATTCTGTGCACAATGACTATGGACTAAATTTAGTCTACACATCTTTAGTACATTGCCATATTGTTACGAACTCATTTTATTATTACTACATTTACATTTTACTTATTTTCATTAATTAAATAAATAAACGCTTTTTACAAGTTACATGCATGCACAATATACCCAGTACTCCCAATAATTATTTCAATACAATTTTCATACTTGATAAATGACTAAAAAAATTCAAATATTATTTTCCCTCCACATTTTGAATTTCTTTTATTATATATACCTAAACTATATGTATTTACTTTAATTACCTAATTAATAAATACTTATTTTAAATACCCAATACTTATATAAATACATTTACAAAAAATTTACAAATACATATACATTATTTTAATAGTGTGCCGCCCCCTTATATCCCCTATAGCTTATTTAAATGCTAATTCCATTCTTAATGATATCCCTTTTTGACTTTGACATAAAAAGCCATGAAATAAGAGCTTAAACCAAAGGATAATAAACTAAAGGAGGAGGCAAGTGTAACAACCGGGAATGTTTCGTTAACTTTAACCATTAAACTTGAATGTTTTATTCAAAATGGCGCAAAAAATTAAACTTTACGAATAACCGTAAGGTTATTCCGCGCATAACAAGAACCACCTTTATATCTTTTACATCATTCTAGAATAATATTTAGTTTACTCAAAATTAATTAAATTGTCATTTTCATTCAAATTCATTGTATTCAAATCACTTGCATTTTACGCGTTCAAACTTACGTTTTAAACAATTAAACTTAAACCTACTCTGACTACGCTTAATCAACATGTTTTATGCATTTTATTTTCCTTACTTACATATTTTATATGTCACATTTTTAGTTTTCCATTTCTATGTAAACATTTCACACTTTACATTTCGCTTTTTTAAAACATTACAATTTTTTTAATTATCGGGATCAAACTCTTACTCTTAGCATTATACCCAACTTATCCTATAATTATACTACTAATATCTTTTACTTAGCTACCCATGAGATACTTATTTCATGGATAGCCCTCCTAATCAGAAGTTTTAGACACATGTATGTCATACCTTGCATGCTTCCATTAAACAACTACACCATATCTCACACTTTCTTAGATCTCGAGAAAATTTTACAATCTCTTTGTTCCTCTCTTGGTATAAATGACCAAAAACAGCCCACAAACACCAAATCCATCCCAAAAATTCACAAGTTCTTGTATAAAGAATGAAGACTTTATAATTCTAATCTTGTTTCTTGGTTTGTTTCACTCAAAATACCAATCAATCTCTTCATTTCTTGGGTTATTTTGGAAGATTTATAAGGGTTATTGCATGTGTCTTTGGGTTATTGATTCAAGGTTTTTTAGAGTTTATAAGGGTTGGGTTAAAGATTTGAAGATTTGGGTAAAGATTGTTGGTGATTAAGGGTTTTCTTATTTTGGTGTTGTTGTAATTTTCTTCACTTTCCTTGTAAGACCATTATTCTTTTCATTTCATTTGTAATAGCTACAGATTCCTATGTATATTTATGTTGTATATATTGGTTTTGTAATATTTAGACATGTACATAACATTTAAATCATAAAAACTAGCTCAAACAAGCCATAGATCATAGTTATAATCTTCAGATTTAGATCATTAGCGAAGATGGAATTAACTGATCAACTTAGTAGGTTTTGGACCTTAGGTAAAAATATAGGTTTGTAGGTCTATGTCATAGTTTCAATTTTTCAGATGGCTCATTCTGTAACTTCTCCCGATGAATTAACTAGAAAATAAACGGTAAACTATGTCAAAAACTGCACAACGAACTTTATTGGCTAAAAACTTAAAAAACTTGTTAAGAACAAACTGTTAGGTTACAAATGAAAGTTGTAGTATACTCTTTAACTTAAATGTGGCCACTTGAATGGGATCAAGTGGAGTTGTATAACTTAATTTTGGTGGGAATAAATTGAGCAGCAAAAAAAATCAGTTTTTACATATAAGGGTAAATAAGTAATTTAACATTGGTTATGAAAATTTTAAGACAACAAAACCTGTAAATTTGATAAAACAAAACACTCAAATACCTTTATAAATACATAAAAACCAAATTATAACTCTTTATGGTTTAGGAGTAGTGAATTTTTAAAGTCGGGATAACTAAATAAATAAAAACTCAAACTTGACAATTAGTATTATTTAATCTCTTTTATATGAAAACCGAAGTAGTAGGACCCACTATCGGAAACACAAACTCATTTACATTTCCATAGACTAAAGAGACTTAGACAGATTATTTAATAATTAAAAGATACGGCATTAAACCTAAAAACCCGATAACTTATAAAGTAGGTCTTATAACTATTTTTAAACTTGTCAAAATTACACTCTAACGTTTTATAAACTTATAAAGGTTAGTACAATATTTAATATATATAAATTTTCATTGCATACGTTCTCGTTATATTTATAAACCTAAGACGCACCCATTCTGTTTTAGGTCGTCATTAAAGCTCACAGCTTCCCATTTCATTTTACTTCACCGTTTTATAAACTTTCACCTATTTTTGTTAGTGCAAATATTACGATATTTAACCTATACAGTCTCGTTTGTTGTGTTGATGACAAACATGTAACTTGTAATACATAACGTAAAGTGTATAAGTTACTCGTAATCTTATTTTGTTTCAACGTACTTTCAACATCTCTCGACGTCTCAAATCCTTGTATGCTACAACACAGGTTTGTAGATGATCGTTATGTTACATTATGATCAAACCCTAATAAACCATTAAACATGTTTAGTTAAATAGTTTATATAAAGCCAAAACCACGTTTATAAAACATATATAAGTAACATTTGTTACTTACACTTTTATAAAATACATGGCTGATGAGTGTCTAAATACTCATCATTTTTGTATAATCTAAACTGCAAAATCATCTGAAAACGCTCAAAAACACATCAAAATGATCAAATTATCACAAATCAGTGTTTTATGTGTTTTAAAGGAAAAAATATCAAAATCAGATGAAAAATGTATCAAGTTTGCAAAATTGGCAGTTTTAGTCCCCCAAGTTTTAAAAGCTGTCAAATCTAGTCCCTGGAATTCAAAAATGTGGAAATTTATCATTCAAGGTCCCTGAAGTATTTTAAGTTGTTAAAAATGATCCTTGAATGATTCTTTGGTCAATTGGCAAGAAAGGTCCCTAAACTTTGGAAAATTACAAAAATAGTCCTTGGACCTTTGAAAATGGATTTTATGCAAAAAGGGTTCTTGTTCTATCAAAAGTTGTCAAGTTTGGTCCTTGTGAGAGCATTGGTAAAATATCAATTTCAGTCCTTGAAGTTTGGTCGAATTACAATTTTAGTCCTTGTACTAAGCTAATACCAAACGGATCCTATTTTAAACCTAAGGCCCAAATCCAATCCAAATACAAGCCCAAACCCATCTGCTCTTGACCCTTTGCCCTTGACCTCCAGTCCACAATCCATTTTGACCCCAGCCACATCCATTTTGACCCCCCCATGTGTTATTAAGGCTCGGTCAACAGAAGTCAAAGAGAAGAAATACGCGCCCAAAACAGGGTACTGTAGCTCCCTCTCCTCCAAGTCTGTATACCCAAAACCATGACTGGTTTTCACCACATTTTCAACCCCCTCCCATTCCTTGTCCCCTCCACACCTTCTAAACAACAAAAAGCTTTAATTAAAACAACCAAATCCATTAATTGATAAAAACTGCTTTGAAGAATTTTTGGCGCCAAAATGCAAGGTGGACGGTTCTGATTAATCTGAATGATCCAAAGGCTTAGGTGTGGTGGGAAAGTCTCAGAGTACATCAAGGAATGTGGAAAAGTCTATAAAGTGGGCAGTAGAAGCAATGTATCATGTATCTAGAATAATTTTAAGTTGTCTGAAGTCGTTTTTTTATCCAAGTCTTATATTGTATGTTTATCAACTCCAAGTGTTTTGTTTAAGCTTATTAAGTGTATTTGAATCTTTTTCATTAATAAATTTCAAGTTTTCAGTCTCAATATCAGTTTATGCAATTTTCATTCAAAAATCTGAATTTATGTTAATGATGTTGTTTGTTGTTTAGATGGACTGAGTTAGCTCACTTAAGCTCCTAGAAAGCTCATTGAAGCTTTTAGTTATCTTAAAATTCAGTTGAGAGTCAAAAATAGAAAAATCACAAAAATACCATTTAAATACTTGAAAAATAAAAAAAGGTTCCATGGAAGTGTTCACAGCTGGAGCAAGGTGTATCTTGGATGGCCTTGGTTTAGAGCTCTGTGGAGAGCATTTAGGATTGGTTCTCAGTTCCTAGTTCTCAGTTTGTGCTTCAAAGTCATTTGTAAGCAATTTTAATCAATTTGGCATTTCACTGTTTTGCTTGTTCATTAGTTCTAATTCCTATTTCTTAGTGTTTACTAGTTATAATTTAGTATGTTTGATCATTAAAATCAGTAGGTTGTTTACTTAAATTTGTATTTTGCAAAAAATCTCATTTTGACAGTCAAACAAGCTTAGGTCTAGAATCTTGGTTTCAGTTGATTAGTGTTGATGATTTGTGTTCTCTTAGTGCTAATATTTGATAATACAAGGTCTATAATCAAGTTTATGGTTTAAAATTGTGAGTTGCTTTGTAAAAATTTCAAAACAGTCAAGTAAGAGGGTGTTTGGTTTATGGTATTCAAAGGTATTGTGGTCTTTATCTTTGTTGGAAATCTGTCTAAATAGGTTTAAGTAACTTAGCTCAGTCATAAAACAAGTTCTCAATAGCAAAAAGTCAAAAATTCTTTAAATCCTTAGTTGTGCAGTTACTGTTGGCAGTTCATGATGCAAGATCATCATTTTGTGTTCAAAAGTGGTTAATCTTGCTTAAGTCAGTCTTATCTCACCCTAATACAACATCATCAGTACTTTAGATCAAATCAAAATCCATTTTGGTCAACTTTTTGGTTTTTCTTAAAAAGTCAAAATCTCTTTAGGTCGTTTTTGAATAAAATTTGGAATTTCACTGTGGGTTTATTAAAGAGATTCAGATTATAAGCTTTGGAGGTATTGTAGTCTAGTTGGTAAAGAAAAATAGAAAAATGTTAGTTCTTGGTTTTTCAGCTTTTAGAGTGCTTATTTTATAGCTTTTCTTTGGTACCTGTTTTGATAAACTGCCCTGTGCACAGAAATTGAGCCCAAATTGAAAAGCTTGCACTGAGCTTATTAGTGCTCCAAATCTTGTGTTCTCTGGTTCTTTGGAAAGCCAACCTGGTCTTCTTGAGTTGTCAAGTTTTATTTTTCACTTTTGAGCTTATTAGCTAGGGCTGCTAAGGGCTTAAAGATTGTCCCATTTCTTTGTTAAATCAAAAGTGCTTATTGCTTATTATTCACTTATCAGTGTGCTTCTTTGCATATTTTAGCCTCATTTCAGTCTCTCTAGCTTATTCCATCTTACTTTGAGCTTTTGTTTCAGTATACAAGCTTGTTTGAGCTTATTACACCCAAACAAGCCCATTTAACCACTGTTGGGTTAATAAGCCATCAAATCTGCTTATTTGAGTTTTGTAAATTTTTTGTCTTTATTAAAATTTCATATTATTAGTATATAAGTAGTTTTCAAAAATAAAAATCACAAAAACATCAATATAAAAATAGTGATAGCGTTTATTTAAGATTTTTTAGCTTTTTGATTTTTCTTTTCAACTTATTAATAAGCAAATCTTGTTTTTCTACTTTTCTTAGGTTTCTGTCATCCTATAGGATTTTTAGAAAAAGTTTCAGATTTTTCTCTATCTTTTTAGTATTTATTATAATTTTAATTAGTTAAAAATAGTAATTAATTAGTAATAAATAATTAAAAAGTCTAAAAAATATATTTTCTGTTTTAAAATTAGTTTTATCTTATTTTAGATTTTTCAAAGTTAAAATTTTATTTTTCCAAGTTTATTTTCTATTTTCTAGTATTTAAGTGTATTTTAAATAATTATTAATTAGTAATAATTAGATAAAAAGTGTGAAAAATATATTTTTAGTTTTAAAATTAGTTTTATAGTATTTTAGATTTTTCAGAATCATAAGTTTATTTTTCTAGCCTTATTTCCTATTTTCTTCTATTCTAGAGTATTTATTAAATAGTTAAAATAGTTTTTAATTAATAATAATTAATTAAATAGTGTTAAAAATCATTTTCTTTTTCTAATAACTTTCTTTTATTTTTAGGATTCCAAAAATGTCATTTTTATATTTTTAGGTCTTTTATTTTTTTAGTTTTCACTTTTTATTTTGTGCGTATACGTAGTTTTTAAAACTTACGTTTACGTTTCTTTGATCTGGTTGTTGTGCTTTCCAATTCTGTGTCCAATTCTATTCCAAATCAATCAGTAGTGTAATTTCTAATCATAACCTTTACAGATCACTATCCTTAGTGATCATTCTATCCTCTGAGTTTGTTTAACACACCATTGAGTCTCCTTGGGACTAAACGACCCGGGAATCCCCTGTATTCTCTGATCTTCATTGTATTTGTGTCTGAGCAGTTTTAAGTCTGTTTAGACTTGACTGTTTTGCGCAGATCAATGGCCTTAAAACTTGTTAAGTAAATGGTTAATAAAAAAGGATGGATTATCCATAACCCATGAACCATTACCCATTACCCATTACCCATGATCCATAACCCATAACCCATTGTCTAGGTTCATTGTATCTATTTAGGTACCCATGACCCAAATTCTATGACCCAAAACCCATTTTCCATGTTATTTTAAATGGGAGTATCACCGGTTCCGCCGGATCCCTTTGGGTTAGGTAGGCGAACCCCTTTCAGAAGGGATCCTTGGGGCAGAAACTTTGTTTGTCTATAAATAGCAAACCATTCTTCTTTGTTTCTTGCACCTTTTCACACACTTTCTCTCCACCATTTCTAACACATTTAGATCAGTAGGAAAACATGTAGAACACCTTATTTCTCATATGATCATAATGCTTCTAACTTTTCATTTGTTGTAAGCATACTCTCAAAGTGATCCTCTAAAGTAAGACTAGAGATCTTGCATCCTTACCTACTGAAGTGATCCTCCATCACAAGCATACAATCACATGAAGATCTTCTACAACAAGCTTGGGAAACTTGTCATCTTCATTCATGGAAGACTAACCACATCATGCTTTGTGTTCTTGGTGTTCGGTTTAGGATTTCATATCCATTAGACACATTGTCTTGGATCTTGTCTTGTATCATCTTCTTGTATCTCTAACTAGATTAGATGGTTTATGTTTTTGTGCCATAAAACACAAGGTTTGTTATGTTGGGCCACAAAACGTAACAAGTGTAATAGATGTGTTGTGTAGAACGGTGTTGTAGGGATTTGCTTCGTCATGATGTGTCGTGTCAGTCGGGTAGTGGTTCCTCCTTTGTAATGGAACCCGGTATCTAGCCTTGTACTGGATAAAGTGTAGGCAATGTAGGTTTGGTTCTACCTTGTGGAAGAACCTGATATCTAGCCTTGTACCAGATAAAGTGTAGGCGACGTAGTGATAAGGTTGGTTCCACCTTGTGTGAAGGACTCGGTATTTAGCTTTGTACCGGATAAAGTGTAAGCAACGTTGTGTAAGGTTTTCTCCGCCGAGAATAGGGTTTGTTGATCTAGTGAAGTAACTCTCGAGTCGGATACGCGGGGAGTGGAGTAGGGTGAAGAGGAGCTTCATGACCGAACTACTATAAATCATCGTGTTGGTTTGCGTATCCTTTTACTTATCGCTTTACTTTTATTCTTGCTTTATATTGTCGATTGTCTATGTGGTTAATGTTTATGATTGTGATGTATACTTGGTCTTTCAAATATTCATATAGTCATAAACTATATTTAACACTTTAAATATTATGACACGCTCGATCAAGAGGACATATAGTCATAAAAGGTTTTTATCTTATTTAAGCCGATGAAGTCACCAACCTTTGTGTGGACACTTTTAGCATGTCTTTTTCAGGTCCATAAGACATAACTTTAGCTTAGAGCATTTGAGTCGCATGGCATGTTTTAAAGATTATGATGCATTATATTCACCATTCGATATATTTTTGAAAAACATTTATGTAATCTTATAATTTGGGACCTCTTATTATAATTATGATATTATTTATCAAATGGTAAAATTTTAAAACATCTCATTTAGAGTTCGTAAATGAAAGTTAAAGCGGGTAATGTATTTAGGTAAACGAGTCATAAGATTAAGCAAACAAGCATGTAATGTGTTTGAGTAACGATAAATTTAGTAAACGAGCATGTATTCTTACCCCAAGTGTTGCCAAATAAGTGTAAATAATGTAAAAGCGGGGCCATAAAACTCACCTCAAGTGATCAAGTAATGTGGTACAAGGAATGGTGTGCATGAAACAATGGTGCTCGAAAACCTAGCCGCAACCTAATAAATAACGTGGTGCTTTAGGTTATAAAATGTAGTGAAATGGGGTGTGTACACTTTTTATAGGACTTAAATCACCCGTACATGTTTGTGTTTAATTTTATTAGGTAAAAATATAGTTTGCGTTGAAGTTGTATATATGTCCCGACACTTAGTCAAAATTTCCCATATGTCCAATCTTTGGAAGCTATCTTACTTATCGTTTATAAATAATTTCGACGATATTATCCACGTCTAAATGTCATTCTTTTTATAGTTTACAAAAAGTCTATTCATCGATTTACTTATCTCGTAACTTATGACACTTAATTTTAACCTATATGTATATAAGTTGATGAAAATTTAAAATGGCCATAACTCGTTTATTATAAATCCGTTTAACTAATTCTTGGACTTTTCGAAAACGTCTCAATTTATACTAACTTATATAAATTTTCAACGATTCGACTTTAAACGGTTCAATAACAAGTTAAAAGTTATAAAAATTCAGCACCTATAGTGCAGTTTTTCTGAAAAATAATTAGTTTTTGTCAAAACATAAAATCGTCGTAACTTTTTCGTTATAAGTCCATTTTTAACAAATAATATGTCCACGAAAAGGTATTTAAGTATATTTTATAGTTCTCGAGACCTTGGTTTCCCAACCCCGAGTCCTATGGTTCGGTTTATGGCAAAAACAATTTCCAACAGCAACTTTATGTTATAAAATCTACCACTTTATACAAACAATAAACTCAACAACACCATACTAGCCTAATCCCTTCCACCAATGTTATCAAGAACCCTAATATGTTTTTAATCTCACCACTACACAATTATATATCAAGAATTACACCAAAAATAATATATAGAGTGTGGAAGCATATTTTTAACATAAAATTCATATTTTAGTTCAAGTAAAAAGTTACACAAACATGTATGGTGAGTGCAAGTAAATATGAAGTGAGGTAAAAAATAAAGAAAAGAGGTGAAATACTTACAAAGATTTGTGAGATTAGTGAAATATTACCAAGAAATTAACCCAAAACCCTAATTAACTAACTTTTACCGAACGTGCTTGAAAAAACCCTTAACTTGATATATTACCCAAAGTCTTCAATTTAAAACACAAACTAACTAATAAACTACCAAAAACCTTCCAAAGTGCTCTTGAAATCTTGAAGTAAAAAGTTTGTGAAATGTGAGTTAGGGGTGTGTGTGCGCGATGACAAAAAGCAAAGAGGAGGAAGAAAATATTTGATTTTTGTTGCATGTGTTGTGTTGTGTGTTTTAACTAGTTTATATAGGGATTTATGGAAGCATACAACCAATCTACAACCAAGTAAGTACCTAGTTCTGTTTAACTAAGTAGAGTAAGTTTTGGATTTGGGTGGGGAGACCACAAGTTCTGAACTTACAAATACATGTTCTGGATGATTATTAGAACATGGTTTGATATTAAGAGGGTGTGGCCGGTTTTGTGCATAAATGGGGGAGGGAAAATTCAAATTTTTAGTTTTATAATGTATAAGTGTAGATAAACTAGTTACATGGATAGATAATGCAAAATACGTGCACGCGTGAGCTCAAATGCAAAACGAACGTGTTTAACGTGAAACTTGTAAAACTAAATGCGATGTCTCATAAAACTAATTTATAAGAGTCGTAATGTAGTTATTTAATGTAGACCATTCTCGGTCTAGTGTCGGTATGTGTTCAAGTCAAGGTCGTTTTTCTCAGTACGTGGGATAACCTACCGGTTTTAGTTTAAAATGAGCATGTAAACATTGAAAATGATTTTTTTTTTTCAATCAAACATTGACCTGAGAAAATGCTGATTTACAATAAATTTCATTTTCCGGTTTACGTGATTTATGTTAACGACTGTTGATGAGGTGAAATTTTTAACGTTTTTAAGGGGTCATTTAGCCTCTAAATCGATACATATTTGATCATTTATTACCCTATATCGTTTCTATTTGAGTTTTAGGTACGTGGGAAGCAATACTGGAAAATGGCAAGTTTTGGGCTCGATTAGACGGAAAAACGAAGGAAATGACAACATAAGAAAAACGTTACAGAAAAGGCTCTGGGACGGCGTCACAACCACTGAGTGACGCCATCACTTGAAGAATCAAGAGATCGTTTTTTTCAGAATTTACACGTGATGGCTCAGGCGACAGAGACAGCCTCAAGCTGACGGCGTCATGACCAGAATTATGAAGAGTGGTTAACAAACTGACGCCGTCACAATAAGTAGGTGCCAGATTTGAAACCCTAATGACGACAAGCTGACGACGTCACAATTAACAAGTGACGCCATCACAAATGTAACCTATATATATTTTCGTATTGTTTTCATTTTAAAGTGTGGAAATTTTTGGGCAACTTGGGAGATAAACCTTAGACGATTTACGTAGTTTTTCACGCCTTTTGGCCCCCCAAGACTCCCTGTATATTGAAGAGATAAGTTGTTTAATCAATCATTCAATTATGTTTATTTTTGATTGTTTGATTTCTTTATCTGCTATTCTTTTCATTACTACGCTAGGATAGATTTATTAGTATTTGCTTAGGATTGCATGAAACCTAGTTTTTGATTATTGTGTGTCGATTCTTGTTTGATTAGTTGTTTTTGCGTTAGGAGTAGGAAAATTGGCTAAGTAAAATTATACTAGCTTGAAGGTCCAACTAAACGCGTACTTATTTATTAACTTGATGTTCCTTGTATTTAATACTTGAATTGTGTTTGCATTATGGAAATTGAGAATTAAAAGGGCATTCTTAGGCGTCGCTCAATTAGAACATAGTTCATAGGAGTTAGGGAGTAACCAACCCTCGATTGATATTAAGGAATACAATGCACTAATTAAACAAGGAAGTGACAATTCAACTAATCAATAAAGGATAATTAGGGAGTAATGAAATTCTAAGTAAATACACTTTACTATTATACGAAGTTTACCAATTTACTTTTATGCATAGATAGTTTAGATTTAATTTAGTTTAATTAGTTTAAAAAACCAACTCTTCCAAAACCTAATATTTTCAATTGCTTTCTTAAAAACATAAAAGAACAAAAATAATCTTCCCTTAACCCTTGGACTCAATTCGATATACACTTCGAGCCTATCTCACTATTCTCCTAGAGAACTTTAAATCCCCCAAACTTACATATACTACACTTCAACGGTTAGGTACAGTGCCTAGAAGATTGTAAAACTTAGTGTGCTTCCCATATCCGCATCAACTATGCGTAAAATTAAATAATTGAGCTTCCAAAGTAATAGATTTGAGTTTAAAGGTTAATATTGACCTGAAAAGTACGATTTTCTACACTAACACTCATCATCCAACTAATCAAGCCTCTAATCATACCACACTTTCTAAGTCAAGACTTTCAACTCCTAACGCCTTCATTCATAATCACAATATGATAACATCAATATTAGACATATCATTTCCAAAGTTACTTACCTTGGCTTCCATGGATATGTTACCAAGAACATTCTCAACATCATTTTAATTCTATCCAACAATCATCATCAAGACCTATAACCATATTCATACAAAATTAATAACAAGGGTTTTACACAACCCATAAACACACCAAAATTACATTCTTAATCATCGTATGATCATATCTTGATCATATGATGAAATCCCCAAATCCTCTATATAACCCCTAACTCTGCAATTCATAAGTAACTCAACAATTAAATTACTTACTTGTGGGATTATTGCTTATGAAATTAACCCTTGAATTGAATACATAATTTCTTTATCACTAGATCATCAAGTTAGTCTTTCCTTCCTTTTTCTTGCTTCTAAACCGACACACAAACACACTCCTTAAGAATAAAGTAATGTGTAGAAACTTATAGAATTTCTTCCAATTTAAACTAGTCACATCTTTGGACAAGTGGCAATAGTAGTCCCTTAAGTCATTTCCTCTTATGATTGTGATACACTAATCTTTCTAAAACCATTTACAATATATATTTACTCATAGTTTGACTATCGGATTTGACTAACAAATCACTTAAAGCCTTCAACCTTATAAAATTTGAATTTAAACTTACTCCGATGACATTCTTGTAATTTAATACTTAAAAACAATTTTAGGGTGTTACAATTCTACCTCTTATTTAGATTTCGTCTACGAAATCTCTTTGCCTAGCGTTTGTGTTCATACACAAAACCCATCCACATCTTAAACCCCATTTATTCTTAACACACCCAAACCTATCCAATCATTTGCAACAATATACATAATTTGCAACACTAATTATACTATAACATAGTCATTTTCCTTAATATGCACTACTTCAAACTCATCTCTATCACAAAATTTCTAGAAATTTTCTACAAGGATGACGTGTCTCTTGGAAAATTTACTATTTTGACTTTGCATAAGTCAAGCTTTGATTAATACTTCCAAATTTTTTATAATTCCCAATTCTTATTGCCTTAAACAATTTTAACACACACACACCATTACGTCCATTTTAATTTAAGACAAGATCTATATGATACTTGACCATTATACAATTTGCACATTTTCTATGTGCCCTTACATTGCACTCTACATTCTCTACATTTCCTCGTCAACCCCAAGTTGACCTAATTCACCATTTATACTATTGCATATATAGTCTGCTCGACCTTTCCGCATATAAACCTTACATAACTTTATTCTATAACACACTCACTAATCCTAATTTACTCCTCGTACATATTTACAATACATTTTCATCAAGGTCTATAACCTTCACTAAGTTATCATGCCTTCCAATACATCAACTCCAAATCATTCATGACTTTAAGAAGAATGCAATCTATTTTAATTGTGCCTTTCTATGCACTATGCTATAACATGCTCACTATCATCACGTGCTTATGCTTACGCTTTAAGTAGTTGAGCTCATACCATTCAGTCTCTATTACCGCACACATTCATAAGTGGTTAGGCATGCTATACGAATTAGGCTATAAATTGGTCTTTAGTTAACACATAAATCATACTATTTTATTTTAATCATCTAATACCTCATGTCGGATTGATTCTCTAATCAATCATCTATGCATTCATACTATAACAAACATTCTCGTTTCCTTAGACATCAATTCAAATCCCATAGACTTTTCATTCATACAAACATACAACTTACATCTGACACTAAGAACAAGTGTCAGGATACTATAAAACACGTTCTAGCTATTTCGTCTATGGCTCATATAATTTTGAACATCAAACCACATCAATAAAACTTCACTCTATGAAATTCAAACATAACATGTACTTTTCAAAGCACTTAAAAATGGGAATTGATTTTCACTCTTTGGAGATTGATTGGGACACTCCATATTTGCATTAAATACTTGTACAGTATTAAAAATTTTACTTCAACTACTTGTACCTTGAGTGTGCAAATAATTTTTTAAAGTGTGCAAATTAATAGCCCTTAAACGTACACTAGTCTACCATGGAATTATATCACATATACATCAAGCATTCCTACTTAACATTTCTCTAACAAGTGTTTAACATCGTCAATCATAAATAAAATCAATTAGTCCATACCTAAATAACATATTTTGTTAATACAAATAAACCATAAAAATGTTTATTAATATTTAGCGATCTCTTTATGTTTTGTTGATAACAAATATAATGTTATCATAAGTAAAACTATAAGGATACATGTTATTTTTGTAAAGCATCTACATATAGTCATTTAATACAAATTGTTGTAATAAATAATTTGTTGTAATAGTTTATTAGGGTGGGTAAAAACCACAACCCATGATCCATACCCATGGAGCATATCCATAACCCATGGAGTTAACCCATACCCATTGACTAGATGCATTGCATCTATTAGATACATTGTATCTAGAGTTAACTACATTTTTGGTCCTTGTGGTTGTACCTAGATTTCACTTTTGGTCCATTTTTTCAAAAGTTGCGATTTTAGTCCAAAATGCATAGTTTGGTTCCACTTTTGGTCCATTTTTCTAACGAAATTAGTTCAGTCATTTAAGTCGAATTGTAAAGTGGCAACATTAGTCCTTTAACCTAACGGTCGTTAACAACGTTAGTCATTTATACCAAAGATCGTTTGCAACGTTAGTCGTCCTTTAAAAAAAATCGAAAAAAATGTTTTTTTGTCGAAATTTTTTTTTAAGATAAAAAATTTCAAAAAAAATTTTAATTTTTTTTTCTAATAAAAATTTTCTTAAAAAATTCTAAAAAAATAATTCGGAAAAAAAAATTTAGAAAAAAAATTTCTAATTTTTTTTTTTCTAAAATAAAATTCGAAAAAAATTTCGAAATATATTCTAAAAAAACTTTTTTTTTCCGAAAAAAAAAATTTTTTTTTAGAATTTTTTTTTAGAATTTTATTCTAAAAAAAAATTCGAAAAATATTCTAAAAAAAACTTTTTTTCCGAAAAAAATAATTTGAGATTTTTTTTTAGAAAAAAAAAATCTAATTTTTTTTTCCTAGAAATGGACTAAAACTATATCAAAAAATTTTTAGACATGTTTTTTAGAAATTTTGTACTAACCCATATCAAAATGGACTTAAACCATATCAATTTTTTTTTTTTTTTTTTTTTTTTTTTTTTTTTTTTTTTTTTTTATCAAAATGATAGTTTGGTTTCACTTTTCTAAAAAATTTTGTACTAGTTTCACTTTTCTAAAAAGTTTCTAAAAAATAGACTAAAACCATATCAAAATGATAGTTTTAGTACATTTTTTTTAGAAATTTTTTAGTCCATATCAAAAAATCGCAAAATGTCAATGCTAAAAAAATTTCTACAAAATGGCAATGCTAAAAGAATTTCTAAATTTTTTTTTTAATAAAAATTCTAAAAAAAAAACGTGTGTAAAAGTGTGTGTGATCTTTGGTATATTTTTTTTAAAACGTGTATACATTTTACACACATTTTTGCAATGTATATACGTTTTTTCAATGTATATACATTTTTAAAAAATTTAGATTTTTTTTAGAATTTTTTTCGGAAAAAAAAATTTTTTAGAATATATTTCGAAATTTTTTTCTAATTTTATTTTAGAAAAAAAAATAGAATTTTTTTTTTCTAAATTTTTTTTTCCGAATTATTTTTTTAGAAATTTTTAAGAAAATTTTTATTAGAAAAAAAAATTAAAAAAAAAATTGAAATTTTTTATCTTAAAAAAGAATATCGACAAAAATACATTTTTTTAGAATTTTTTTTTAAAGGACTAACTAACAGAAAGGACTAACGTTGCAAACGATCTTTGGTATAATTGACTAACGTTGTTAACGACCGTTAGGTTAAAGGACTAATGCTGCTACTTTACAATTCGACTTAACTAACTGAACTAACTTCGTTAGAAAAATGGACCAAAAGTGGAACCAAACTATGCATTTTGGACTAAAATCGCAACTTTTTGAACAAATGGACCAAAAGTGAAATCCAAGTACAACCACAAGGACCAAAAGTGTAGTTAACTCTTGTATCTAATTAGATACCCATGGTTCAAACCATAACCCATGACCTATGACCCATAACTCAAAAACCCATGGGCAAAGAAGAGCGTCTCATGAATCCCTGGAGTTACACTAGACGGATCCCTCAAGCAAGGGATCTGTGGGATCCGTGCAACAGTGGTAAGAATTTGCTTATAAATAGACAGCCATTTCTTCATTTTTACTTACCCCTCTTCTTACAAACTCTCTCATATATTATTACACTCTTCTGACAAAAGATCACTTAATCTAGAGAGTTGTTCTTCTTTCTTCTATTGTGATTCTCATATAGGTCCTTCTCTAAGGCGAGATCACGAGCATTCTACAAGTCATCCAAGCAAGGGGTCCTTGATTGATTTGTTCCTCCACAAGTTTCTGTAGCAAAGATCTTGTATTTCATATTTCACATATTTGTTGTGTTATAGTAGTGTTGGTTTGGTCCTCCTTGTTACAAACTCGGTATTTAGCTTTGTACCGGAAAAAGGTGTAAGCAACGTTGTGAAGGCTTCTCCGCCAAGTTGAAGGAGTTTGTTGACATAGTGCTTGAACTCTCGAGTAGGTGACTCGGGGAGTGGAGTACCGAACCACTATAAATCGGTTGTGTCATTTATATCCTTTACTTTACTTACTTTACTTGCATTACTCTTAGATCTATACTATCTCTACATCCATACGATTTCACATAACATCGAATCTAAAAGTTTTTGAAACTAACTTAATATCGGCAAAACTATTCAGCCCCTTTCTAGTTTTCCACAATTGGCATCAAGAGCTAAGTTTATAAAAGTTTTAAAGTAAACCGTATTTTAAAAACTTTTCGATCACTATGGGTTCTAAAAATTACAAGGAAGGGCAATCCATGCAACGACCTCCACTACTTGAAACTAATGATTTTATATATTGGAAAAATAGATTCGAAACGTATGTGAAGTCTAAAGATATTGATCTTTGGTACATCAATGTTGAAGGCGATTTTGAAGCCACTGCAAAAGATGAAAATGCCGTAATCATGTTAGGAGATATCTAAGGGCACTTCCATCCAAGTGGAGATCTAAGGTGACGGCAATCGAAGAATCAAAAGACTTATCAATCCTCACCCTTGATGAACTCATAGGAAATTTAAAATTTTATGAGCTTGTCCTCGCTAAAGATTCCGAAGCCTCAAAAGTGAAAGAGAAGCACAAATCTCTTGCCCTTAAAGCCAAGAAGGTCTCAAGCGATGAAGAGAACTCCTCTTTGGATAGTGATGACGAGGAGTATGCCATGGAGGTAAGGGACTTTAAGAAGTTCTTTAGAAGAAAGGGAAGATATGTCAAGCAACCATATGACGACAAGAAAGGATTCCGGAAAAGCAAAGAGGACGAGAAGGCAAGGGATGATTGCGCTTGCTTTAACTGTGGGGAACCAAACCACTTTATTAGTAAGTGTCCCAAACGTGATGAACAAAAATCATTCGTGAACGGTTCGTTGGGAATGAGCGAGGAGGAAGAAGAAGAAATTTGTCTCATGGCAAATGACGAGGTGTGCTTGAAGGTCGACCTAGATCCGGATGAGTGGATCAAGGATAGCGGGTGCACGAGGCACATGACCGGAAATAAAGATTTATTTTCCACATATGAATCCTTCAATGGAGGAAATGTGGTATTTGGAAATAGCAAAAGCAAAATCATCGGTAAAGGTACGATTTCTAACAAATCTCTAACCATTAACGATGTGTGTCACGTAGAAAACCTAAACTTTAACCTCTTAAGTATAGGACAAATATGTGATAAAAAGTGCAACGTACTCTTTAACGAAACCGGTAGTAAGATATTAAAAAATGGTATCACTATAGGTAGAGGAATTAGGAAGCATGGAGTCTATGTCATTAAAATCGGTAATGAACCTCAAGACAAACTTTGTCTTACTTCTATGGATGATACTTCGACCTTATGGCATCGAAGATTGGGTCATGCCAATATGCGACTTCTTCAACTGCTATCATCCAAAGATCTAGTAAGAGATCTACTAAAATTAAAATATGAACATCACTTTTGTGATGCTTGTAATGTAGGAAAACAAGTCCATGCTAGTCACAAAGCTAAGAATATTGTCTCTACAACTAAGTGTCTAGAATTACTACACATGGATTTATTTGGTCCATCCGCTATCCAAAGTTATGGAGGCAACTACTACACTTTGGTTATAGTGGATGATTACTCTAGGTACACATGGACTAAAAAAACGTTCGATTACTTTGAAATATTAAGTAAGAAAATCCAAAGACAATTAGGAAATAGTGTCTATTAGAACGGACCATGGTAGGGAATTCGATAATAAAGTGCAATTTGGAGCCTTTTGTGACGCTAATGGTATTACTCACAACTTCTCGGCACCTCGCACTCCACAATCGAATGAGGTAGTTGAAAGAAGTAATAGAACCCTACAAGAAATGAGTTGCACCATGCTAAATGAGCAATCCATACCTCATAATTTTTTGTGCAATGCCGTTGATACATCAACATTAACCGAGTCTTAATTAGACCATTTTTAGGAAAAACTCCATATGAGTTACTTAGAGGCAAAAAGCCTACGTTAAATCATTTTAGAGTCTTTGGTAGCAAATTTTTTCTACTTACCACTAAATGTTACCTTACAAAATTTGATCCTAAATCAACCGAAGGTATCTTTTTAGGTTACTCTCCTAATAGCAAAGCTTACGTCATATTAAATAAAGAAACAATGAAGGTTGAAGAGTCATTAAACGTAAAATTTGATGAGAGTCCACCCAAACCTACTCTACCTCTTGTCGATGACGAGATTGTCGAGAGTGAAGCTATTGAAATAAAGAAAAAGACAAACGAAGAAGAAGAACCTTTAAATAATGAAATCATCAATATTAAAGAGTCTAAAGATCACCCTGTAGATAAGGTCATAGGAAAATTAAACGAAAGAACCTTAAGGTCTCAAGTCCAAAACCATAGTAGCTTATTTTGTTTTGTCTCAACCATAGAACCTAAGAATACAAAAGAAGCCATAAAAGATGAAAGTTGGGTAATGGCTATGCAAAAAGAGTTAAATCAATTTGTTTCTAACAATGTTTGGACACTTGTCCCTCCACCTAGTAATGAAACCATAATAGGAACCAAATGGGTATATAAAAACAAGTAAGATGCAAACGGTGTAGTGTCTAGAAACAAAGCTAGACTCGTTGCTCAAGGGTATAATCAACAAGAAGGAATAGACTTTGATGAGACCTATGCCCCCGTGGCTAGATTAGAGTCTATAAGAATACTTCTTGCTTATGCTTGTGCTAATGATCTTAAGCTTTATCAAATGGATGTCAAAAGTGCTTTTCTAAATAGTTTTATTAATGAAGAAGTATATGTAGCTCAACCTCCGGGCTTTATCGATTTCGAAAAACCTAAACATGCGTATAAGTTAAAGAAAGCTCTTTATGGTCTTAAACAAGCCCCAAAAGCTTGGTATGATAGACTCAAGTCATTTTTAATCAAAAACAACTACACCATGGGGTTAGTTGATAATACAATTTTTAATAAAAAAAAGGAATCACATATAATCATCGTTCAAATATACGTAGATGATATTATATTCGGATCTACTTGTCAAGACATGTGTGATGATTTCTCTAAAATCATGCATGACGAGTTCGAGATGAGTATGATGGGAGAACTAAGTTTCTTTCTTGGTCTACAAATCAAACAAGTAGAAGATGGTATCTTCTTCAATCAATCTAAATACATAAAGGAGATGTTAAAGAAATTTGGTTTAGAAGAGTTAAAACCCATAAGAACACCAATGTCTTCCGACACTGTTAGGATTTAGAATATCCTATAGTTAAAGAGTTGGTCACCTCAAGTATATGTATTCGTTAGAAAGCTCATAGTCATAGTCTATTAGTGTTAGAAAGTAGTTTATTAAGTAACACCGTGGAGGACGGACGGGTCTTTTCTCACTGTATGCCTGATCCACAGCCCGTAGGAGGCGTGTCTTATAAGAACCTATAAATACCCTTTGCCTAACAAGGCAAAGGGTTGGAGCTTTTCAGAATATCATTTTTCTTTGTCTCACTAAAAGTTCCCAACTCTCTTCCACTTTCTCTCTCTAGACTCTAATTCATACGCCCCATATTGTGTGTTTGATTATGTGTTTGTGAAAACCAATATGTCGCAAATGGTATCAAGAGCCATGATTTGATCACTCATCTTTCATGTTCTTGGATTTCTAGTGGTTTTTATAAAGTTTTGGGTTTGAATGAGTTTAGAGTATTTTTCATCATTAAGATCATTTCTTGTGTTAAAGCTTGAATTTTGATATTACTTTTGTGTTTAGAATCATTATAAGTGTTTAAGTTTTAGTTTGGAAGGCTTGAATCATCGTGGTTGGATTGTTTTTGGATTGATAAGTGGTGTTTTTTGTGACAACTCGCAATTTCAAGTCATTTCTCAAGTTTCACTATTTCATCATTTATCGTAAACTAGGTTTACGTGTTCCAAATTCGCGTAACCTTAAAGGTTTAGCGGCGAATTCATGATCATATTATCACGAACATTTCATATGGACTAAGTTTAGTCTACATTTTATTAACATCATTTGTATCGTATTAGTTCATTCATGACATTGCATTTCACCTTAACCGCGTAAATTTTATATTAAATAAACGTTATCGCGTGAGTTATTATTTTTAACATTAATCCGTTACTTTCAAAAATGATCCCGGTATATTTTTATACTTACATTTAGCTTATAAAAACTATATTTTGAGTTTACCTAGTGTTTTAAACTTATTTTGTATATAAATCGTTAAATTTATATTATTACGACGTTTTTCTTAAAAACTACACGATAATTATTTTATCACTCAAATTTTACAAGAAATGTATTTTTACAATTTTTATGATCTCATTACACTTTACTTGGATCCATTAAAATTTATTTTTAGTCCATACTACTCTAATTTCACAATTGTATACAAGTTACAAAACATTTGTACTTACCTATCTTTACTTACACAATTATTTAAACAATACATATAAAAAAAAAAAAAAAAAAAAAAAAAAAATTGTTGACAAAAATCCCCCAAAACCGGTTATAGGGGGGATTGGTTGCATTTAATGTTTGTTGAATTGTTTTCTTTGATTGTACATATCTACACTCCAAGATTATTTACTTCACATTTCACTCATTCACTTTGCAATAATACAAGTAGCCAATATTTTTCTTCTCTCTTTGTTCTCCTTATACAAACCGGCCACATAAAGGTGTTACAAGAGATCATCAAATTTTTCTCAAGTTCAAGCATAAACAATCTAGATAACACTCTCACTAAGGTTTTGAAATAAAAACCTAGGGTGTTTAGGTTAATCCTTGTTCTAATCACCTCATCAAGTTTACTTGTAAGCATATTACTATCATTCTACATATTTCATCTTCATTTCATATTTATTTCTTCATATTTGGAGCAAACATGCATGACTTATGTTGATTTATACCATTTTTACATGATTTTTAGAGTTATATATATATAAAGGTCATCCTATAATTATTCCCTTGGTAGTTATTGGTCTTGATGATGTTTAGGAACCCATGACACCCTAAGAAGGTGTATGGTAGGATTAGATTAGCTTTGGAGTTGATTTGAAGGGATTGGAATAGGTTTAGTACGAGAAAAACTATTTTCGATAAGTATAAAAAGTGTTCTGTCCTTATTTTGTTTTTCTGGAAAATCCGACAGTAGGCACGAATTTTTGGCCTTGATATTTAGAAAATATACTTTAAAACGAATCCGTGGCCGCTTGAACGGATAAAAACGGAGTTATAACGAAGAAGTTATGAATTTTTAAAGTTTGACGACGAAATATATATTTTTCTGAAATTTCAGCAACCTATTTATCTTTTGTACGAGTCAAAAACGAGTCCTAAGCTTTACAAATTATTTCGACTTATCAAAAATATATTAGTATACTTTGATACGAAGCTAAGGGCGTATAATACGTAGAAAACGGATTTGAAACGACTAAGATATGCACGTTTTCATAAAATTGCCGTAACTATTATTTTCAGAAAAACTATATTATTTTTACGAGACAAGTGTTACGGTAACTAAAACGACCATGTTGAGGGCTGTTTTTAACCATGATGTGGAACTTTTTGGAACGAAATGTCTTCTAGAAAAATCAAGATCACCAAGCATATTTTTCAAAACGACCAACCGTTTGTATAGCGGAGTTGTGATAAATTAATTACGGTTGCTTAAACTTTGCCGAAACTCACTTTTTACACAACATTTAGACAAAATCACCATCTTTAACCCTTATTATCTTTATGTTCGAGACCTTTATGTCGAAAACTCCTGAACTGAAACTTCTATATTTTGATACAAACTTTCTAAAACTGTCGAGTTCGTTTCCTAACGATCGACGTACACCATTTTACGACTAGTTTTTCGAAGCCATTTTTGTCATTTTCATGAAATTTCCGACGACTTTGTTTTACGACGAAAAGTGATAATTTCACCATAAATCATTATAAAACTATTGTAGGATGACATTTTGACGTAAATACTTGTAAAGTGATTTTAGAATGGTCAAGACGTCAAAAGGATATTTTTCGTCGATAAGTATTATTTTCAAAAACTCACAAATGGTATAAATAACATACGAAATGCATGCATAACATTACATTGCAACTCATTACGTATCATATCTTTCACAATAGGTCAAGGTTAAAGTATCACACTACATCTCGGTGTACTCACTTTTGTCATCGCCTCATTTTACCAAGTGAGTCATAGCCCCACTTTTTCTCGTTTTAATTATTTATGAAACTCTTTGGGGGAGATGCATGCTCAATAATGTTTATTACATTCATGACTATTTGCAAATTATATGTTTATCCGAACTGAATGTTTAGTCATGCAAAGTAACAGTATTACCATACGTAGTATTTCCATAGTATATTCATTGGACTGATGGTCTTGGTATATTCATTGGACTGATGGTCTTGGTATATTCATTGGACTGATGGTCTTGGTATATTCATTGGACTGATGGTCTTGGTATATTCATTGGACTGATGGTCTTGGTACATTCATTGAACTGATGGTCTTGGTATAATCATTGCACTAATGGTCATGGAAAAATTTGAAACCGTACGAATTAGGTGTTATATTAAGTAACTATGGATACATTAAGTTATGCACTATTTTGTGAATTCATTTGACATCATGCGCTTGATCATAAACTATATCACATTTTGGCAATGGGTTGTGAATACACAGGTTACAAGTTTTGTATGGGCGGAACTTGGAACTGAGTGGATTTACAATGCCTTTGCTGCATAAACGATTTTGAAAGGCTTTACATTTCAATACAAACCCTATGAACTCACTCAACCTTTGTGTTGACACTTTTTTTAGCATGTTTTATCTCAGGTATCTAAGGCATATACTTCATGGCATGCATGTGGACACATCTTAGAGTCGCGGTGACGACGCGTCTCACTTGGGTTTTACTCACTTTAAACATCGTTTGAATTGTAACAAATTTATTTCCGCACAAATTGATTTTCATTTGGGACCTACTTTGTAAACTCTGATTGTTTTATTAAATCAAACGATGTTCTTTTCAAACGACACTTTAGGTCGTTCAATATAACTGTGATTGTGATGCTATGACAGTCAATCCCCAGGAATTCCATTCCGCTGCAAAAAACAGGTAATTTGGGGGTGTGACATTTTTGAAAGTTTCATGTATGCAATTTGAGTCTCTAATAGGATTTCTTCTATGCGATATGTCATGAAAACTATGCGATTTGTACTTTAATGAACACTTGTTGAAGCGATTTGTCATATTTTGTATGCGATTTTTCATATTCTGTGAAGCGATTTGACTAGTATGCGGTTTGTCTATTGAGACAAAATGACAAGAAAGGACAAAGTAGTGGAAGTAGTGGGTGTACTTGTGTACTATGCGATTTGTCAGTTTATGCGATTTGAGTGTTATGCGATTTTTCTGCTAAGCGTTTTGTCAACTTAAGCGATTTGTCTCTTAAACGATTTGTTAATCAAGCAACTTGACACTTAAGCGTTTTGACACTTATGCGATTTGAGTAGGAAGCGATTTACATAAGCGATTTGTCTAGGGTGCGATTTGACTGAAGCGGTTTGTCAAGTGTGCGATTTGTCTGTTGAGACTTGTCGTTTCTTCTTGTTACGTTTTACGGTTTTCTCTTGATTTAGTAAAATCCCATGAAAGAATCTATTTCCCGTTTAAATCAAAGAGTAGTAAAATCCCGTGGAATATGTAATCATGTCTATGATCACTTCTTCCGTTGCTGATGACGTTCAAGCTGCAGGATCTGATACTCGTCCTCCCATGCTGGATAGAACCGATTATGACTCTTGGGCTCAAAGAATCAGACTGTATTGCTTAGGAAAGGAAAATGGGGTTAACATACTTAAGTCAATTGATGAAGGACCATATCAAATTGAGACTACTAGGGATATCCTCGAAACTGCTGCTGATGGTTCAGTTGTATTGGGATTGGATAGACCAAAATTGTATGATGAGCTTGATGATAAGGAGAAAAAGATATACGATGCAGACATCAGAGCTTCAAACATTATACTTCAAGGTTTACCTAAGGATATCTACAAGCTGATCAATCACAACACTAAAGCTAAGGCAGTATGGGATAATGTTAAGATGCTTCTCTCTAGTTCCGAACTGACGAAAGAAGACAGGGAGTCTCAGCTTTATGATGAATTTGAGAATTTTAAAATGAAACCAGGGGAAAGTGTTTCTAAATATTATGTGAGATTCCACAAGCTTGTGAATGATATGAGGAACATCAAAATGACAATGCCAAATATCCAGCTCAATTCAAAGTTTGTGAACAACATGAATCCCGAATGGCACAAATTTGTCACTGAATTCAAGCTGAACAAAGGATTGAGGAACACCAATTACGAGAAATTGTATGCTTATTTTCTCCAAAATGAGAAGCATGCTGCATTTGAACGAATAGTCATGGAAAAGTTTAATACCAATATTGGTGATGCAAGTTCTTTAAATGATTCAACTGCATTCTACACTAATGTAGGAATAACCACCAAAGCATCACAAGTCATACCTACTGGGGATGGTAATCACAAACTTATTCCAGATCCAAGTTATAAGACTTCAGACTCATTCATGGAACAATTTGCACATCAAGTGGCTCTAATGGTTAAGCAAAACCTGAACTTTACCCCACCTACCAACAATCATCTCAGAACTGCTTCTAACCTTGACAATCATGCTACAGTTAAAGATGGAAGGGTAGTTGTACAAAACGTGCAGGGAAGGCAGAATGCTTATCTTCCACATAATGAGCAAGGAAATGTTGGGGTTGGTGCTGGTTATGGAAATGCTGGTATAGGTGGAGGATATGTGGGTAATCAGAATCGTGGAAGGAGCATGGCCCAGGGACAAGGAAAGCCAATCAAGTGCTACAACTGTGGTGGAGAAGGACACATAGCAAGGAACTGCACTCTTCCAAAACGTCCATAAAATGCAGAGTACTTCAGGGACAAAATGCTACTAGTGCAAGCTCAAGATAGTAGAGCTGTGTTGAATGAGGAAGAATTGTTGTTCCTAGCTGAGGGAAATGCCAAAACTTATGATGCTGATGTGGATGAATAGCCAGTGCAGGGTATGGGTCAGAACAATCCTAATGCATTTCAAGTTGCAGACTGTGATGCATTTGACTCTGATGTCGATGATGAACCAACTGCCCAAACCATCTTCATGGCTAACATTTCACCAATGGTCTCTCCAAAGGTCTCTTCACCACAACAGGCCAGTCCCTCCAAGGAGTCAATCATATCAGAGGTATTAAAATTATACGATGAGATTGATGGGCAAAAGATTCACGACAAAGTACAATCAACTGAAATCATTGAATCAAATATTGAAAATATGGGTAATAGTAATGTTGTCCCATATGATCAATATGTGAAACAAGATGAAAGTGAAATTGTACCAAGTGATGCATCTTCTGCAGTCAATGATGACTATATTTTTTATGAATACACTGCATGTACTCCTGATGATTCCATAACCTCTGAACTAAATGCCTATAAAGAACAAGTTGCCATATATGAACAGCGTGCTAAATTTGAACTGACTACCCGTGAGCAGGAGATGGATAACCAAATACGTACAGTTATTAGAAAAAGTAATTTTAGGGAAGAAATGTTAAAACAATAGTTAAAGTCCTTACAAGAAAAGCTCAATAAAACTGTTAAGCAAAAGCAAGAACTTCAAGAAAATGTAAAAGTGCTTAAACAGGAATTTACTAATAAGGAATCAAAACGTTTAAATGACTTTTCCAACCTAAAAACTTTGAAAAACAAACTTGAAAACAAACTGTACGTACAAGGGAACACCATTCAGACTGCTCACATGATCACTAAGCATAGAGTCTTAAGCGATAAGCATATTATTCCCCTTGTAAAGGAACCCAATCCCGAGTATGGTAAAATAGCTAGAGCTGCTCAAAAGGTAGTCTATGATGGTAATGAGATCCTTAAGCCTAGGCAAACACCATCATGTATAGGAAGCACTGAAGAGGATATAAAATTAGAAGATGCCTCTAGGGAGAAAATGGCAAAGAAGTTAAATTATCCTTGGTGTATAAATAATAATATAATGCTTAAATCCCATAATTACACTAAAGAAAATTGGATAGCCTTGAATAAGTTTAAACCTCAAACTCAATTAACCCCTGAGCAAGTACTCTGGAAGAAAGATTTGGATAAACAAAAAATTGATAATCTTATTAAGAAGAATCCGCCTTGTAGGATAATGCCTTCAGCCACTGTGTATCCCCCAAATACACCTATGCATTTAGTGCCCAGAACTCTTTCTAATCAAAGCAAGACCTTAATCAGCCTATATGTAGTTTATCAATTATTTGTTGATTTTGAGAAAAACGTGTAAGAAGAGAATTACACCCACAGGGATTACTGAAGGGGAAAGGGGTTTTGAGCAAACTAAAGAGTGTTATTTAATTGAGGTCATGCCTTTCTTTAAACTACTAAAAGAACAATTTGGGAGTCTTCAAAAGAGCATAGATACAGAGATTAAAGAAATGAAAAAGGTGTTCAATGAAATGGAAATTGAGGTCAAAGATTATGAATGTGAACTTAAAAGTAATGAAATTGAGAGGAAAAATCTTCTTATCTTAAATGATAACTTGATTTCTAGATGTGTTGCTCAGGATGTGTTCTACACTGTTACGAATTATTCTATTACTGTTTCTCAATTTCATGAATTATCTGTTGCCTTGAAAGTTTCCCATGATCGTGTTATTGAGCTTGAGTCCACAAATTCAAAATTGTATGAGAAAATAGAACAAGGTGATCATGATAAATTGGTCAAACTTTTTTATAAATTGGAAGTTGAACATCTTGCTTTGCAATTAAAATATCAACATCTAAAAGAAAATGTTAAAACCTCAAATGCCAAGACATCCTCGGATACTCCTGAGTTTGATACAGTTTTTGAAATTAGCAAACGTGATGAACAGATTCGAGCTCATTGTAACACGATCAAAAGATTGAAAACCAAAATCTCACAATTAAAGAGTGAAAAGAATGATGTGACTAGCTCCCAAATGCCTCCTCCTTTAGATTCTCAAAATTCTCAAAATTTTCATTTTCAAAACATCATTAATGCATTACAACATAAAAATGAATGTTTTCTAGCGGAAAATGAAAAGGTTAAATTGCATTTCAAAGAATTATATGAATCAATTAAAGTCACTCGTGACAAGAACAACGAAAAGGTAACTTCTTTGCAAAATGAAATTGAGAATCTGAAGAGTTAGGTAAAAGGGAAAATGCCAATCACCAATTGTGAGACTACTGCACCAAAGGTGCCTGCTTGTGCTAAATATGCTATGACTATGAAGTACATTCCACCTCATCTTAGGAATAATGAACTTGCACTTCAAACATATTTTTCGTACCTTAAGGATAGTCTAGAATGTCTCCGTGAGATTGTTGAAGAGGATAAGATAGAGAAGCCACTTGATTGTGCGATTAAGGATGCATGCTTATATGCCAAACGATCTCAGGAGCTGTTAGAATGCCTAATAACTATATGTACTAAATTTGGTACTAAGAAAGATAGAGTCGTTATGCCTTGCTCTATGCCCAAAGTCAAGCAAGTGTCCTTTGATGTGCCTCATATTACTTCAGATCCCAACACTTCTTGACCAGGAATGCAGAAAGTAGTGAAACCAACTAATGTTCCCATCGTTCCCTCTACAGGAGTAATCAGTGACACTAAGGCAAGCAAGTTAAAGCCTCCAGGCAATACAAAGCAAGATAGGACCTCGCAAGCTAAGATTGATCAAGGGAATAAAGTAGAAGACCATCCTAGGAACAATAAGTTTGAGTTTAATAAGACGAATCGTGTTGATTCTAGTATTAGCTATAAGCGTACTGTAATTAATTCAAATTCTGCTACGATTTGCAAAACATGTAATGAATGTTTGGTTTCTGATACTTTTCATGAATGTGCTGTGAATAAAGTAAAATATGTTGCTAAGTCTCTAGTCAAACCTGTTAGAACTGCTAAACAGGTTAAGGATGTCAGAAAACCATGGTGGAAAAAGCTTAAAAAACACTGGAAACCAACAGGAAGAAAATTTAGTAATGTAGGTTATCAATGGAAATCTACTGGTCGTAAATTCAATCTTATTAAATTGTGCCCTAAATTATCTAGATCAATTCCCATTAGGAAATGGATGCCCACTGGTAGAATTATACCTTTGACAAGTGAACACACTTTGAATAGATCTACTGTCACTACTAGTCCTGCATCTACCTCTAATGATATCATTGATTCTGCTTCTGATGTGGGTGTTCCAATCTCATTTACTAACCAAATGGAACCCATTCTTGCATGGGGATCCAAATTATTCAGTCATCCATACTTGTTTGTGTTCAACTACAGGTCGTATAAATCGTTCTGTGATATTTGGACTCAAGTTGTTCCAAGCATATGACTGGAGATCGCTCGCGGCTCATGAACTTCGTGAGTAAATTCATCGGGACTGTTAGATTCGGGAATGACCACTTTGGGGCAATTATGGGTTACGGAGACTATGTTGTTGGTGACAGTGTAATTTCCAGGGTCTATTATGTTGAAGGTCTTGGTCATAATTTGTTCTCTGTTGGTCAATTCTGTGACTCAGATCTAGAAGTGGCCTTTAGAAAACATACTTGCTTCGTTAGAGAGCTTGATGGTGTTGAACTTTTAAAAGGAACCCGTGGAACCAATCTGTACACCATCTCCATCGAATACATGATGAAGTCCTCTCCAATCTGCTTGTTGTCAAAGGCTTCGAAAACAAAGTCATGGTTATGGCATCGTCGTCTCAATCATTCGAACTTCGGAACCAAAAATGATCTTTCTAGAAAGGACCTTGTAAGAGGTTTGCCCAGATTGAAATATGAGAAAGATCATCTTTTTTCAGCATGCCAATTGGGAAAAATCAAGATACACGCCCATAAACCCAAACCTGCAAACTCAATTATGGAAGTTCTTTATACTCTTCAGATGGATTTGTGCGGACCCATGAGAGTGCAAACCATAAACGGGAAGAAATATGTGCTAGTCGTGGTTGATGACTATTCTCGGTTCACCTGGGTTATGTTTTTGAGGTCAAAGGATGAAACTCCATATGTCATCATCAAACTTATTAAACAGCTGCAGGTTCGACATAATAAAATGGTCAGAATTATCCGAACAGACAATGGAACTGAGTTTGTAAACAAAGAACTGAGTCAGTTTTACAAAAGCATTGGAATCAGCCATCAAAGAAGTGTTCCACGTACTCCTCACCAGAATGGTGTAGTTAAAATACGAAATCGGAATCTTGTCGAAGCTGCAAGGACTATTCTGATTTACTCAAAGGTTCCAATGTTTCTCTGGGCGGAAGCTATTGCCACTGCATGCTACACCCAAAACCGTTCCCTTATTCACACCACTCATGGAAAAACCCCTTACGAACTTGTCCACAACCGTAAACCAGATCTTTCCTTCCTTCGTGTATTTGGTGCTTTATGCTATCCAACGAATGATGGTCAAGATTTAGGAAAGTTAAGAGCTAAGGCGGACATTGGAGTTTTTGTTGGTTACGCACCAAACCGGAAGGGTTACTGAATCTACAATAAAAGAACTCGAGATATCATGGAAACTATTCACGTCACGTTCGATGAGCTGTCTGAGCAAATGGCTCCTGAACAATCTAGTTCTGGACCCGCATTTCAACAGTCATTAAGTAGTCCCATTAGCTATTCTCTTGTATAGAATCCCTCACCTACAGTTCCATATGTACCTCCATCGGGAGAAGATTTGAAGAAATTGTTTGATCCAATGTTTGATGAATACTATGAACCTCTTGATAATGCTCATTCTACACCATCAACAATGGCGACTCCTAATCCAATCAACACAGACAATCCAACTATTTCTGTGTCTCTATCTCAAGAAGCGCCTGCTGCAGATCACTCATCATCATCCTCAAATCCTCAATCCTCGAGTGTACATCATGGAAATGTTTCTGCCAACTATGATGGAGATAACCCCTTTGCCACTCCAGAAGATGAACCGTTTGTAAATATATTTTCCCCTGAACCAACACCTGAACTATCTTCATCAGGGGATCCAAACTCTGGTACATCAGTTCCTCATCACCAACCACATAAACATCTCCGAAAATGGACACATGATCATCCATTGGATAACATTATTGGAAACCCGTCTCGTCCGGTATCCACTCGTAAACAACTTACCACAGATGCCTTATGGTGCTTCTTCAATTCTGTATTATTAAAGATCGAACCTGATGTGCTATTTCATCCTGCTTTTAATATTTATAAAACTTAGATAACTTAGGATAGACACATACTAACGGGTAGAGTACCCGATCAGATGTAGTAAAGCCTTAGGTAAATCTGAGTATCGTCCTGATTGTACAATATTTTGTACGACCAGGCCTTCGATGGTGATCGAAGGGTATGAGGGGTGATATGCTTGCGCCAAACTTGTAGTCAATCTGCAATAAGAAATAGTAGACACTTCGTTAAGTGATTGCGTAGGGGTTGGGCCCTGCGAACCACCTCCGGCGTGTGAATAAGTATGTGATATGAGTTATGGATAATATGATGTATGTGAAATACTATGTTAAGTGAACATACCATTGAAATGACTTGTCCAACCTATTTATAGGTGTCACAATTCTCAAATTCCGGTCATTTCTTAAATTAAATATGCATCATATTAGTTCATTCATGGCATTTCATTTCACATTTAACGCGTAATTTTTATATTTAAATAAACGTTGTCGCGTGAGTTATTATTTTAAATATTTAATCCGTTACTTTCAAAAATGATCCCGATATATATTTTTATAATCACATTAGTTTAAAAAAAAAAAAAAAAAAAAAAAACTATATTTTGAGTTTTCCTAGTGTTTTAAATTCATTTTGTATATAAATCGTTAAATTTATATTATTACGACGCTTTCCTTAAAAATTACACGACAAATATTTATTCTGTTAGGAATTAGAAATTCCAGGTATTAAAGAGTCGGTCACCTCAAGTATATGTAATCGTTAGAAAGCTCGTAGTCGTAGTTCTTTTAAGTTAAGTAGTTATTTAGTTAAGTAACACCGTGGAGGACGGACGGGTCTTTACCCACTGTATGCCTGATCCACAGCCCGTAGTGTGGCGAATTATGTAAGACTATAAATACTCTCTACCTTCCAAGGTAGAGAGTTGGAGCTCATAATAATATCTTTCACTTTCTCTCACTAAGTTCCCTAAACCTCTAACTTTCTCTCTCTAGAATTCCATCTTATTCGCCACCTTGTGTTATGGTTTGATGTGTATGTGAAAAGTTATATCTTACAATTGGTATCAAGAGCCATGGTTAGATCATATCTTGCACATCTTTGGATTTATAGTGGTTTTTAGGTGGTTTTTGAGTTTGAAAAAGTTTAGTGGTTTTTGCATCATTTGGTTGATTTCTTGTGTTAAAGTTTGAATTTTGTTGGTACTTTTATGTTTAGAATCATCAAAAGTGTTTAGGTTTTCATTTGGTAAGCTTGAATCATCTTGGTTGGGTTGTTTTTGGATTGAAAAGTGAAGGTTATTTGGTTTTTCAACCTGGCGAATTAGCTCTCGGACTTGTTTTCTTGGTAGCGACTTACAGTTATAAAATCTAGCGAGTTAGAGCTAGCGAGTTACAGTACAAGTAGTGGAATCTCCACTACGGTTAGCGACTTGTGGTAGCGAATTAGTCTGTAGCGAGTTGCTCTTTAGCGACTTGCATATCTAGCGAATTGTGTAGCGAATTACTGCACAAATTTGGCTAGCGACTTAGTCTGTAGCGAGTTACTACTTAGCGAATTGCTCTTCTGTTGGCGACTTGGGATTCTAGCGACTTAGACGTGTAGCGAGTTAAGGGTTAGCGACTTAGTGCACTAATTTCTAGCGACTTAGTGCATTATTTGGTAGCGAGTTAGCATCTTATCATCTAGCAACTTGAGTGATTGTTTACGGTTTTCTCTTGATTTAGTAAAATCCCGTGAAAGAATCTATTTCCCGGTTTAATCATAGAGTCATAAAATCCCGTATAATCTGTTAACATGTCTACCAACATTCCCACTGTTCCCACTGTCATCTCCACTGTTGCCGAGGATGTTCAAGCAGCTGGCTCAGATACTCGTCCACCAATGCTTGACAGAACTGACTACGATTCTTGGGCTCAACGAATCAGATTGTATTGCCTTGGAAAGGAAAATGGTGTCAACATTCTCAAATCCATTGATGAAGGACCATATCGGGTTGAGACGACTAGAGACATACTTGATACTAATGAAGATGGTACTCCTGTCTACGGAATGGACAGACCTAAGATGTACAATGAGCTTGATAATGAGGAGAAAAAGAGATTCGATGCAGATATCAGGGCTTCAAACATTGTTCTTCAAGGTCTTCCTAAAGACATCTACAAGCTGATCAATCATAACACTGATGCAAAGGCTGTTTGGGATAACGTTAAGATGCTTCTCTCAGGTTCAGAATTAACTATGGAAGACAGGGAATCCCAACTCTATGATGAATTTGAGCACTTCAAGATGAAACCAGATGAGAGTGTCTATGAGTACTATGTGAGATTTCATAAGTTAGTGAATGACATGAGGAACATCAAGATGACTATGCCTAACATTCAGTTGAACTCAAAGTTTGTGAACAACATGAATCCCGAATGGCACAAGTTTGTCACATCTGTGAAACTCACTAAAGGATTGAAGCATACAAACTATGAGCAACTCTATGCCTTCCTCCTTTAGAATGAGAGACATGCTATGTTTGAAAAATTGATTCTCAATCAGTTCAAAACTAACCCAGGAGAGACAAGCTCATCTAATGATTCAACTGCCTTCTACTCAAACATTGGAATCACAACCAAAGCATCACAAGTCATTCCCTTGGGTAATGGTAATCACAAACTCATCCCTGATCCTCAGTTCAAACAAGCTGATGCTGATGCACGCGTGGAGAACATCGTTAATCAAATAGCTCTACTCATTAGTCAAAACATGAACTCTCTCCCACAAACCAACAACAACCAACGAACTGCATCTAACCCACATAATCAAGCCACTGTTAAAGATGGAAGGATCGTGGTGCAACCAGTTCAGGAAAGACAGTATGATCAGGGGAGAGGTGGAGCTGGGAGAGGTTATGTTGGAAACCAGAATCGAGGAAGAAATGGTAACCAAGGTCATGCTAAGCCAATCAAATGCTTTAACTGTGGTGGTGAGGGACACTTTGCAAGGAACTGCACATCTCCAAAGCGTCCACAAAATGCCGAATACTTCAGAGATAAGATGCTGCTGGCTCAAGCTCAGGACAATGGTGCTACTTTGAATGAAGAGGAACTGCTGTTTCTTGCTGAAGGCAATGCCAAGACCTATGATGCAGATGTAGATGAGCAGCCCATTCAGGAGATAGGTCACAATCATCAAAATGCCTTTCAAGTCGGTGACTGTGATGCATACGATTCTGATGTAGATGATGGACCTACTGCACACACAATCTTTATGGCTAGCATCTCTCCAATGGCTTCTTCCAAGATCTCTTCTTCACCACAAGCTGGCCCATCCAGGGACAAACTCATTTCTGAGGTATTAAAGCTATATGATGATGCTGATGTGCAACAGATGCATGACAAAGTACAACCAACCGAAACTTTTGAATCAAATATTGAAAATACGGGTAATATCAATATTGTCCCATATGATCAATATGTGAAACAAAGTGAAAGTGAAGTTGTACCTAGTGATGCATCTTCTGCAGTCAACAATGACTATGTTTTTGATGAATTCACTGCATGTGCTCCTGATGATTCCATTATCTCTGAACTAAATGCATATAAGGAACGTGTTGCCATTTATGAACAACGTGCAAAATTTGAGTTGACCACTCGTGAGCAGGAAATGGATGACCAAGTACGTACAGTAATTAGAAAAAGTAATTTTAGAGAAGAAGTATTGAAACAAGAATTAAATTCTTTGCAAGAAAAACTTTCTAAAACAGCTAAGCAAAAACAAGAACTTCAAGAAAACGTGAAAATGCTTAAGCAAGAATTTAATGCAAAAGAATCAAAGCTCTTGAGAGATTTTTCTAATCTGAAAACTTTGAAAAACAAACTTGAAAACAAGTTGTACATACAAGGAAACACCATTCAGACTGCTCACATGGTCACCAAACATCGAGTATTAAGCGATAAGCATAGCATTCCCCTTGTTGAGGAACCAAATCCTGAGGTAATCAAAAAGGCTAGAAATACTCAAAAGGTGATTTATGATGGTAATGAAATTCTTAAGCCTAGGCAGAAACCTAGTTGCGTTGAGTGCACGGAGGAAGATAAGAAATCAGATGAAGTCACTAGGGAAAGGATGAACAAAAAACTAGATGACCCCAAATGCAAAGAGAAGAACATAAATATCACTCCTCATGATTATAAGAAGGAAAACTGGATTGCATTAAACAAGTTTAAGCCTCAGACTTTGTTGACTCCCGAACAAGTCTTCTGGAAAATGGATTTAGATAAGCAGAAAGCCGAAAATATTGTAAAAACAAATCCTCCCCTTTGGAAAATGCCTAAAGCTACTGTGTATCCTCCTAACACACCAATGCATCTTGTTCCTAGAACAATTGCCACTAAAAGCAATATCTTAATTAGCCAATACGTTATTTTTCAACTATTTGTTGATTTTGAGAAAACTTGCAAGAAAAGGATCACACCCACTGGCATAACTGAAGGAGAAAGGGGTTTTGAACAAATGAAAGAATGTTATTTAACTGAGGTCATGCCCTTCTTTAAACTTTTAAAGGATCACTTTGAGAGTCTTAAAAAGGGGATAGAAACAGACATTAAGGGGATGGAAAAGGAATTTGATGCAATAATAGTTGAAATTAGTGATTATGAGCGTGCATTAAAATATAATGAGATCGAGAGGAAGAACCTGCATACATTGAATGAGAATCTTATTACTGAATGTGTTGCTCAAGATGTCTTTTTTACTGCTTCAAATTGCTCTATTAATGCTTCCAAATTTCATGAACTATCTGTGGCCCTGAAAGTCTCCCATGATCGTGTCATTGAGCTTGAAAAAACTAATTCTAAACTTAATGAGAAAATTGAACTGGATGATCATGACAATTTGGTTAAACATTTTTCTAAACTAGAAGTTGAGTATTTTAATCTACAACTAAAATATCAACATCTCAAAGAAAATGTCAAAACTTCAAATTTCAAGACATCTTCAGATGTTCCAGAGTTTGATGCAGTTTTTCAAATAAACAAACGAGATGAACAGATTCATGCTCAGTGTAACACGATCAGAAAGTTGAAAGTCCAAATCTCTCAATTAAAGGGTCAAACGAACAATATGACAGGTTCCCAAATGCCTCCTTCTTTAGATTCTCAGAATTCTCAAACGTTTCATCTTCAAAACCTAGTAAATGCTTTACAAAAGGAAAACGAAAGTTTCCTTGAAGAGAATGAAAAGGTTAAACGTCATTTCAATGAGTTGTTTGAATCAATTAAAGTCACTCGTAACAAAAACAACGAACAAATAACTTCATTGCAAAAGGAAATTGAGAATCTGAAGAGTCAGGTAAAAGGGAAAATGCCAATGATCAATGCGGAGAATGTTGTATCTAAGGTTCCCTCTGGTAATAAATCTACTTTATCTGTGACATATGTCCCCCCTCACCTAAGGAACAACAAACTTGCCATTCAAACATATTTCTCATCCCTTAAGGATTGCTTAGAATGCCTGCGTGAGATTGTTGAAGAGGATAAGCTAGAGAAACCTCATGATAATGCAATTGGACATGCATGCTTATATGCCAAACGATCTCAAGAAATCTTAGAATGTTTGATCACTATATGCCCAAAGACATTAGGTGAGAGAGTTAACCCCTTGATTCCATGCTCAATGCCTAAGGCCAAACATGACATGCACTCGATTCCCAATAGTTTGAATGTGAGGAGTAGTGCACCAGTGAGTAGTTCAGATTTTAGATCTGTCAATACTAGGAAAGTGAACTCAAATGTGCCTTCTAGGAGTACTAATCTCAGTACCTCTAATGTTAAGAAAGTGAACCTGAGTGCACCTGCATGTAGTTCAGATCCCAGCACATCTAAACAGGTGGTGCAAAGAGTAGTAAAACAAACTAATGTTCCCATTCCCTCTACAGGAGTAATCAGTGACATTAAAGGGAGCAGGTCAAAGTCTCAAGACAATACAAGGAATGATAGGACCTCTCAAGCTAAGAATGTGCACTGGAAGAGAGTAGAAGAACAATCTAGGAACCTTAAGTTTGAATCGAATAAAACGAATCGTGTTGATTCTAGTATTAGCCATAGGCGTACTGTGATTAATTCGAATTCTGATGCTATTTGCAAACCTTGTACTAATGATTGCTTGAATTCTGTTTCTAATCATGAATGTGATGTTAATGTTTTGCCTAATGATGTTAATTGTCCAGTTAATGTTGTTAATGCTAAAATTCATGCTAAAAAGGCTAAAAGGCAAAAGCGAAAGAGAGTTAGAAAACAATGGAAACCCACAGGAAGAACATTCAGCAGAATAGGCTTTTATTGGATACCTGTTGGTCATAAGACTAATCAGATAATGCCCACTAGAAAATGGATGCCTACTGGTAGAACTATTCCCTTAAGAAGTGGTCACACTGTAAATAGGGCTAATACAGACACTAGTATTGCATCTATTCACAATGATTCCATTCCTTCACTGTCTGATATGAATGCTTCTATTTCTGATGTGGGTGGTCCAACTGTTGCTACTAACCAAATGGAACCCATTCTTGCATGGGGATCCCAAATATCCAGTTATCCATTCTTGTCTGTGTTCAACTGCAGATCGTTCAAATCGTTCTGTGGTACCTGGACTCAGGCTGTTCCAAGCATATGACTGGAGACCGGTCAAGGCTCATGAACTTCGTGAGCAAATTCATCGGGACTGTTAGATTTGGTAATGATCATTTCGGTGCTATTATGGGTTATGGAGATTATGTTGTTGGTGATAGTGTCATCTCCAGAGTGTATTATGTGGAAGGTTTAGGTCATAATCTGTTCTCTGTTGGTCAATTCTGTGATTCTGATCTAGAAGTGGCCTTCAGAAAATATACCTGCTTTGTTAGAGATCTTAATGGTAAGGAACTGTTGAAAGGAACTCGTGGCTCAAACCTTTACACTATCTCTATCGATGACATGATGAGAGCTTCACCAATATGCTTGTTATCAAAGGCTTCAAAAACAAAGTCATGGTTATGGCATCGTCGTCTCAATCACTTGAACTTCGGCACAATCAACGATCTTTCCAGAAAGGACTTAGTTGTAGGTTTACCTAGACTAAAGTATGAAAAGGATCATCTTTGTTCAGCATGTCAATTGGGAAAAAGCAAGAAGTATGCCCATAAACCCAAACCTACTAACTCTGTCACAGAAGTTCTTCATATGATTCATATGGATTTATGTGGACCAATGAGGGTGCAGAATATCTTTGGGAAGAAATATGTGTTAGTTGTGGTTGATGATTATTCTAGATTCACTTGGGTCAAGTTCTTAAGGACAAAGGATGAAACTCCTGATATCATCATCAAACTCATCAAACAGCTGCAGGTTAGACTAAACAAAACTGTCAGAATTATCAGAACAGACAATGGAACTGAGTTTGTCAACAAACAACTTAGTGAATTCTATGAAAGCGTTGGAATCAGCCATCAAAGAAGTGTTCCACGAACCCCTCAACAGAACGGTGTAGTTGAAAGACGAAATCGTTCTCTTGTTGAAGCTGCTAGAACAATGCTGATCTACTCAAAGGTTCCAATGTTTCTCTGGGCTGAAGCAATTGCCACTGCATGCTACACACAAAATCGCTCCCTGATTCACACCACTCATGGAAAAACTCCATACGAACTTGTCCACAACAGGAAACCTAATCTATCTTTCCTTCGTGTGTTTGGTGCATTGTGCTATCCAACTAATGAGGGTCAAGACTTGGGTAAACTTAGAGCTAAAACTGACATTGGAATATTTGTAGGATATGCACCCAACAAAAAGGGATACCGAATCTACAACAAAAGAACCCGAAATATCATGGAAACAATTCACGTTACGTTTGATGAGCTGACCGGTCAAATGGCTCCTGGACACTCCAGCTCAGGACCCGCACTTCAAAACAGTCCTATTGGTTCATCTCTTGTTCCAAACTCCTCTCAAGAAACTCCATATGTACCTCCATCTGAAGATGATGTAAAGAAACTGTTTGATCCCATGTTTGATGAACTGTATGAGTCTACTACTAATGAGGTGCTGATCCCTACAACAGAGGATGCTCATATTCCAGTGAATGAAGTCAATTCATCAGTCTCTATATCTGTAAGTCAAGAAGCACCTGCTGCTGATCCTTCAGTCTCATCAACAAATCATCTCTCTTCAAATGTACATCATGGAAATGTTTCTGGCACCAATGATGAAGTTAATCCCTTTGCAACTCCTGAAGATGCTCCATTTGAAAACATATTTGCTACTCCTGTATCATCATCAGAACCATCTTCTTCAGGAGACATCGACTCAGCTACTTCAGTTCCTCAACAAATGCCACATGAACACCTCAGAAAATGGACTCACGATCATCCATTAGACAACATCATTGGAAATCCCTCTCGTCCTGTATCAACCCGGAAGCAACTCGCAACCGATGCCTTATGGTGCTTCTTCAACTCCGTACTATCTAAGATCGAACCAAAAGACGTTAAAACTGCCATGAATGAAGATAGCTGGTTCAATGCTATGCAAGATGAAATTCATGAGTTTGATCGTCTGGATGTATGGGAGTTAGTACCTGCTCCAGACTGTGCTATGATTATAGCTCTAAAATGGATCTTCAAAGTAAAACTTGATGAGCATGGTGATGTGTTGAAAAACAAGGCTCGATTGGTTGCTAAAGGATATCGTCAAGAGGAGGGTATAGACTTTGAAGAATCATTTGCTCCAGTTGCTCGAATCGAGGCAATCAGAATCTTTTTGGCTAATGCTGCAAGCAAGAACATGGCGGTATATCAGATGGATGTAAAGACGGCATTTCTGAACGGAGATCTTAAAGAAGTCGTCTACGTCAGCCAACCTGAAGGATTTGTAAATCAAGAGCATCCTACTCATGTTTATCGTTTGAAGAAGGCTCTTTACGGTTTAAAGCAAGCTCCAAGGGCTTGGTATGATACACTCTCAAAGTTTCTTCTTTCAACCGGATTCAGCAAAGGAGCAGTTGATCCTACATTGTTCACCAGGAAGTCAGGCAAACATTTAACTCATGTTCAAATTTATGTTGATGATATTATTTTTGCCTCGACTGACCCAATGGAATGTGATCGTTTTTCTAATGAAATGAGTTCAAAGTTTCAAATGTCAATGATGGGACAAATGTCATTTTTCCTGGGATTACAAATTTCACAAAGTCCCGGAGGCATTTTCATAAATCAATCTAAATATGCAACAGAGATTTTAAAGAAATTTGGATTTGATTCAAGTGACCCTGTTGACACCCCCATGATTGACCGAACCAAACTAGATGAGGACCTCTCAGGGATCATGATTGACCAAACGAAATATAGGAGTATGATTGGATCCCTGATGTATCTCACTGCTAGTAGACCAGACATTTTGTTCTCTGTGTGCATGTGTGCTAGATACCAGGCTAAGCCTACTAAAAAGCACCTTGAAGCAGTTAAACGGGTCTTTCGGTATCTCCAAGGAACCATCAATATGGGACTATGGTACCCGAAGGACACCGGTATGTCACTAACGGCCTATGCAGATGCTGATCATGCAGGTTGTCAAGATACACGTCGAAGTACGTCAGGAGGTGCTCAGTTTTTGGGTGATAAGCTTGTGAGCTGGTCTTCAAAGAAGCAAATGAGTACTTCTATTTCCTCTACAGAGGCTGAATACATAGCCATGTCATCTTGTTGTGCTCAAATCTTATGGATGAGATCTCAATTATCTGACTATGGCTTTGAATTCAACAAAATACCTCTGTACTGTGATAATAAAAGTGCTATTGCTCTCTCATGCAACAACGTTCAACACTCAAGAGCAAAGCATATCGACATTCGACATCATTTCATCAGGGAACAAGTGGAAAAAGGTGTGGTGGAACTATATTTTGTGAGGTCTGAATATCAGTTAGCAGACATCTTCACCAAAGCTCTTCCAAGAGAACGTTTTGAGTTTATTCTTCCACGTCTTGGTTTGAAAAGCCTTCAACCAGAAACTCTCAAACGTCTTCAGGAGGAAGACGAGGAGTAAAGGTCTATCTTCATCTATCTCATGTACATATATATTTGAAAAACAAAATACAAAAATATAAAACTTTCAAAATCCATAAAAAATTTTAAAAAAATTCGAAAATTCTTCAAAAAAAAAAAAAAAAAAAAAAAAAAAAAAAAAAAAAAAAAAAAAAAAAAAAAAAGTGAAAGTTTGTCATTTTTGTCATTTTTCTTCCGGTTCGATAATATCTACGGTCTTTGTGCTGTCATTCAAAGAATGACACGGGTCTTTAGATGTTGTTCGAATTCTTTAAAAAAAAAAAAAAAAAAAAAAAAAAAAAAATATATATATATTTTTGGGAGAAAGAGAAATGGTTTATTGTCATTTTCAGGCAATAACCCGCTTTTTAAAGAAAGAACAGAGCCATGTTTTACCATGTTTTTCAAATTCCTATGCTCTGATTCTATAAACTCCTATCTGCTGAAAAACAAATGCTTTGCAAAATAACTCGGATTCTATTTTTGATAATCATCAGGACTTATATGTCAAATTCTCTATCTCTCAATCAACAACCTATGTCATTGATTGAGGGGGAGAATGATTTCAATTAAATTAAAAAGTTATTTGGCATTAAAATTGTTTTCAAAAGATATACATGCATGTTTTATAAATGGAGTTTAAAGTCTCAAAATCCGATCCGTATCAGTTAAAACACTTTCACAATCAAGTCACAATTCTCCTTAAAAGCTTTCAAAATCAATTTAAATCTATACGAGATCACAAATTACAAATGATTTGATAATTGTGATCGGGGGAGAATGTGTGATTTAAATTGGATTTAGACTGATAATTAGGTAAATGGTTATAATAGGATGTACATGCTATCCCGCCCACATGTGACAAACGATTTCAATTTTTCAATGCACATGTTGAGGGGGAGCATCTATCTTAAAACCTTTGATTTAAAACGTGATCATTTATCCCAATGTGCAGGTTCCCTCTAGTATGTGCAAAACTCTTTTCAAACCTCGAGGCACATATTGAGGGGGAGCAAATTTATGGAAACCTCATCCTTCCCGGAATTGCTATATCTACTTGATTTGTTGAGGGAAGTGATGTTGATATCTTTTAGAAAATGGTAATCAAAAGAAGTTAATTCTTTCTCCTGCCTCCGTGTGCAAAACATTTTCAATACTTGATGCTCATGTTGAGGGGGAGTTCTTGTTCTAAAAATATCAAAAACAATTCAGGTACAAAAAGCTTTGATAATATATCACAAGTATCTGAATTGATTTTCAAATGGTTTTCAATTGGATCCATTGGCAGATGAACAATACCAAATAGACCGACCAACTTTACTTCATGTACGGTGATATAAGGATGATAAGGTTAGGTATGTGTTCCCATGATTCGCCAGTACCGGAGGGATCTACCCAGGGACAATCCACTAGTTAGTGTAGAAGTCCTTAGGTATGATGATAAAAGGAGAAAAGTGAGATATGGGAAGAGTGCAGACTAAGACTGAGCTAGTACTGGAATAAACCCAACAAGGTAATAGCTATGAAGTCTCGGTAAGCACTGAAGGGGTTGAAGAATTAAAAAGAAATTGAATGAAAATAGGGTGAAAACAAATAGCCCTCCATTAATTCAACCTTAGGGCAGAAACCGGGTTCACTTCATATGCTACTGATGGTAACATCGGTATTGAAGACAAGACGTCATGGACCCAGTGACGCACTGCACTTCAACTTTCCAAACCACTCAAGTTCCTCTTAAAAGGGCTTGTTTCATTCTCACGGGGAACCGACATTATCTATCGACTTTCTCTTATAGATGGTTGATATTGAAGAAGGAGACCCTCTCCCTAGTCTCCGTTATAGGATCCAAATATGCACAAATTGAGTCTAGAGCCACGAGATCATCAATAAATCTCATTAGGACACTTTCAATGAAGACTCTCTGTTTCACACAATGTGGAAAGAGAGATTATATCTTGAGTCCTACGCATTATCCTTGTGGTATTGCCAGAACATCTGAGTGATGTGTTCACATATTCACAATGAAGATGGAAAGCCTTCTGGAGCCAACATCAAACAAGCTCCTGGTAGGTGGCATGTGAGATCTATTTTATAGATCAACCATGTGACAACTGAACAGAAACAATGGGGCGATTCAATCTCTTGAATCAAACCTGGTTCAGGTTAGGGATTGACGGATACCTTTGAAAAACCGGTCTTTGTGCTTATAAACTCTTTTCTTTAGCACATCGACCGTGTACTCATTTTTCATACCAAAAGGTATTTTTATGATTGATAATTGATTTTCAATAAAACCTTCGTTGTATTGCAAAAACAATTTCTATTGAGCAATACTCGACTGTTTTTCAAATCTCTTTTCATCAATCAGTGGACTTAAAAATTCGCTGGTTCACTCACTCCGTGTTGTCTTCTTTGAGACGTTCCGGTTTGAGAACAGCTAGAACAGCTGCGAAACCCTGTCAAGGAGATTCTTAGGAATCCTACCTGATCACAGGCAGTACTTGTACTGATCAACGGGGAACCGTGGGCCGTGTACCTCAATTCAACGAAAGTGATCAAAGACACTTTCGTGCGATTTGTTGCTAACTGTTGTATGCAGGTACGCCCGACGTTTGCAGCTGATCAGAATGAAGCGGTCAATCCACAGCCGCATGCTCACTTAACACATTCAACTCAAATGAAATCATGATTAGTGCATCAATGACTCTGATATTTTCACTCCATGCTTCTGCTACGCTGCTGCCAATATCGTGATTCAACAAATGCTTCCGTTACTCTGATGAGAAGATATCATGATCCAGAATGTGAGCATGTCGGTCCCAAAGTCACAACATCACAAAATACCAACACCACAAAGGATGTGTCAGAGATTGTTGATAGCCGATGATCTCAAATGATGGCTCAGAATTATTATCACGTGGATCAGTAAAAGACCTCCACTTGGAATAACCAAACATGCAATGTGAAGAATCAATGACTACGAACTCAAGAGCAAAGGACTACATCAAGAATACTAGATCACTTGTTAATGTTATATCTATTTGTATTCTTTGTAATTTTGATACATGTTTGAGGTGACCTCCCTTAGGGGGAGATTGTTAGGAATTAGAAATTCCAGGTATTAAAGAGTCGGTCACCTCAAGTATATGTAATCGTTAGAAAGCTCGTAGTCGTAGTTCTTTTAAGTTAAGTAGTTATTTAGTTAAGTAACACCGTGGAGGACGGACGGGTCTTTACCCACTGTATGCCTGATCCACAGCCCGTAGTGTGGCGAATTATGTAAGACTATAAATACTCTCTACCTTCCAAGGTAGAGAGTTGGAGCTCATAATAATATCTTTCACTTTCTCTCACTAAGTTCCCTAAACCTCTAACTTTCTCTCTCTAGAATTCCATCTTATTCGCCACCTTGTGTTATGGTTTGATGTGTATGTGAAAAGTTATATCTTACATATTCACTCAAATTTCACAAGGAATGTATTTTTACAATATTTAATATCTCATTTCATCCTACTTTGATCTATTAAACATCTCTTTTACCTAAAAATTTCCATTTACCTTTACTTATACATTTAACTACACATTTACTTACACTTTCTTACAAATTATACAAGTAAATATATATATACATAATAAAAAAAAAAAAAAAAAAAAAAAAAAAAAAATTATTTGAGAAACAAAGCCCCCAAAATCCGGCCCTATGGGATTGTCAATTAATGATTGTTGAAAATTTTCTTTGATTGTATACAAATTCACTTCATCTCATTCTTTACTTCATTCACCTCACAATAATTCATCTAGTATTAAAAAGTTCTCTCCTTGTTGCTCTTCTTCATCAAACCGGTTCTACCATAGGTGTTCAAGGGATCACCAAAATTTTTACAAGTTCAAGTTATATACAATCTAGATAATACTCTTATTAAGATTTTGAAATAAAAATCTAGAGTATTTAGGCTAAACCTTGTTCTTTGCACCTCATCATAATACTTGTAAGCATATCATTTATATTTTTCATATCTCCTTTTCATTTCATAAGTATCTCTTCATTTTTGGAGCAAGCATGCATGATTTGTGTTGTTTATACCATTTTTTACATGATTTTTAGAAATATATATATATAAGGTCATCCTATAATTATCCCCTTGGTATACTTTGGTCTTGATGATGTTTAGGAACCCATGACACCCTAAGAAGGTGTATGGTAGGATTAGATTAGCTTTGGAGTTGATTTGAAGGGATTAGAATAGGTTTGGTACGAGAAAAACTATTTTCGATACGTATAAAATATGTTCTGTCCTTGTTTTGTTTTTCTGGAAAATCCGACAGTAGGCACGACTTTTTGGCCTTGATATTTAGAAAATATACTTTAAAACGAATCCGTGGCCGCTTGAACGGATAAAAACGGAGTTATAACGAAGAAGTTATGAATTTTTAAAGTTTGACGACGAAATATATAATTTTCTGAAATTTCAGCATACTATTTTTACTCTATTCGGGTCAAAAACGAGTCCTAAGCTTCACAAATTATTTCGACTTATCAAAAATATATTAGTATACTTTGATACGAAGCTAAGGACATATTATACGTAGAAAACGGATTTGAAACGACAAAGATATGCACGTTTTCATAAAATTGCCGTAACTATTATTTTCTGAAAAACTATATTATTTTTACGATACAAGTGTTACGGTAGCTGAAACGACCATGTTTGAGGCTGTTTTTAACCATGATGTGGAACTTTTTGGAACGAAATGTCTTCTAGTAAAATCAAGATCACCGAGCATATTTTTCAAAACAACCAACCGTTTGTATAGCGGAGTTGTAATAAATTATTTATGGTCGTCTAAACTTGGCCGAAACTCACTTTTTACACAACAATTAGACAAAATCACCATCTTTAACCCTTATTATCTTTATGTTCGAGACCTTTATGACGAAAACTCCTGAACTGAAACTTCTAGATTTCGATACAAACTTTCCAAAACCGTCGAGTTCGTTTCCTAACGATCGACGTACACTATTTTACGACTAGTTTTTCAAAGCTATTTTTGTTACTTTCATGAAATTTCCGACGACATTGTTTTGCGACGAAAAGTGATAATTTCACCATAAATCATTATAAAACCATTGTAGGATGACATTTTGACGTAAATACTTGTAAAGTAATTTTTGAATGGTCAAGACATCAAAAGAGTATTTTTCGACGATAAGTATTATTTTCAAAACTCGCAAATGGTATAAATAACATACGAAATGCATGCATAACATTACATTGCAACTCATTGCATATCATATCATTCATAATAGGTCAGTTTCGGGATTCACGCTACATTTCAGTGTAACCACTTTTGTCATCGCATCTACTCATCAAGTGAGTAATCACACCCTCTTTTTACCGTTTTACTATATTTTGGGGCGAAATGCATGAACCACTCTTGAGCTAAATTGATTACTACTTTTATTAACTTGTTTGACTAGAACTTGTGAACTCGAACCAAATCCTTGAACTTAATTACGAAATTATGACTTGTTAGAACTTATTGAACCGTACATGTTATGACCTTGTCCCAAAGTCTCCCATGTTCGGAGCATCACTATAAAGTCTCCAATGTTCGGAGCATCACTATAAAGTCTCCCATGTTCGGAGCATCACTATAAAGACTCCTATGTTCGGAGTATATCTTTGGGAAGAGGCACCCAGTATATCTTTGGGAAGAGGCACCCAGTATATCTTTGGGAAGAGGCACCCAGTATATCTTTGGGAAGAGGCACCCAACATAACTTTGGGTATTGGCACCCAGTTTAATTTGGTTTCATCAGTAGCATCCCTGAATTATTATATTCGTGGTACTATATTGTGAGCTATTATGACCGCTTATACTTGACTACTTCATACGCTATATTTTGTGCAATGGGTTATGAATACACAGGTTGCAAGTTTTGTATGGGCGGAACTTGGAACTGAGTGGATTTACAATGCCTTTGCTTTGTGGACTATTTTTCGTTGACCGAAAGCTTTGAATATTTCTTACGAGTTTTCTTATTTTGCTAAATATGTTTACTCACCAACTATTTTCATAGTTGACCCGTTTTTCTCTCATGCATTTCAGGTGATCGTTAGTAAGCTTTTTCTACCAGGTCTTGCATAATGAAGTTTTCACTTGTCACTACAAATCATTATGTAATAGAACATAATATTTTGGAATCTAAACTTTGTAATATATTCGCCGATGTCGGCTAAACTAGTATTGTAATGGTGTACTCTTTCTTTTAAATATTAATGTTGGTATGTTCTATTATCTTGTGCTTATGTTCCCTTCCGTTACACCTCGTGTTTCCGCCTCCGGCGAGGGTGTGACAATAGGTGATGAAAATAGCTTGGAGAGCGTCAGCACACGTTTAGGAGATCATGGGGGCGTCCCCTGATTTATGGTAACCGCTAGGGCTTCATCCCCACTATCTCAGACTTGGCGGGGAAGCTAAGGACATAGTGGGAACGTGAGGGAAGACCAAGTCAAGGTTCTTGTTTGTCTTGGCATCTTCAAGAGAAGACACCGAAGGGCATAGGCCTTCGGCTGGCGGATTCCCAACTGGTAACCATGTCAATGATGAATGGTTTTACGCCACCAATGACTTATAAAGAAAGACTTGGGTCTTCGTAATGCAATTTCGACTGAGGCCGAAGGGGGGTCCTTCGACCTGATCGGAGGGTACGTCATCACGTCCCAAGAGAGCTGTGACCTTGAAAGAACTAAGATGATTAGAAATGATAATATATTGGTATGCCAAAGTTGTTATAATCCATCGCTATGCTATTCACTTACTTACACAGAAACCAGAAATTAAGGGTAAAGAGATAGATAAACGAAGCTTAATAAAGAATATAAATATGAATTGAATCCCGATACCAAGATTCAATATAGTGGTTAATTATCACCAGACTCCTTTGGTCGATTCATCATGGCCTATGGTTCTTAGATTCCTCACCAAGATGAGCAGGTCACCCGGGATCATTCGACAACCTAATAGCAATCATTAAGCACCAAATCTACTAGATCTAGACAGTGGGAACCCGACCGTTAGGAACTTAGATTCCCCCTAACCTCTTAAATACCTCCACTTGATAGGTGATCATTTGGTTAGTTCACACACGAAGAGTGGTTGTACTATGGCCAATTCCTCCCATACTTCGCTATCTATCGGACTGGGGTCAGTTGGTCATATCTCCCAGCCCTTTAGATACTACCAAGGCTAGCGATCTATGAAAAGACTAGCAAATGTCTATAAAGAATTATAGAGAATAACAATAACATAAATGTGAACTTTAATTAATGATATGAATTCATAGTATAAGTTCTAGAAAAATATAAAAAGAATCCAAACTCGAATACAAAGGAAATCGTAGACGAGGACTTTGTTATTCAGTGCTCCTAAACCATGTTTCGTCTTCTGTGTTTTGATCTCCCCAAACCCTAGAAGGTTTGGGAAAGGAGAGATGATTAAAACTGGTGAAACCATCGACTATTTATAGGCTTCGAAATAGTTACGGCGTAACCTTATTAGTTAGTTACGTCGTAACTTCTTTCAATCTTTTGTGCTTATCCATGGTTACGGCGTAACCTAAGATGGGGTTACGCCGTAGCTTCTGTAATCCAATGTAATTCTTCATTACGGCGTAGCCTAACCTGAGGGCTACGTCGTGGTCATTGTCAATTTGGTGCATATCAGTTGTTACGGCGTAACCTGAGCTGAGGGTTACGCTGTAGCCTTCGTAATCTTTAGTTGCGTCGTAAATTCATCACTTAGTTACGCCGTAGTTAAGATAAAATCGTATCAATAGGGCTTGAAAACGTCCAATTGCAGCTTCCTTACCTCAAATGGCTCCTGAAATGAAATAATAAGGAATAAGGATGTTTTCACTAGTATTTTACTCAAAATGTGATGATATAGGGGGAAATTAATGCTTAGAAACTCAGGACTATTTGATGTTATCAAATATCCCCCCACTTAAACTCTACTTGCCCTTAAGTAGACCAATTTAGACTGCAAAAGATACATCCAATGATGAATGCGTAGTTTTAATTTCCATGCTAGAATATTAATAAGAGCCGAACACCTCACGAAATGGGAATGAAAACACTCTCACTCTCATCTTATTCTAAGTGTTAATTTTGGGGTGATCACTCAATTGCACGGACATGGTAAGTATTCTATCATAAGCTTGGCAATTACACACAACTCCACCACTAGAGCTAAGGTTAAGATGAATTTTAGAAAGTAATGTTGGGTTGTGTTTCAAAGGCTTAGGGGTGCTGTCATTACTAACGTGTCACGGAAAAGTGGACAAAATCAATGATGCATGACCAAATCCATGGCCAAGACATCAAGGATTGCTTTGCTGCATCACCTAGACACGCTTTACGACAAAAAGGTAAGGATAGGCATGGGATATTTTAATGGGTGAAAAAGGAAAAAGAAAACAAATAGTCTTAGCTTAAAAACCGAGTTGCCATTGTCCCACCAATAGTTCAAGGTTCATCTTCATATGGTCAATATATGTCACCGAAATCCACCATTATTTATTCTTGAACTGTTCTTCCACCCTTCGAGAAGATTTTTCTCAATGCCAACTTCTTCATATAGTGCTTATAATTCTTCGCACAGATAATAACAGTAATTTCTTTTTTTAAAATAAATGTTTCCCCCCACTTGAACTGAGCGTATGCTGATAACTTGGGGGTCTTAGACGATCTATAGTGAGATGTAGATGATGAGGTACGCCTCTTGGAACTTTATTTGAACCTCAAACCAGGGTGAACAATGTCTTCAAGGTAAAAAGGTAAGACTACACGGTAGGCTAAGGTGTAAGGGTGTAACGGAAATAAGGGTAAGAGAATGAAAGGATAGGCTCAAAAAGGGTGTAACTAGGGGTATCTTGCACTAAAAGTGAGTGCAACAAAAAGGGTTAACACGGAGGTCAAAAATCCAATGCGACTAATCGATAAACGCACACAAGTGAACACAAATGGGCTATTTGGGTTTAATCATAAAACATTTACTTTTTTCAAATCGTCTTTTCCAAATGCACCAAGCTAACTCTTTACACTACTCGTTTATGGTCTCGAAGTGATGTAAAAGTCAAGTTCTAAAGTTTACAATACTATTGGCACACTCAATTTATGGTAGATTTGGGTAAAATGGGGAAACGGAAAGGCTAAATCTCACCAATGGCAATAAGGGTTATACTGTGCTCGGCTTTATGTGATTCTAGATTGGTTAAAAATATGACAATTTTTTTTTTCAAATAAGCTTAAAATTTTTGAAACCAACATTAGGGCAAGTAAGCTAAGTAATCATACACTTCATTTCTATTCCTATCCCCCCACTTGAAGTGTACAAATTCCCATTTGTACGAAGAAAAAGGAAAAAAAATAAAAATAGAAATGAAAAATAATCAAGAAAGAAATAAACTCCCCTCTCGAATGCTTGCCCAAGATGTCTCACTAAAGGTTGAGGTGGGTCATGGGGTGGCTAATGCGTATTGTTTCCGGGGACTAGCCTTAACTATTTGTGTTGCTTTAAAAATTCCTACTGCAGCAGGGTTACGGCGTAACTGATCCTAAGGTTACGCCATAACTGCATCACAGAACCAAAAAACCTGCACACAATACATGGAAAATTTTGTACCCGGCGGGTACAATGGATGATAGATCATACAAATATCCAAATAGTTAAGTTATTACAGACATAAGTAGCAAATTGTTTTAAATTGTTTCAAATTGTTTCATCAAATAGGGAAATCAATCGTCCCTAGGAAGATCATGATCCATGGAGTGGAATTGGGTGGGATCATATGGAGTGCTCGTGGTGCTTCCAGGAGTGGTGCCGGGCTGCATGAATGCCACTCCTACGTGGACGCCGATATCGGGGATGTCGGGCTGATACACATACTCCGGACCTTACCACCTAGGGTGGCTCAAGTGCATGCTTTGAAGCATCTGGCTAGTCCGATCCGCACTCCAATGAAAGAAATCATGTTGGAGCTGCTGCACCTGATCCATGGTACCTGCAAAACCCTCAAACTGGTTACTAAGACCATAAAGACCCACTCCGAGGCTTTCAATCTCCTCGTTGAAATGGGTTGACATTCCCTCGATCCTCTCATCAATGATCTGTAATCTGGTTGAAATAAGCAGCAAGGTCTTGAGTCTCATCCCTTCTTCTCCAACAAGTGTGATAGAACCGACGAAAAGCTTCAAATTCCATCTCCTCCTCAGTGTACAAACCCATCCTCACAGTAAACTGCCTAAGAGTCAAACTTCTTCTAACGCCTCCAAGTTGGAAAAACATTGACTCTACGTCATCATCCACAATATCAGTACGAAACTCTACACTAGCAAGGAATTCCCTAACATACTCCTGAATGACAGGTTCCGTAATCCTGAATAGCCTCAACCATGCATTGCACGTGAACTCTCCTGCATTACACGTGAACTTAATTTTGCAAAAATTTCTCAATTTCCTACCAGCATTCCCGTTTGCCAAACTACCAAATGCTTCAAAATCAAGTGCTTCTGGTTGACTTATATCCTTCCTTCTTAATTTCTCATATTCTTCCACGCACAATTGCCTAATACCAGCATCTGGGTGAGCCAGAAACCTAAACCAATTAACGGGATTGTTTGCACCTGAAAATAAGACAAATAACAGTAAGTGCAGACCTTACTGATGTCAAGCTACGACGTAACCATTACAAGAGTTACGCCGTAATTAGGTAATTTCAGAGGTTATGGCGTAGCTAAATCAAACTGGTACGCCGTAATTACAGATTTTAATGGTTACGACGTAACTTAACCCCCAGTTACGCCGTAACTTCCCCAAAAACTCAGCACCTCAGATGGTCCAATTAAGCAATAGATTACGCCGGAACCATCAATTTTTTCAAGTGGTAAAAAGTTTAGATAAATTTTTAACCTATTAGTGCTGAGGGACCGCGCCTAACCTACTAGGTTTGTGTTTGACCCAAAACCCTATTTAAATAAAGTCAAAACACCCAAATCGACCCATAGTGATAGGACACGAATCATAATAACATGGGGAATCATCAAAATTATCAATTAATCAAACCAACAACAATAATTTACTCAAATCGGCAAGATCCCTAAAATATTAAAATATAAACCCTAATTGAAATAATTGACATAAACAAATCAAAAAGGGTAGTTATAGATCTTACCAGCCATGGAGAATGATTAGATGAAGAGATCTTGATGAAAAAAAAATTTGGAGAAAAATTTACTGTATGGGTAGGCGGTGAAAGTGTATGTGTAAAACCTAGTTTTTATTCCGTATAAGGTTTTATACCGCCAGGAGGTTATGGCATAATTCGATTAGTAGTTACGTCGTAACTAATATTTTCAGAATATTAAATGGTTGTGAAAGGGTTACGTCGTAATCTTAATAACGATTACGCCGTAGTTAAATTTTTAATTAAAGATTTAATTTTTATAAATCTGACTGTATAGTGGTTATGTCGTAATTCTAAAGAAAGAGTTATGTCGTAACTATTTAGTCAGAAGATTTAATAATAATTTTAATTAATTGAAATATGGTTACGTCGTAACCCATGAAGGGAGTTACGCCGTAACTAATAGCATCAGAATCTGAATTATGTGTAATTGCAATAGGAGAGATTTAGAAACGTACCTTAAGGAAGTGCTAAAATATCTTAATGAGGTGAATATGAAATACCTTAGATCTTTCATTAACTGCTCCCCGACAGCGGCGCCAAAAACCTGATGTGCTATTTCATCCTGCTTTTAATATTTCTAAAACTTAGATAACTTAGGATAGACACATACTAACGGGCAGAGTACCCGATCAGATGTAGTAAAGCCTTAGGTAAATCCGAGTATCATCCCAAAAAGGGCTGTGACCTTGAAAGAACTAAGATGATTAGAAATGATAATATATTGGTATGCCAAAGTTGTTATAATCCATCGCTATGCTATTCACTTACTTACACAGACACCAGAAATTTAGGGTAAAGAGATAGATAAACGAAGCTTAATAAAGAATATAAATATGAATTGACTCCCGATACCAAGATTCAATATAGTGGTTAATTATCACCAGACTCCTTTGGTCGATTCGTCATGGCCTATGGTTCTTAGATTCCTCACCAAGATAAGCAGGTCACCCGGGATCATTCGGCAACCTAATAGCAGTCATTAAGCACCAAATCTACTAGATCTAGACGGTGGGAACCCGACCGTTAGGAACTTAGATTCCCCCTAACCTCTTAAATACCTCTACTTGATAGGTGATCATTTGGTCAGTTCGCACACGAAGAGTGGTTGTACTATGGCCAAATCCTCCCATAATTCGCTATCTATCGGATTGAGGTCGGTTGGTCATATCTCCCAGCCCTTTAGATACTACCAAGCTTATAATACTACCAAGGCTAGCAATGTATGAAAAGACTAGTAAATGTCTATAAAGAATTATAGAGAATAACAATAACATAAATGTGAACTTTAATTAATAATATGAATTCATAGTATAAGTTCTAGAAAAATATAAAAAGAATCCAAACTCGAATACAAAGGAAATCGTAGATGAGGACTTCGTTATTCAGTGCTCCTAAACCATGCTTCTTCTTCTGTGTTTTGGTCTCCCCAAACCCTAGAAGGTTTGGGAAAGGAGAGATGATTAAAACTGGTGAAACCATCGACTATTTATAGGCTTCGAACTAGTTACGGCATAACCTTATTAGTTAGTTACGTCGTAACTTCTTTCAATATTTTGTGCTTATCCATGGTTACGGCGTAACCTAAGATGTGGTTATAGCTTCTGTAATCCAATGTATTTCTTCATTACGGCGTAGCCTAAGCTGAGGGCTACGCCGTGGTCATTGTCATTTTGGTGCATATCAGTTGTTACGGTGTAACCTGAGCTGAGAGTTACGCCGTAGCCTTCGTAATCTTTAGTTGCGTCATAACTTCATCACTTAGTTACGCCGTAGTTAAGATACAATCGTATCAATAGGGCTTGAAAACGTCCAATTGCAGCTTCCTTACCTCAAATGGGTCCTGAAATGAAATAATAAGGAATAAGGATGTTTTCACTAGTATTTTACTCAAAATGTGATGATATAGGGGGAAATTAATACTTAGAAACTCAGGACTATTTGATGTTTTCAGAACCTAAAGATGTCAAAATAGCAATGTTTGAGGACAGCTAGTTTAGTGTTATGCAAGAAGAAATTCATGAGTTTGATCGTCTTGATGTATGGGAATTAGTACCAGCTCCAGATTGTGCTATGATCATTGCTCTCAAGTGGATCTTTAAAGTAAAGCTTGATGAGCACGGTGATGTTCTAAAAAATAAGGCAAGACTGGTGGCTAAAGGATACCGACAAGAGGAGGGTATTGACTTTGAGGAATCTTTTGCTCTGGTTGCACAAATTGAGGCTATCAGAATCTTCCTGGCTAATGCTGCTAGTAAGAACATGATAGTTTATCAGATGGATGTAAAGACTGCGTTTCTGAATGGAGATCTCAAAGAAGTAGTCTACGTCAGCCAACCCGAAGGTTTTGTGAATCCAGAGCATCCTACCCATGTCTATCGCTTGAAGAAGGCCCTTTATGGTTTGAAAAAAGCTCCAAGGGCATGGTATGATACTCTGTCAAAGTTTCTCTTAACTAATGGATTCAGCAAAGGAGCAGTTGATCCCACATTGTTCACCCGAAAGTCAGGCAAACACTTAATTCACGTTCAAATCTATGTTGATGATATTATTTTTGCCTCGACCGACCCTAATGAATGTGACCGTTTTTCAAAGGAGATGGGCTCCAAATTTCAAATGTCTATGATGGGACAAATGTCATTTTTCTTAGGATTACAAATTTCACAAAGTCCTGGAGGCATTTTTATTAATCAATCTAAATATGCAAATGAGATTTTAAAGAAATTTGGATTTGACTCGTGTGACCCTGTTGACACTCCTATGGTGGAGCGCACAAAACTGGATGAGGACCACTCAGGGATCATGGTTGATCAAACAAAATATCGAAGTATGATTGGATCCCTGATGTACCTCACAACCAGTAGACCTGATATTATGTTCGTTCTATGCATGTGTGCTAGATACCAGGCTAAGCCTACCAAAACGCACCTTGAAGCAGTTAAACGGGTCTTTCGGTATCTCCAAGGAACCATTAACATGGGACTTTGGTATCTGAAGGACACCAATATGTCACTAACAGCATATGCAGATGCAGACCATACAGGGTGTCAAGATACACGTCGAAGCACGTCAGGTGGTGCTCAATTCTTGGGAGATAAATTAGTAAGCTGGTCTTCAAAGAAACAAATTAGTACGTCTATATCCTCTACAGAGGCTGAATACATAGCCATACCATCTTGTTGTGCTCAAATCCTATGGATGATATCATAATTATCTGACTATGGCTTTGAATTCAACAAAATCCCTCTGTATTATGATAACAAAAGTGCCATTGCTCTCTGCTGCAACAATGTTCAACATTCAAGAGCAAAGCATATCGACATTCGATATCATTTCATCAGGAAACAAGTGGAGAAAGGTGTGGTGGAACTATATTTTGTGAGAACTGAATATCAGCTGGCAGACATCTTCACTAAAGCTCTTCCTAGAGAACGTTTTGAGTTTATTCTTCCACGACTTGGACTAAAGAGTCTACAACCGGAAACACTCAAACGTCTTCAAGAGGAAGAAGAGGAGTAAAGGCTTTTCTTCATATATTCTCTATACATATATTATCAAAAAGCAAAATACAAAACTATAAAACCCACAAAAAGAAAATAGAAAAATATAAAATTTCAAAACCCATAAAAATAAGAAATTTTTTGAAAAAGTCCAAAAATATCTTTTATATATCATGCTATCTGATTTCGATAACATCTACGGACATAGATTTGTCATTCAAAGAATTACACGGGTCTTTAGATGAAGTTCGATCAGTTCTAATATATTTAAAAAAAATATGAGATGGAGAAAACTGGTGGTTTATTGTCTTTTCAGGCAGTAACCCGTTTTTTAATGTCAGAACAGAGCTATGCTTCATCCAATTTTAAAATCTCACGCTCTGATTCTAAAAACACAATTTTTATAAGGAATATTTGTCGCCAAAAAGACAAATGTTTTCAACCTAATATTTTTCCCTTCTAAAGATTCTTTTGAAAAATATTTGTCATCTAATGAAAACAAAATTGCTTTGGAAATATCTTAATATTTGTCAACATATCTATCACTCAATCAACAACGTATGTCATTGATTGAAGGGGAGAGTGATTTCAAACATATCAAAAAGGATATTTTTCAAACAATTGGCACGTAAATGTTCAAGGTCTAATTTTAGATAATCATAAAGAACAATGTTTTATACACAAGATTGTGTTTTCATAAGATCATTAAGCATGTTTTAAACAGTGGAGAATAAAGTCTCAAATTCTGACCCTTATCAATTTAAATGTTTTCAAAAGAAAGTCACAATTCTCCTCATAATATTTCAAAATCAATTTAAATCAATAGAGATCACAAATTACAAAGGGTTTGAAAATTGTGATCGGGGAGAATTTGTGATTTAAATTGGATTTAAACTGATAATTCGATAAATGGTTTAGAAATACAATAACAAGAACACCAAAATGATTTCAAATTTTTCATATGCCAAACGATTTCACATGTTAAGGGGGAGCATTTATCTTAAACCAAAAGGAATTGAAACATGATTGATTTGTCTCAAAGTTCAGGTTCCCTCTAATATGTGCAAAACTCTTTCGAATCTCGATGCACATATTGAGGGGGAGCAATCATAAGAAAACTTCATCATTCCTAAAATATTTTGTACAAAGTACTTAAAATACTTGACTTGATCAGGGGAAGTGATGACGATATCTTTAGAAAATGTTAATCAAAGATTGAATCTTTCATTCTTAATCTAAGATTTCAAAGTCCTCTTGCCTCCATGTGCTAAAACAATTTCTAATATTTGATCCACATGTTGAGGGGGAGCGTTTCTAAAATATCAAAAACAATTAAAGGTACAAAATGCTTTGATCTTGTATCACAAGTACCTTGATTGATTTTTAAATAGTTTTCAATTGGTTTCAAAGGCGGACGAACAGTACCAAAAGACCGTCCAAATTTACTTTGTGCACGGAGATATAAGGATGGTTAGGTTAGGTATTCGTTCCCACGATCCCGCCAGAGCCAGAGGGATCTACCCAGGGATAATCCACTAGATCGTGTAGAAGTCCTTAGGAATGATGGAAAAAAGAGAAAAATGAGAAATGGGAAGAGTACGGACTGAGATAGAGCTAGAACTAGAATAAACCCAACAAGGTTCTAGTAATGAAATCTTGGTAAGCACTAAAGGGGTTGAAGAATGAAAAAGAAATGAATGAGAAAAGGGTGAAAAGAAATAACCCTCCATTAATTCAACCTTAGGGCAAAAACCGGGTTCTATACTTATGCTACTGGTGGTTACTAAGGTAACACTGGTATTGAAGACAAGACGTCATGGACCCAGTGACGCACTACACTATAACTTCCCAAGCTGCTCAAGTTCCTCTTAAAAGGGCTTGTTTCATTCTCACGGGAAACCTACATAATCTATCAACTTTCTCTTAGAGATTGTTGATATTGAAGAAGGAGACCCTCTCGCTAGTCTCCGACATAGGAACCAAATGTGCACTATTGAGTCTAGAGCCAAGATATCATCAATAAATCTCATTAGGACACAATTAATGAAGACTCAATGTTTCACACAATGTGGAAAATGAGAACATATTTTTTAAGAGTCCTACGCATTATCCTTGTGGTATTGCCAGAACATCTGAGTGATATGTTAACATATTCACAATGAAGATGGAAAACCTTCTAGAGCCAACATCAAACAAGCTCTTGGTGGGTGACATGTGAGATCTATCCAATAGATCAATCATGTGACAACTGGACAGAAATGATGGAGCGATTCACATTATGAATCAATCCTGGTTCAGGAAATGGATTGACGGATACCTTTGAAAAACCGTTCGTTGTGCTTAAAAAAAAATTTTCTGCAGCACATCGACTGTGTATTAATGATTCAAAATTAAAAGGGTATTTATGATTGATAATTGATTTCCAACAAAACCTTCGTTGTATTGCAAAAACCCTTATATTAAGCAATACATGATTGCTTTCAAATCATTTTTCATCAATCAGTGAATCTCAATTCGCTGATTCACTCACTCCGTGTTGTCTTCTTTGAGACATTCCAGTTTGAGAACGGCTAGAGCAGCTGCGAAATCATGTCAAGGAGATTCTTCGAAAATTTTACCTGATCACAGGCAGTACTTGTACTGATCAACGGGGAACCGTGGGCCTTGCACCTCAATTCAATGAAAGTGATCAAAGACACTTTCGTGCACTTTTATTGCTAACTGTTGTCCGCAGGAACACCCGACGGTTGCAGCTGATCAGAATTGAAGAGTCAATCCATAGCCGCATGCTCACACAACATGTTCTCTTATAAAGAAATCATGAAAAGTGCATATCTTTATCAACGACTCTGATATTTTCACTCCATGCTTCTGCTATGTTGCTGCAAACATCATGAATTAACAAAAGATTCCGCAACTCTGATAAGAAGATATCATAATCCAGAATGTAAGCATCTTGGTCCAGAAGTCACAACTTCACATGATGGCAACACTACAAAGGATGAGTCAGAGATTTATGGTGGCTGATGATCTCAATGCTGGCTCAAAACTCATCATCACGTGGATCAGTTAAAGACCTCCACTTGAAAGAACCAAACATGCGGAACTTGAAGAATCAAATACTACTGGCTACGAAGCAAAGAACTTAATCAAGAATACAAGAACACCAAAATGTAATATATGTTTTGTAATTGATGTAATTGAGGTGACTCCCGTAGGGGGAGATTGTTAGGATTTAGAATATCCTGTAGTTAAAGAGTCGGTCACCTCAAGTATATATATTCATTAGAAAGCTCGTAGTCATAGTCTATTAGTGTTAGAAAGTAGTTTATTAAGTAACACCGTGGAGGACGGACGGGTCTTTACCCATTGTATGCCTGATCCACAGCCTGTAGGAGGCGTGTCTTGTAAGAACCTATAAATACACTTTGCCTAGCAAGGCAAAGGGTTGGAGCTTTTCAGAATATCATTTTTCTTTGTCTCACTAAAAGTTCCCAACTCTCTTCCACTTTCTCTCTCTAGACTCTAATTCATACGCCCTATATTGTGTGTTTGATTATGTGTTTGTGAAAACCAATATGTCACAGACACTAAACTCACAAAAGATGAAGACGGCGAATCCGTTGATAATACAAAATACCATGGCATGATTGGTAGTCTTCTCTACCTCACGGCTAGTCGGCCGGATATCATGTTTAGTGTTTGTCTATGTGCTAGGTTTCAAGAAGATCCTAAAACATCACATCTAGAGTCGTCAAAAGGATATTTAGATACATCAAGGGTACGACTCAATTAGGATTATCGTATCCTAAGGGTACGGGGGTAGAAACAATTGTACATGCAGATTCTGACCATGTAGGTGATTATGTTGATCGAAAGAGTACAAGTGGTGTATGTACTTTCATGGGATGTTGTTTAACATCTTGGTTCTCAAAGAAGCAAACGGCATTGGCCATATCAACAACCGAAGCCGAATATGTCTCCGCCGGCAAAGCATGCCAACAAGCACTATGGATGAAACAACCGTTAGTTGACTACGACATTCATCTAAGTGACATAGCCATTCTATGTGACAACAAAGGTGCCATCGACTTAAGCAAGAATCCTGTATTGCACTCTCGCACCAATCATATAGAGATTCGTCATCACTTCTTAAGAGATAATGTTCAAAAGGGGAACATCTCTATTGAGAAGGTAGCGTCCAAAGACAACATAGCCGACGTCCTCACCAAACCGTTGAAGCGGGAACAATTCAACCTACTTCGTCTTGGTCTTGGTCTCATGGAACAATCGTCGTATTTAGTTTTTTTCTTTAAACTCTACAAGGTATGTAAACACTAGCCTTCTCCTTTCTGAGTCTAGGATCTCTATTTCACACACAACTCACAAGCAATACGGGGAATTTTCAAAACCCAAGATAGGTTTTACTTATAACTCGTACTTTCTGAGTTTTCTCTTATTTTTCAAGGCAAGTACCTTTTGCAACACATAATTGCATACCTATTTTTTGGATAAACATTTTCTTCACACAAAGAAATCTCTTTTCAAAATGTTTTCTAAAAGGATACCTCTTCCCGTATCACTTTCATAAAAGCCATTTCTCAGGTCTAGGACAAACCGCTTTTTCACACAAAGAAATCTCTTTTCAAAATGTTTTGCATCTCATGTCTTTTGAATGCTAAAGAGGACACATAACTAATATGTGTTTTCGGGTACATTCATTTAAGTAACAATGAATTAGGAGCACTCGGGTTATCTCATATAATAATGTTCTTTTTCACTTCTAGTTTATCTTTCTTTTCTTTTTAGGAGTCGAGATAACCGCAACTCCAAACGGATCCCAGTTTTAATGCTGGACGGTTCCCTCAAGGGAAGGATCCGTGGGATCCGTGAGACAGAAGCTAAAATTATCTTCTATTTTTCTCACTTTGGATGAAAACTTCTATATTTTCATCATTTTTATCATTTTTTTTGGAGTATGATACTTAATGCTTGTGTTCTCATGATCACATGCCTTAAATTCATATCTAATCATTAGATTTTAATCCACATTTTGGGTCAAGCATTCATTACAATGCATGATTTTTCTATAAATAGGATTCCCCAAATGCTTGCATATTCATCACTCTCAACCTCACAAACAAACATCATCATGTAATCCAAAAGATCTTCCAACATAGATGAATCACCTAGTGCAAATAATCATTTTCAAGAAATTAAAAATTTTGTCCTACCACCTTCCATAGTACCACCACCCAAATCTAGAAAAACCGCAGAGATTAGCATCCGACCTTGTTGTTTAGCAAAACCATCATCAAATGGTTCATCACCAACCACATATTCACCACAAAATGCTTCCATAATAGCACCTCCTTCATCTCCAACAAGCACACCAACATCATCACCCATCAAATCTCCACCTAAAGTCACTCTTTTGGAAGTTCTTAAGACTCCAACAAGATCCCAACAAACCAAGCAAAAAGAACTAGTCTTTTTAACACCTCCCACATCTCTAAAAACAATCTTCAAAGACCTTGAAACCTCACCACCTTTAGCTCCCATGGTGTTACAAGAACATCTAGGTTCTTTTCTACCACCACTTCCAAACATTCCGGACTTTGATCCGTATTTTCCAACTTTTCCACCACAACTTCCGCATCTCACAAATCAAACTAACCCGGAAAACTTCCGCACACATTACCCACATCATTTACATTGTGAACATTGCCAATCCACTAGGGATCTTGCAATAGAAATTAGGGAAGAAATGCGAGTCATATTTAACCTCATCCTTGATCGCATCAACATCATTGCTCACCAAAACTTCCATCCATAACCTTATGCAAGCATGGAAGGAATCATTTTATTATTTTTAGTATTTTCTTTTGAGTCATTTTTAGAACAAGTCTTGTTCTTAGTTTTACATGCTTGTATGTGGCATAAATACCACTACACTTTGTTATTTTATTACAAGGCTTTGTTTACATACCTTGGATCCCAATCTTGATTCTCGTCAATCACAAGATTATTTATGCATGTTACTACTAACCTTTTCTTTGTATGTTTTTATATTTTCTCACTTGACGCCCCATTCTAGGGGGAGCTACCGTCAAGGGGGAGTTAGAGTTTCGTGGACTATTTTTCCACATTTTTATTTCTTCATTAGGGTCACTTTTTGTTTCGACAAAAAGGGGGAGAAGAAGTAAAAATTAAGCTTTCAAAACATACATCTAATCTTAAGTTTTATTCATCATAACATTATGTTTTGTCATCAACAAAAAGGGGGAGATTGTTAATACAAATAGACCGTAAAAACGTTTATTAATATTTAGCGATCTCTTTGTGTTTTGTTGATAACAAATATAATGTTATCAAAAGTAAAACTATAAGGATACATGTTATTTTGGTAAAGCATCTACATATAGTCATTTAATACAGATTGTTGTAATAAATCATTTGTTGTAACAGTTTATTAGGGTGGGTAAAAACCACAACCCATGATCCATACCCATGGAGCATATCCATAACCCATGGAGTTAACCCATACCCATTGACTAGATGTATTGCATCTATTAGATACATTGTATCTAATTAGATGCCCATGGTTCAAACCATAACCCATGACCCATAACTCAAAAACCCATGGGCAAAGAAGAGCGTCTCACGGATCCCTGGAGTTACACTAGACGGATCCCTCAAGCAAGGGATCCGTGCAACAGTGGCTACAATTTTCCTATAAATAGAGAGCCATTTCTTCATTTTTACTTACCCCTCTTCTTACAAACTCTCTCATATATTCTTACACTCTTCTAACAAAATATCACTTGATCTAGAGAGTTGTTCCTCTTTCTTCTATTGTGATTCTCATATAGGTCCTCTCTAAGGCAAGATCACGAGCATTCTACAAGTCATCCAAGCAAGGGGTCCTTGATTTATTTGTTCTTCCACAAGATTTCTGTAGCAAAGATCTTGTATTTCATATTTCACATATTTGTTGTGTTATAGTAGTGTTGGTTTGGTCCTCCGTGTTACGGACTCGGTATTTAGCTTTGTACCGGAAAAAGGTGTAAGCAACGTTGCGAAGGCTTCTCCGCCAAGTTGAAGGAGTTTGTTGACATAGTGCTTGAACTCTCGAGTAGGTGACTCGGGGAGTGGAGTAGGGCAAGGAAGGGGTCCTTGTAGCCGAACCACTATAAATCGGTTGTCTCATTTCTATCCTTTACTTTACTTACTTTACTTGCATTACTCTTAGATCTATACTATCTCTACATCTATACGATTTCACATAACATCGAATCTAAAAGTTTTTGAAACTAACTTAAAATCGGTAAAACTATTGATAACGCTACACGCGTCGTTCGGGGTCAAGGAAACTTCCTTTTCTTCGAGCAAGTTTTATAACACCCTAGGCAGTGAACCTAATCGTTGTAGTGTAGTAATTAGGGTAAGCCACGGGTATTGATATCGTTCTCTAGGGGAATAGGAATGCTAGTGAGAAGTTACTACGCTAAGGTTGAGGTTGAGGAAGATTATTTTTGTATTTTTATATTTTTGTAGAAATGGAAAAGGTACGAATCTCGGGTATTGGATTTGGGGGTTTGGTATTGCTACCGATTACTCTACTATTATCTAATTATCTAAGCTAAGGTTGTGATAGTCTATGTCTAATTGATGTGTACTCGTATGATAGTTTAAAGATGTGTTTACTTAGGTTTTACTACTCCTTAATTATCTCCTATTGATGGTTGATTTGTCACGTCCTTATTCCTAGTTGCGTTGTGATTCTAAGGCTATAGGGCGTGCTTGTTTCCCTAACTCTTTGAAATTACCAAAGGGTCTTGTTTACAAATCCTCTAGTGATTTATAGACGCCTACTCTACGGTTGTCCTTGAATACTGATAACACTCAGATTGTGCATGTTTTTAGTAGCATTGTGTGTACTTTTATATCTGTTATTTGGTTATATTTGTGTGATTTTAGCACTTAATCGTATCTAGATATGTTTGTCTAGCATTCATAACCAAGTGCAGGGAAATGGAGGAAAATGTGGAAATATGCAGTTAATCGAAGATTCCCGTCTCAGTAAAGCTAAATCCCAAGTACCTTTGAAGACCTTAGTGATTGAAGAAACAAGTTCTACAAGTCAGAGTGAAGAGTAAAGTTCAAGTTTCTTATCTCAGAAGATCCAACCGGATCCGGTTACACCTTCAGCCGAATCGGTTGGCATTTGGTCGGAATACATGTTTTTGCCATGACCGACCGATCGGTCGCAACCCGCAACCGGATCGGTCGGTGTGTTATTATTGAAGACCAACCGAATCGGTTGGTCGTATGACCGATCCGGTTGGAGAAGCTGCAGTTGTCAAATCTTCATCACTAAGCTTCCCCTTTGCATCCAAACGATTCTAGGTCCTTCTCTTGGTGTATTCTAGTCCCTTCCTTACTCCTTGGAGGCCAAGTCAAGCATTTAACACCCTAGGCCTTGGAATTAGTATAAATAGAGGCTAAATGTGAGCATATTAGACACACTTCAATTACAAGCTCTCTACTCATCAAACCAAGCCTTAACCTCCTGAATTCGTCCTTAGAAATCCAGAGAAGTTTGGAGTTCCAGAAGTTCCACCGTTGGAAGCCGAAACACTAAGAAGTCCACCACGATCCTTTGGGAATCATTACTTCATCATTTGTAATCTTATTCCAAGCATTGTAAGACTTTTAATCATGTTTTCTAATGATCAAAGTTATGAGTTTATGTTCATGTTTGCTATGAGTGGCTAGTTTCTTTATACACTTGCTTAAATGATGTTGATTATTAATGATTAGTTAGTGATTGTATTAACATGTTTTAATTCAATTTCAAGTTGATTCTAAGATCCAATTGTGCTAAAGTTTCATAGTGACATTTGTTAATCAGTTTGGCTAATTGGTAACTATCGTTGGGTCGAAAGAACTTCGTATTATTCAACTAGTCATAATCATTTTGTCTATGGATGATTGTTTTTACCCATTATTCTTGATTATACAAAGGAACTAAGGTGTGGTTGTAATAGAACGCTTTTTGATTATCAAATTGGATTGGTTGGAAACATCTAAATGGTCGTAAGATTAGTTGTTGAAAATTAATTGTAGCCTTTTGTCTATGATCGGGTACCTTTTGTATTGACCATCCCCCTCAATATGTGCTTCGAGATTCGAAAGCGTTTAGCACATACGAGAGAGCAGCCTGCACAATTGAATCCAAACGATCACCTTTTATCAAATTTCATTATTAAATCACAAATTCTCCCCCGATCAAAAATATCAAACCCTTTGAGATTTTGGATCCCAAGTGATTTAATACGGTTTATAAAACATGGGAGAATATGTGGCCTGGTTTAAATACTCATCATGTTTTTGGATAAATCCTCCTCCTCAACATGTGCATTGTGTATGAAATCGTTTGGCACATGGAGGCAGGAGTGCCTCTAAAGGACTAAAACTGATTCCATTAAAACAGATTTGAGATTTAAAACACGATCTCTACCCCGATCAGAAATATCAAACCATTTGAGATTTGTGATCCCAACTGATTTAAATCACTTAGAAAAATTTGGGGAAAGACGTGGCAAAATTTAATTTTGAAAAATGACAGATAAGGACCAGATTTAGACATTAAAGATTGTTAGTGTCAGGTATGATAGTTTTTAAGAGATCTTTTAAGTAAAACAAAACAATTTCACAATCAAACAAGAACAGAAAAAATTTCATTTTGAAAGACCTTGATTCTAAAGAAAAAATCATACCATGACATAACATTAAATCTTTAGATCACCACATTTTAGCGTACAAACGGACTCTTTTAAAGATATATTGTTTGAAAATATTTTATTCAAAATCACTCTCCCCCTCAAACCATGACAGTAGTCGATGATTGAGTGACTTAAGTTTTGATAAAATGAAGTCCGGTGATTTTCAAAATTTAGTCCAATATATTTTCAAAACAATATTTTTCCATTTTCAAAAACAATATTTTTCAAAGTTTTAGAAAAATGGTATCATCACGATTATCCTGCACAAAGATACGTTAGGTGGTTGAGAAGCTTCTGTTGTTGCTGTAGGGCTTTGAAGAAAAACCGTCTGCATATGCAGTGAGACTTCTTACGTTGCATTTATGCCAACTCTCCATATAAGTCCAATTAAGCTCCGTTTCTTCATTTGTCAACCCAAGATATCGTTACCCTTTCCTTGCGGCATCCAATCATGTTCATTTGTGGGATCCGGATCGGGAACATTCTTATATACCAATATACCTGCATATGTTAGTGAACACACATACAAATATATATATGGTGGTCGACAACACCCAAACAGCAATCGACTAATAAAAGTCAATTCAACATAACAATCAGATCATAAAAGGCATGGGGTTTATGTGTTAATCAAACTCTAATCATCTAAACCTAACAATCATATCCTAAATTCCTAGTCCTTCGATACAGGCAAATATCATTTTTAATTAAGCACGTAGGATAATTAAGAAAGCTCGTTAGATGATATAGATTTGAAAACATTCTCCCCCTCAATCAATGACTCATTTTTCTTGAAAAGTTTTAAAAGAGCTGAAGTCATCGATTGAGTTTTTGCGAATTAATACGAAAACACTGATCCTGATTGATTTTTTCAAGCAACTCATTTTACCACTATTTTTTAAATACAACAAATATTTTTCTGAAGAATTATAGACGGAAAAACATTTGTGTAGGAACAGCAGTCCTTCGACATACTTTCCTTAAATTGTTTTAGGATAAGTGCACGAAATATTTGAAAATTGTTTAGCGTAGCACTTTCCTTTCTTGAAAAACGGGTTGCTATCAGAAATAATAGCAAGCCTTGGTTTTAAGCACGGGTTACAGTCTGAAGTAACTGTAAGCCATTATTTGAAGCCCGGGTTACAGTCTGAAATAACTGTAAGCCATTTGATTTGTGACATGTTTAGAAAAGAATATTTACACCTCCTGCTCGAACTTCATCTAAAGTCCCGTGCCATTATTGAATGACATTTCTAAGACCGTAGATGTTATCGATACCAGAAGACATGTCTAGGGAAAACATATTTTTGGAATTTTTTCAAATTTTCTGATTTTTATGGGTTTTTGTTGGTTTTATATTTTTCTATTTTCTTTTTCTTGGTTTTATATTTTTGTATTTGGTTTTTCAGATAAATATATACAAAGATAGAGTAGATGATATAGTTAAAGAAGATGATGATACGAGTACCGAGATAAGGATATCGAACAGCCCCGTTGAAGAAGATAGAAGTCATCATCCCTAAAACTTTCACCACCAAAGCTTCCAAGACTCTTGAATCGAAGAGAGAAATTGAGCCACTTGAAAGTGAGACTTTGGCAGCTTCCCCCCAAACCGAAAATCCTTATGTTGAGCAGATTCGAAGCTATATTTCAAGCTTGCCTTAGCCAGGTGCACAGAGATGCACACCATAATCATAAATCCCGCTGCTCCATTTAAGACCGATGATCGAGATTCTCCGTTCGAGGTTATATCATCCAATAGAAGAACAGCAACGTATCATCTCACACATAAAATAATCTTCTCAAATTTCATAACCACTGAAGTCTGAAGCGATCCATTCCAAAAGGTGTCAAGAGAGCAATTCCCCCAAGTAGTTGAATTGTTGCAGTCAGCCTCTTTGTATAATGCTCTAGAACTCTCCCAAATACACTTCATGAGGGGAATGAAGAACACCTTCCCATGTTCACATTTTTCTTCCCTGATGAACGTGTATGAAGCTCAAGAACCCGAAGTACACCAATATCCAAGAACTCTCCCGAATACACATCAAGAGGGTAATGTAGAACACCTCCCCTATCTTCACATCTTTCGTCCCTGATGAATGTGTATGAAGCTCAAGTATCCGAAGTATACCAATACACAAGGAATGAATAACTGATAACATTGAAGAAGCAAGCCAAGTCACTGATTATCTCTGCGGATGACAATCTCTGCGGATGTCAACTCCGGAATAAGTGATTATATCTCTGAATCACTGATTAAGCACTCAAGTGAAACAGCTGAGCATCCCCAATGTTCACAATCTCACTCCCCTGATCATTGAGACACCATCGAAATCACCACATACTAGTGTACCTCTGTTATCTTCAGAAACTTTCTCTAACATCACTTCCCCCACGTAGTTGGAATACTAACACAAAAAAAGCCTTGATGAGTAAAACCTTGAGTTTCTCTGCGGTAATAACATTTGTCTTCCCGGGATATCTTCAATCACTTAGAAGAATTAAGTTCATCAAGTTTACTCGCTTTGTGTTTAGATGTGAGTCTCCTTCCCCGTTTCTGGTTTTGATGATTCAGAATCAGCAACTCTTTGAATGCCCAAATATTTGAAATTTGTTGAGAAGATCGTTTGAAGTCTTTGTGAGAATCAACTTGCTGAAGACTCTCTCTGACAATTTATATCAACCCTTCTGTAGACAAATTGTTGTGACCACTGAAGAAGAAAACCCGCTATACCATACTTGAAACTGAAGTCAACTTCCCCACATTTGTATCTTAAGCTTGCATCTAATGATGGAAGAACGGTGTAGAGAATTTATGCTTCAAGCAAATCTCTAAGTACTCACTACCCAAACAAAGTATGAGACATTAACACCTCTTGCGATTATCCACACCGTCATATGCGTGTGACACTGAGTAAAACAAAGTAACTCCTAATTGTGATAGTTAACCAGGTCTTCAACCATCCACCTCGACTGCTGGTAACTAGATAAACCAAGTCTTCAACTCAAATTCTTAAGCCCGAGCAAGTTATCGAATAAGAACACGCCTTTGTGAAAGTCAACTTCAATCTCAAATAAGTGATAAATGATTAACTCCGAAGTAATCAACTTGAGTCAAATGTCCAACAATAGTCAATATCAACGTCTCGAGCAGTCGCTGCTAAAGAATATGAGCAAGTCTAATTGGGAATTCAATTTGACTTATAACTTTCTCCCAATTAGTGCTCTCCCCTAAACCGACAATCTGTTAGATAAATGCCCAGATTAAGAAGAAGTCTTTAGATCGTTAAATGCAACTCGTCTTTAGTCTTCTAACATGTAGCAGAAAATGTAGAACAGACTGTAGACTCGACCTTCTTCAAGATTGTGCAGTTGGGGAATAGATAGTTAACATCTTCAACTCACACCAAAAAGCATCCCACCAAAAAGCATCCCAATTAACTTACATCTTGCAAATCCCCTTAACTAAAATCTCTCCCAATCAAACAAGAACAGAAAGATGTTCATCAAGAAAAACAGCAATCAGGCCGCAACGAACACACAAGATGGTAACACCAAACTACCAATCACATCAAACAAGAACAGAGAGATTGTTCGGAATCATCATGTTGATGTATACGTGAAGCATTAACCGGAAGCACTTTGTCGATAAACTCATCAATCCGAGTGAAGATGTCAACCAACGCCTCTTAGAAGAGAAAAACTCCATGTGAAGATGACCCGATAAGAAGAGGCTCGGTTCTTACATGAGTTTAGAGCCGTATGACCATTAATATTCTCAAATGTCAATCAACAATGCAAAAAATTCACACTTCTTCTCCCCCTCAAGAATTGCATACGGAGATGCCATTCTTGACTAAATAAGTGAAAATCATCCGAATGTTCTTATTCACACTTCTCTCCCGCAATATAAGCACATGATGTCGCCATCTTCATTATAATCGAGCACGTGGAATGAGAAAACAATCAGTGGTAGCCCGGTTCACTTTATTACTGAAGCGCATGGAAAAAGCATGAAGCATGTTGATGAGAATGGTCATTAATTAGAAGATTTCTCTTCTTCAGAAGATAAAGCGCACTGACACGTACACTTTTCTTTTCTTTAGAGTACGAGGCCTGAACAGATGTGAACAGACGTCATAAGAAGATTTCTCTTCTTCGGAAGATAATGCACACTGAAACGTACACATTTCTTTTCTTTAGAGTACGAGGCATGAACTGAAGTGTTCATACGTCATAATCTCTCTCTTATCATCATCTCTTGGCAAAACATGTAATCACCATTATCATTCAGTAGGCTCTTTGAAGTGACAGCTGATGGAGAAAACCCAATATGATGACTTTGACCCAGAAGTAAACTATCCCGAACTCGTGACTTATACTTGCACATATGTAACAAAGAGCGGTGTCGAGACTTCATCCTCCATTGAATCTCTAAGTACTCTATACTCTTCAACCAACCAACCATCAAGTATAATACGTACATCACCTCTTGAAAATCCACAATTGAATGTGACACTGAGCACTACAACGTAACTCCTTAAAGTGATAGTTATTTTGAGATGATAAGAGCCCAATTCCCCCAAGCGGTAAAAGAAAAGGTAAAAGTCACTCAACAATAACTAGATTTCCAAGTCTTCGTTTTAAATAATAAGCTTAAACAAGGATCATGAAGAATCTTCATCCAACCATCCCCTGATATCTTCAGATACTAAGTACACTCGCCCATGATATTTCACTTCAACCTCAAATAAATAATACTGAATTACCGCCGTTGTCACATCTTCTGAACTGCTCAAATCTAGCCTCCTTTGACTTATTAAGTGAACTATGATAATGGTTTCATCCCGACCATGGTTTAATGAGCATAACCCCGTAAACTTTGGAGTAACCAAACCGCCATGACGAGTATCCAAACATACATCCAATTTATGAAGTACACCCTTTTGTCCCTTCTTCAAAACAGAACCCGTAACACCAGCATCAGAAGACCCCGAGATACGCTTTCCTTTCTCCAAGATGGTTCCATCATCACGGAATTTTACGATTCTATAGTTTAAACCGAGAAATAGTTTCTTTCGCGGGATTTTACAAAACCAAGAATAAACCGTATGATTGATCCAGAAATGCACTTTACAATTACCAGGATGCTTCCATTGTCACGGGATTTTACATGTCTATGATTTAAACCGAGAAATAGGTTCTTTCGCGGGATTTTACAAAACCAAGACAAAACCGTAAACAATGTCAGCTTGAATGTGTTATGGCAACTTTGGTTTCGGTGAATATCTGTTTTAGGGGAACATGCAGTGGTTTATCAGCGATTAATCATCATCATCAAGAATTCTATACCCATTTGTAGACAACTTCACAAACCATACTAAGTCAAGTAGTATTAAACTCCTTTTCCCTGGAGGTTAACCGTAAAACATCAGAGTACCCGTTTCTCCCCCATGATGGTTTCGAACTTTCGGAAGCATCATAACGTGTACGACCATTTGCACGAGAAGTTCTTGTCATAAGCAAACATCTTGAAAAATCATAACTGACTCAGAAGATTCTTGAAAGATTTCGCTTAGACTGTGAGGTATCATTAACAATATGTGGCGTCGAACATCTTATGGGAATTGCTGAAATTGAACCTCCAATTATTCATCGGCTAATAGAAATGACCACACATGGAGATAACCCGATACAACTAACTTGAAAAGAAAGGAGACATCCCAACTTAGTGACTTACTGCTTGTTCTATATTATTGAACAATCCACAACTCTGTGTGACACTAAGTACTACAACTTCCTTAAGATGATAGTTATACACTGTGAGCTCGGCGTCGTAGCTCCTTATATCAGTTATAACCAGATTGTCAATTCATAATCACTTAAAGTGATAGTTATGCCCCAACAAGTTATCTTGAGACTTGCAACCAACCAACCATCATCTCAAAGATAAAGAAGATCACCCATGAAATATCTCTTCACATTCGCATCAATAATACCGTACAAAAACCCCGTAGACATTTTTCACTTTTTCGCTCAAGCCGTGAATTTATATCCTTCCGTGAAAATTTACCATACCAAAAATACTACTTATAAGCAATATATCAACAGGTGTATCCAAAATTTTTTGTAAACACAAAAATTCGGATGACAATTTTGAGGATATACATGCTTTTGAAAACATCAGCTCAATGAAATTAAACACCACCAGCCATACACGATCTACGTTCATGTTCATGAAATAAAATAAGAGACCCAGTCCATGATTTATACTCAAAGCCCACATTAGTGAAATTAATCCATCAACCCAAACCGAATAGATGCCCAACCAAATCAACCCTTTCTCGGCCCAGATTGAAATAAGGAGACCCGATCCATTAGCCTTAGCTCAACCGGTTATAAAACATGAGATACCCAAAAATTAGGTCTTTTCATAACCCTAATCACACACTCAAAGAAAAACACGCCTCCCTCTACACTTTTCCACAAAACTGCATTCATCCAAACACATTATCATGACAACCTCAGTCAACATCCTTTCATCATTTAATCAATACATAACAAACTCAAAAGATTCATACACCACAACCCCATTCACGTAGTCACCTTGTCTTTTACAAAAATGGATCCGAACCAATATAACCATATTTCATTGTGTTCGCCACAGGGTTGGCTCCAAGATTGTGACATGACCACGCCACAGGGATGGCATGAGGTACATGATTCGACATAGCCACAGGGATGGTTACGAGGCTTAGAGATAGCCACACGATATAGCACGGGTAGGTTCTTTTCTTGATGAGTTTGTTGGTCATGAGTTACTTGATGTTAATTAATTAAAAAAAAAATTTCATTAAGAACGAATCCAAGATGGAGTATAACATCGTTGTTATAATTTCATCTTTATGTGTTCGGATAAATAATGAAGCTTTGACTTCTAAAGGATCAATGAAGAGTTGTTCTCTCGTATATAGACTTTCAAAAGTCTTGATGTTTTCTTTGAATTACATGAGAGAAGGAGACTGAGATCTTACGATTTTCATTTTGGGTTTCGTATTTTAGATCAATGATGTATTCGAAGGTTGTGTGTAGATTATTAATATCTATGTGCATTGACGAGCCTTACACACATTCGAAACTGAGATCACACAAACTCTCATTTTAACCTTTTGACTTTGAGTTCAGTGATGGATGGAGTCGTGTACTTGGATCTTCAAGGTCTTAAAAGTCACAACCAATCTGAGATCTTAAGAGTCTAGGTTTAGTTTGATATGAGATGGGATTGAGTCTGTTAAGATATATTTGCTACAAGATGATGGACTGATGATGGTTTGATATTCCAGAAGTCATGAGTAGTATTTTGGTCTAATGTATATGTGGTCGGGTCTTGTTGTGGTTTATAAATTGATGTTGAGGTCTTGGTCAATATCATCTTCTACCGTTCTTTCTGTCAATTCGCCACGACTAACTCGCCACGGCTAAGTCGCTAGGCTAACTCGCCACGGCTAAGTCGCTAGGCTAACTCGCCACGGCTAAGTTGCTAGGCTAACTCGCCACGGCTAAGTCGCTAGGCTAAGTCGTAGCGACTTGTAAAGACAAGTCGCTATAAGAGGTGCAATGCATCTGGTCAGTTTTGTGTCAAATCGCCAGCAAGATATATGACTTTTCCGATGAGTTTTTCCGACTACTTTTCCGGCCAGCTTCAAATAAACCCAGAAAACTGCTCAAAAACGGCATATTTAAGACTGTTTGACCATGTAATTTACCTGTTTGACCACGTGAAAGACTAGATAAAAAAAGATTAGACATTTGGACAAACTTTACACAAACAGATTCAATAAATACATGGACAAAAATGCAGATTTGGACACAAGATGAAACCAGTTAGGACCCAAGACCAACAGAAGAATACCAAAACAAGTTAAAAACAACTGTTTACCTAAAAAAATGTATTCCGACCACAAAAACGAATCAAAAACCAGTTACAAATAAATATCAAAACCACAAGAAATCATCAAAACACAACAACCCTGGCTCTGATACCAATTGTTAGGATCCAAATATTATTGTGTTGATGATTCGGGTGGTCTTGGGAGATCAAAATACATGTTTTCATTTTAGAGAGAGAAAGTAGAGAGAGAGGGTGTTCTTGCTAGAGAGTTACACAAATTGTAGAGTATTAGATTATGAAGCACCACCCCTTCCATGGATGGAAGGGGTATTTATAGTTACAAGAAATACGACCTCCTATCGGCCTGTGGATCAGGGATACAGTGGGTAAAGACCCGTCCTTCCTCCACGGTGTTGCACTACGCTAAACTAAACTACTAACTAACTAATAAAACAATAAATAACGTAACTAACGATTTGTCTACGAGCTAACTTATGCTAGATAACAGTTAGGGTGACCGACTCTTCACTAAGGAATTTTCTAATTCCTAACATACTAGTTTGAGCAAGTGTAGTTTTTAATCATCTGAATTTCATTATATCTATTTGCTTTGTTATATGTTTTTGATCGACTCCGTTAATTCAAACTTGTGCTCTGATTCACTCAAATCCCTGCGAACGATCCCGACTTACCTTCATAATCTTGCTATAACGGACGAGTATACTTGCTCGTATGTGTTATTGGTAAAATTGGTAATTCACCTTTTATAAATTTAAAACTTGCACCAACTGGGCACATCAAGTTTTTGGCGCCGCTGCCGGGGATTTGATTGTGTTTCAACAAGTTTTTGAATTTCCCTCAGCCGATTCCTAAAAAAAAAAAAAAAAAAAAAAAAATTTCACAGAAACCTTAACCGGATCCGGTTGCCCCTCAACCGAATCGGTTACGAGTTTACCCATCATTCATCAGGTCTGACCGATCGGTCGCATCCCGCAACCGATCCGGTTACCATCCTCTGTTCCATATAAACCGTTTTCGTTGTTTGTCCGTGTGTTTAGATATTTCCTGGATTCTCTAGGACATTGTATGAACACTCGAGCAGCGGGAATAGAACCAATTACACCTCTTACCAACCCAGAACGTTTGATTCGAAGAAGAAGGAGAACACGTTTCATACCATTGGAAAACTGTATACCAAGAGTACCAAACCCACCATTTGATAACCTCATTGAAGCCAAAGTTGTTTACAACCCTTTCACCAATTTACCTTTTCCCATGGCGGACGATCAACCTATGTGGGGAACCAACCGAACCGTAGCACCAACACCCGAAAGTGCTATTGTTGCTATTAACCTTGGTGACAACTTCACCGTGAAGGGACATCACCTTTCTATGATCAAAGACCGACAATTCGATGGCCGTGCGCGGGCCGATCCGCATAAGCACATTGCCGAATTCATCGAAATTTGCGGCATGTTTTGTTATGGCGACACCGATGTCAATGCCATTAAACTCAAACTTTTTCCATCATCACTCGCCGGAGATGCTAAAGTATGGTACAATGAATTAACCCCAGGAATCATCAATACTTGGGAGGAGATGAGGCAAGCTTTTGTGAGCCGATTCTTTCCACCTGCCATGTTTGACCGATTAATGAGAGAAATTCGTGCTTTCAACCAAAACCCAAACGAATCACTTGTCGAAGCTTGGCTTCGAATGAAAGATTTGCTTCGTAGTTGTCATGGACATGGATTATCAAAAGGAACCATTATCCAAATCTTTTACCATGGACTAGATGAAATCTCTCAAGGCATCCTTGATGCTGGAGGAATTTTTCTCTATAAAACTCCCAACGATGCACATCAATTGCTCGAAGATCGAGTACTTCTCAAACTTGATTGGTCCAAAGATTCCAAAACCAAACCTCTCCGAAAAACCGTTGCTTTTGTCGAAAACACCGATACCTCAAAACTCATGGAGAAGATGGAAGCGTTAACCTCACAAATCAACTCGCAATACAAGGATATTAAAGATGAAATGAAAGAAATGCGAGACGGATGCAACAATTGTGGAGGAAATCACCCATCGTCCGAGTACGACGATAAACCTATGGGTGGACCAAAAGAAGGAGAAGCAAATTACGTTCAAGGAGGATACCGTGGAGGAGGATATCGTAGTAACTATTATGGTCGAAATTCTGGAAATTGGCAAGATCGCCGACCAAGGGATGACAACCGTGATTCTCAACCACGAACTGACGATCCACCACACCAAACTTCCGACAAAAAGACAGAAGAAACTGAATTCGAAAAAACCATGAGAGAATTCGTGGCTGGTCAAAAATCCGCAAACGATTTTATCAAAAATCAATTTTTCAATCTTAAAGCCAAAGTTGAGCAAGGACAGAAAAATCATCAAGCATCTATCCAAGATCTTGAAAACAAGCTTGGCAGACTTTCTGACCAACATTCTTCTAGACCATCTGGTTCATTGCCAAGTAACACTCAATCCAATCCAAAACCATCAAATGATAAGACGTACCGTCCACCTCAAACACGAAACGAACATATCAATGCTGTTTTCACAAGAAGTGGTCTCTCGTACGATCCACCACCTAATCCTAATACTCCTGTCACCGTTGATAGTGAGGATGAAAACGAAGAACCAAACACAACTCAAACCACCAAAAAGAAAGACATTCCACCAGTCAAGGCGTATACACCGAAAATTCCTTATCCTCAACGCCTAAAGAAAGAAAAGATGGAAGAGCGTTATAAGAAGTTTATCGAAATAATCAAAGAGGTTAGACTCAATGTTCCTCTCGTTGATGTTATAGCCGGAATGCCCAATTACGGGAAATTTTTGAAAGAACTTCTTAATAACAAAAGCAAGCTTGAGCAAATATCAGCAACTTTTCTTAACGAAGAATGCTCAGCCATAGTTCAAAACAAAATTCCACCAAAGCTCGGAGATCCTGGGAGCTTTCTTATTCCATGTACTTTCGGGAATAACATTAAATGTGATGCTTTAGCCGATCTTGGCGCAAGTATCAATTTGATGCCTTATTCACTCTATTCCAAGTTGTGCAACAACAGCCTGAAACCAACAAAAATGAGCATTCGATTGGCAAATCATTCCTATCAATATCCCGTGGGAATTGCTGAGAATATGCTTGTTCAAGTCGGTAAATTCATTTTTCCCGTGGATTTTGTAATCTTGGAAATGGAAGAAGATAGTAAAGTCCCACTCATTTTAGGAAGACCTTTCCTAAACACCGCCGACGCAATCATCAAAGTTAAAGGAAAAGAACTCAACCTTGGAGTTGGGGAAGATCGAATCACTTTTCTTATCGATAAAGCAATGCGCTACCCACATTCCAGTGATGACACTTGTTTTAACGTCGATGTTATTGATGAAGTCACTGATGAGGAATTAGATGCATTACTTAACGAATCCGATCCATTCATGACTACTTCTGAAAAAATCAATGAAACAGATTCTGACAAAGAATTTGATGATTTCATGAAAGTAGAATTTGAAGAAGATAACTCAGAAGAAGAAGAAATAGAGGAAGAGGAAGAAAATTTTGAGGAAATCACTTTCAATGAAAAAATGCGAATAAAATCCTCTATCGAAGAACCACCCACAGATCTCGAACTCAAACCTCTTCCAAATCATCTTGAATATGCTTATCTGGAAGAGAACTCACTTCTTCCAGTAGTCATATCTTCATTACTCGAGGATGATGAGAAAGAAAGTTTAGTTTCCGTACTCAAAAATCACAAACAAGCTTTTGCTTGGAAAACATCTGATATCCCAGGAATTAGTCCTAATTTTTGCAAACACAAAATCAATTTCGAAGAAGGGATTAAACCTGTGGTAGAACGTCAACGTAGACTCAATCCCAACATGAAAGAAGTTGTTAAAAAGGAAATCATTAAACTTCTTGATGCTGGAATCATCTACCCAATTGAGGATAGTCCTTGGGTAAGCCCTGTTCACTGTGTTCCAAAGAAAGGAGGAATGACGGTTGTAACTAATGAGAGAAATGAGCTAGTTCCAACTAGAACTGTCACCGGTTGGCGTGTTTGTATTGACTATCGTAAGTTAAACAAAGCCACCAGAAAGGATCATTTTCCACTCCCATTTATGGATCAAATGCTTGAAAGACTGGCGGGAAATAAATTCTTTTGTTTCCTCGACGGATTTTCAAGATATTTCCAAATTCCCATCGATCCTAACGATCAAGAAAAGACCACCTTTACTTGTCCTTTTGGAACCTACGCATATCGGCGTATGCCTTTTGGTCTTTGTAATGCACCCGCAACTTTTCAAAGGTGTATGATCGCCATCTTCCAAGACATGCTTGAAACCTCCATGGAAGTTTTCATGGATGATTTTTCAGTCTTTGGAGAGTCATTCGAAACTTGCCTTTCTAATCTCGATAAAATGCTTGAAAGATGCGAAGCTGCACATCTTGTTCTCAACTGGGAGAAATGCCACTTTATGGTAACCGAAGGAATTGTGCTTGGCCACAAAATCTCTAGTGCCGGAATGGAAGTCGACAAAGCAAAGGTCGATGTCATCTCAAAACTTCCCCCACCAACCAACGTCAAAGCCGTTAGAAGTTTTTTAGGACATGCTGGTTTCTACCGCAGATTCATCAAAGATTTTTCCAAAATATCTCGTCCAATGACAAAACTTCTTGAGAAAGAATCTATCTTTGATTTCGATGCTGATTGCATAATAGCTTTCGAATCACTGAAATCTCAACTTACTAGTGCTCCGATCATGGTTTCACCTAATTGGTCACTACCTTTCGAACTTATGTGTGACGCGAGCGATTTTGCTGTTGGAGCTGTCTTAGGACAACGCGAAGGGAGACACTTTCGGCCTATATATTTTGCAAGCAAGACACTGAATAGTGCCCAGCAAAATTATACCGTCACCGAAAAGGAATTACTAGCTGTCGTTTTTGCCTTTGACAAATTCCGATCATATCTTGTGCTCTCAAAAACAGTCGTTTTTACCGATCATTCAGCACTCAAATATCTATTCAACAAACAAGACGCTAAACCACGCCTTATTCGATGGATTTTGTTACTCCAAGAATTTGACATCGAGATCAAAGACAAGAAAGGAGCAGAGAATCTTGCTGCTGATCACTTATCTCGTCTCGAAAATCCTAATCTTGAGGAGTTAAAAGAAGAAGAAATCGATGATTATTTTCCCGATGAAACTCTCATGACCATCGACGGAAATAACGATCCTTGGTTTGCTGACTTTGCAAACTACCTCGCCGGAGGAATTCTCAGAAAAGGACTAACTCATGCTCAAAGAAGCAAATTCTTTTCAGAACTTAAATACTATTTTTGGGAAGAGCCATATCTTTTCAAAATGTGTCCCGATGGGATGATCCGAAGATGTATTTTTGGTTCCGAAACTCGTAAAATTCTTGACGAATGTCACCATGGCCCAACTGGAGGACATTATGGTCCTTCCACCACAGCTAAGAAAGTTTTTGATGCTGGATTCTATTGGCCAACAATATTCAAAGAAGCACATACACTTGTTCAAAACTGTGACGCTTGTCAAAGAACCACCAATCTCTCTCGAAGGGATGAAATGCCGTTAACAAGCATTCAAGTGTGTGAAATATTCGATATTTGGGGAATAGATTTCATGGGACCTTTCCCTAAATCCCACAAATTCGAATACATTCTCGTTGCTATAGATTACGTGTCCAAATGGGCAGAAGCTGAAGCTTTACCAACAAACGATGCTCGTGTCGTCGTTAATTTTCTCAAAAAGCTTTTCGCTCGTTATGGAATTCCCAAAGCACTCATAAGCGATCGTGGAACTCATTTCTGCAATCAACAAATGGAAAAAACCATGAAAAGATATGGAGTTCATCATCGATTTGCAACTGCTTATCATCCACAAACTAGTGGTCAAGTCGAAAATACCAACAGAGCTCTCAAAAGAATACTGGAAAAAACCGTAAAAGACAATCCGTCTTTATGGGCAAGGAAACTTGATGATGCTCTGTGGGCATTTCGTACGGCTTATAAAACACCAATTGGTACAACTCCGTACAGACTCCTGTATGGGAAGACTTGTCATTTGCCGTTCGAAGTTGAACATCGTGCTTATTGGGCGCTCAGACAATGTAACACCGATCTGAAAATAGCTGGAGAGAACAGATTTCTGCAGTTGCACGAACTCGATGAATTAAGACTCCAAGCTTATGAAAACTCCAAACTGTATAAAGCCAGAACAAAAGCCTATCATGATAAAAAGCTACGAATTCGAAAAGAATTCAAAGCTGGAGATAAAGTTCTGCTTTTTAACATGAAATTCAAATTCAAAGCTCCTAAGTTACAACCAAAATGGTTTGGACCATACGTCGTTAAACATGGATATCCATCTGGGTATGTCGAACTCTATGACAAACAAGGTGGAAGTTTCATTGTTAATGGACACCGAATCAAGTTATACTACGATAAGGAGCAAACGAATGAAGTTTCAGTTGCGGCAGTGTCCTGGAGAAACCATGAGAATGAATTCGAAACTATAACTTTTGTAGCACCATTTCCTGGAAGAATTCCACAAACTGTCCCATGGAAACCAACTGCTGAATTCGTCTGGAACGATATTGAAGATACTGGTGAAGAATTCATGTACATCCCCGAACTCTATAAAATGTTCAAAGCTGCCCTTGCAGCTGAATAAATCCGGGGAAGATTCGAGTCAGGCTGATGACTCGGTAATAAAACAAGCGCTTCTCGGGAGGCAACCCGTGTGTTTCAGATTTGATTTTCTGTGGTCACTTCCCAAAGTCTTAACCTTTGGTTGAACTTAAGTGTGGGGGAGTGCCACCCTTTTAATAAAACCTTTTGTTTGTTTATAAGATTGTGTGCAGGTATTGATTTCTCTAGTGGACGCAAGGATTGAAGAAAGAATTTTAAGCTGATAAACTCGTTGACATATCTGGTTTCATCTCTATTTTCCCTATTTCTATACTTTGAAGTTCGTTTATCATTGAGGACAATGTCTAACTTAAGTGTGGGGGGGTGAATAGGAAAAATTAGAGTTTTCATGCTTAAATTTAAAATTTTGTTTGCCCTTGTGATCTAGTTGTTTTCACACTTTTAGGATTATCTATTAGAATAACTGGAGCATTCCACTGGTAAAAACTGGTAATATTTAAAACTTCGAGATGTGTTCCGATTACTATTGCAATCCATTCTTGGATCGATAAACATTTGCTAGCACATATTATACCCTTTCCACTAAAATGTGAGAATTTAAGCCTATTTCTTATTAGCATACACCTTTTATGCTTAGATCTTTTGCTATGAGTGTGCCGGTGATTTTATTTATTCTAGAACTTGTGCTTGTAAATCATTACTAGACCGCAGTGAGATTGCATTCGTGCGATATAAGTGAATTCGTGTGATAAAGAGGCAACTTAGGATTTAACCCAAATGGCCTTCCATTTTTCATCTAATGATATATTAGCTAGCCTCATCGGTTAGTTAACCACCCACATGGACCCATTTGTAGTGCTCATTTTTAGCACTAGATACCCCTAGTTACACCTTCTGAGCCATCCCTTTCATTTTTGCTTCACCCAGAAAATACAAAAAGATTTTACACTTTAAACCTTAGCCTACCCCTTATCAATGTCTAACGGTTGGTTGCTAGTTTCATGGAAAGTGAAGACTGTTCAAATGATTATGAGTACCACCTCCTTTGTGATTGATTGAGCCATGCATTATTATGTTATGAGTTTAAAAAAAAAAAAAAAAAATGTGTTGAAAGTATGGAAATAATAGCCAATGTGCTATGGTCGTAGAACAATTGTCATGGCAAAGCAAAAAGCTGTGGAAAGTGAAAAAGAAAGAAAGCAAAGCTATAATCGTTTATTTGGTTCGTGGAATGTTTGGTAGCTAGCAACATGGGTATTAGACTTGATTTCATTTTTATTTTAACACCAATTTCATTAAACATTCCCATGCCTTATCCATATCCTTAACCCTTAGCCTATCATTATAACCCGAATAAAAGCCCTCTTTAGATGTTTTTACTTGGTGCTCACGCCACGTCGGTGGAGTTTTGTTTCTTGTACAAGCTTATGGTAATAATCTAATCATGACTGAGCAATGAGTGTGATTTATCTTGTTACTCCACTAAAAATGAGTGATTGAGTGAATTATATTCCATTATTTTTTTCGTGAGGTGTTTTGAAATGTTTATCATGCAAGAAAATCGTTGGATATTGTCAAACATCTTGATGTTTCACCTTTATAAGCATAATTGATGAATCTTCTCTCGTATTTATACTTGGTTGATTTGCATCACATTTTTCATAATCACGATTTTGTCCCAGTGGATGTTTGTCCTAGATTTGCTTGAGGGCAAGCAAAGTTTAAGTGTGGGGGAATTTGATAACACTCAGATTGTGCATGTTTTTAGTAGCATTGTGTGTACTTTTATATCTGTTATTTGGTTATATTTGTGTGATTTTAGCACTTAATCGTATCTAGATATGTTTGTCTAGCATTCATAACCAAGTGCAGGGAAATGGAGGAAAATGTGGAAATATGCAGTTAATCGAAGATTCCCGTCTCAGTAAAGCTAAATCCCAAGTACCTTTGAAGACCTTAGTGATTGAAGAAACAAGTTCTACAAGTCAGAGTGAAGAGTAAAGTTCAAGTTTCTTATCTCAGAAGATCCAACCGGATCCGGTTACACCTTCAGCCGAATCGGTTGGCATTTGGTCGGAATACATGTTTTTGCCATGACCGACCGATCGGTCGCAACCCGCAACCGGATCGGTCGGTGTGTTATTATTGAAGACCAACCGGATCGGTTGGTCGTATGACCGATCCGGTTGGAGAAGCTGCAGTTGTCAAATCTTCATCACTAAGCTTCCCCTTTGCATCCAAACGATTCTAGGTCCTTCTCTTGGTGTATTCTAGTCCCTTCCTTACTCCTTGGAGGCCAAGTCAAGCATTTAACACCCTAGGCCTTGAAATTAGTATAAATAGAGGCTAAATGTGAGCATATTAGACACACTTCAATTACAAAGCTCTCTACTCATCAAACCAAGCCTTAACCTCCTGAAATTCGTCCTTAGAAATCCAGAGAAGTTTGGAGTTCCAGAAGTTCCACCGTTGGAAGCCGAAACACTAAGAAGTCCACCACGATCCTTTGGGAATCATTACTTCATCATTTGTAATCTTATTCCAAGCATTGTAAGACTTTTAATCATGTTTTCTAATGATCAAAGTTATGAGTTTATGTTCATGTTTGCTATGAGTGGCTAGTTTCTTTATACAATTGCTTAAATGATGTTGATTATTATATGATTAGTTAGTGATTGTATTAACATGTTTTAATTCAATTTCAAGTTGATTCTAAGATCCAATTGTGCTAAAGTTTCATAGTGACATTTGTTAATCAAGTTTGGCTAATTGGTAACTATCGTTGGGGTCGAAAGAACTTCGTATTATTCAACTAGTCATAATCATTTTGTCTATGGATGATTGTTTTTACCCATTATTCTTGATTATACAAAGGAACTAAGGTGTGGTTGTAATAGAAACGCTTTTTGATTATCAAATTGGATTGGTTGGAAACATCTAAATGGTCGTAAGATTAGTTGTTGAAAATTAATTGTAGCCTTTTGTCTATGATCGGGTACCTTTTGTATTGACCATTTCTTAAGCAATTTGATGAACAAGTGGATGTTTTTGTGTTTAGGTTTATGAAAGTAGACTTATGAAACTTGAATTGATCTTGAATTGATTGGTTAAACTTAAAGCTTGTTTTTATGAACTAAAATCTTGACGAAGGTTTAACTTGTAAGAACAATAGATTAGTTTTCAACTAATTATAACAACCAACATGTTAAGTAGTTAATACAATCACATTAATCTATGATATGATACTAGTTTGAGCAAGTGTAGTTTTTAATCATCTGAATTTCATTATATCTATTTGCTTTGTTATATGTTTTTGATCGACTCCGTTAATTCAAACTTGTGCTCTGATTCACTCAAATCCCTGCGAACGATCCCGACTTACCTTCATAATCTTGCTATAACGGACGAGTATACTTGCTCGTATGTGTTATTGGTAAAATTGGTAATTCACCTTTTATAAATTTAAAACTTGCACCAACTGGGCACATCAAATACTTTATCCTACAATTACCTAGATAATTATATTCTAAAGTTCACAAAGAAAAGTCAAGCATTAAGTACACAACGAATAATCTAGCGCACTCTAGATCATTAGTCAACTAAGATAAGTATCAACCAATCAATATTCAATAACTAAGTTTCATATTCCCTAAGCAAACACACAAATAAATTAGCCGGACATGGAGAACATGCAAGCATACATACAAATAATCAAAGACATAATTAAATTAATGAAGTAAATACTTATCTTGATGTATAATAGGGTTTAGAACCCTAAAATACTGCACAAGAAAGCCTTGGTTCGGTTTTAGGTTTTTACTCCAAAAGACTACACACAAAAACTGAAAAATTCGGATTCTATATATAAGATTACATCTGCGACGGCGTCACCTTATGTTTCGTGACGCCGTCGTGTCGCCGTCATTAGGGTTTCGTCTTGGCCACGTAAACCTTGCGACGGCGTCACCTTATGATTGTGACGCCGTCCCCTTCAGCTCTGACGCCGTCTTGGCTGCATCTAGGCCGTCTGAGTAACGACGGCCTACTCCTTTAGAACCTGACGTCGTCCCTTGAAAACATGCAATTTCGCTTCTGACCCGTCGCAAAATTCCTTCCCGACGGCGTCGCAGATATGCAGTGACGCCGTCGCCTTATGTTTCAGCAGCTTTGAGTGTCTCGATTCTGACTTTGGCCATTTTCTTCGTATATTCGCGCTTTTTCGTCCAAATAAGCATCATTCCAGCATTTTGCCTTCAAGAGACCTAAAAAGTGAAAAGGAACGATATTAAGCAATAACGGATACAGAAGTGATCGAATAAGGGCTTAAATGACCCCTTAAAAAGGTACCTTTTAAAACCTTATCAACTATTCAACCCCCCCTTCTAGTTTTTCACATATTTCATAATCAAACTATGTCTAAGCATCTTCATTCTAATAGTCACAAGCACTATATTTACCTTATAACAAAGGAAACTACATTTCCACACTACTTTACAATTATGGATCACGTATCTACAAGTGGTCTAAGTTTAGGCAACCTATAGTGGCAACCTAATTCACTTAAATGAAGCTCAAATACCAAGTTGAAATGCCCCAAAACGACTCGATAATATTTTTTACACAAAGACATGATCGAAACCGACCTTCTGCTAATTAACAAGTATCATTTACACTTATGAAATGATTTGTACTCTAAAAGTATTTTTAAATGAAAGTAGACTTAAAGACCTTTTTGTTGGTAGGTGGCACGACTTCTAACGAGCCATGGTTGATTTTATACAAAATAACAAAAATGATCAAAAACTTGAAAACCATGCTTGTGCACTATAAGACCCCTCTTGTACACTATCACCCTTCTTGGACACTAAAGGACACCTCTTGTGCATTATTACCCTTCTTTTACACTAAAGGACCCCCTCTGGTGCACTATTTTCTCAAAATGACCCGTAACACCTTTAAAAATAAAATCAACACTTTAGACCTATATTTAAACACATATAATCCATATCAAACTAAAAATATACCATATACATTGTTTTCCAAAATTCTTGACTCGTTTGACCCAAAGTGGGTTAAAATGGACTTGTTCCAAACACCCTTTTTTATACATACCTATTTTTTGTGCACTTTTGTCCCATTTTTCTAGAAAATGACTACTGTAACACGACATAACATCAAAACTTCCAGAATTCATTAACACAACATACAACACTTGAAAATGTATAACCATGGTCTCAAAGACCCGCGAAATGTTCTTTACAAAGTGAGAGGTGTTGTGCTAAACACCCGTTTTCATACTTTGTAACTTTATACTATAACATAGGACTTTAATACACTTTAATTTCTGCAAATATACTTTTAAACTATAACAATACCTTATTTACACTTCACATTATCAAAACACTTTGACAATAATATTAAAAAATAGTTTTTGACACTTGGGGTTCAACATCGTTGAGCAGGTATCTACTACTAAACTCCTAAGCATATTTTGAATCACTTCCAAACCTTCTACCTCTTAGCTATAGGCCTTTACTCCAAGACCTTATTTTCATCATAAACAACCTACACAAAAACATCAAAAACTAAACGATGAGCTTATGCTTAGTAAGTAACCAGGTTAGAACGTGAATAATACATCTATTACTCATACTTGAAACATGAACGTACACCATTAAATACCATAACTATTACCATTCAATTCCAAATAATCAAGCTTATAAGCATACCACACTCTAAGCCAAGACTTTCAATTCCTAATGCCTTCATTCATAATAAAATATGATAATATCAATATTAGACATATCATAACCAAAGTTACTTACCTTGACTTTCATGGCTATGTTACCAAGAACACCACCAACATCACTTGAATTCTATCCAACTATATCACATCAAGAGCTATTATCATATTAATACAACATTAATAACAAGGGTTTTACACAACCCATAATCATATGGTTTTACACAACCCATAATCATACCCAAATTCCATTCTTATCATCATATGATTATATCTTGATCATATGATTAAATCCTCAAATCCTCTACATAAACTCTCACTCTTTAATTCATGATTAACTCAACAATTAAATTACTTACTTGTAGGATTATTTCTTATGAAATTAACCGTTGAATTGAATACATAATTCCTTTATCACTAGATCATCAAGTTGGTCTTTCCTTCCTTTTTCTTGCTTCTAAACCGATACACAAACACACTTGAGGAGAATACAAAAATGTGTAGAAACTTATGGAATTTCTTCCAAGTCAAGCTAGTCACATCTTTGGACAATTGAAAAGTGTAGTCCCTTAAGTCATTTCCTCTTATGATTGTGACACATAAATCTTTCTAAAACCATTTACAATATATATTTACTTATAGTTTGACTATCGGGTTTGACTAACCAACCATGTAAATCCTTCAACCTTATAAACATCGTAGTCAAACTTACCCGATGACATACTTGTAATTTAATACATAAAATGGTTTTGGGTTGTTACACTTGACCACACATGTACAAAATAACAATCATTATATAATTCAGAACCTTCATTGTTTGTAAGTTTTTGGAAATTAGTATGCTCAAAGTTTTGAAGGATCATAACCTACTTGACTTGTTCATGAAACCTATGTATGTCAACAAGTGCGATCATCATGCTTGAATACATGAGTCTTTAACTTGGATCATCATGCATTGATCTACTTAGTATTTGGATAATCGAACATTACGCGGTTGTATTAAATAATGAATTGGTATACCTGGTATGATCGTCTTCATTTATACTACCGTGTTCTATATTTGCATGTTTGAATCCATGAATTATTTATTTATGCTAAATTGTCCATTATTGATTGATGATATAATAGTATCATTGAATTAAGGCAAATGTGAGAGTATTTTTAATATTCATTGAAAATGAATACTAAGTGATGATGCCACCAAAATCACATGTTGTTCATTGTGATGAACATTGGACTGACCCAACCTAGGAGAATTCACTAAATGGATCGGCGTCAATAGTGAATCTCATAAATGGTTATGTCTCTCATCCTTATACTTGAGATGCAAGTAGGTTTTGTGTGTGTGGAATGTCATTCTTTTATATGGTTAAATGTTGTCCTGAACAAGGCTATTATAAAGGCCATTTTCAGGAGTGATGTGAAGCATATGACTGATGCATGTAGTTAAAATAGGATTTTTTCCTTCATGTGTTTTTTTGGAGTTAAATACTAGTGGGCCCCTCGATGAATTAGACATATGTTTGTATGGCCACACCAAAATGTAATTAAGATGCTGCTTGATTAATTTGGTAATCTAGTTCAATATCTACATCAAGAAACAGAATCGTTAAACAATTTGAATGACTTATGATCCATGTCTAATGCTCAACAAGGTATCTACAACAAATGGATGATTGATTTATAAACTATTTAACTGAGACATTTGAGAAACTATCCTCATAAGTTTCTAGGGGCATTGGTGTGTTGCTAACCTTTGCTTGTATTATTATTGTAATTATGACGTTCGCAAGTGAAAGCTATTTGGAAATGCTCATATCTTGACTAAAAATATGTGAGCCTACAGGGTCACACACTTATACACATAGATACCATTTCATATAACGTATGTATTGTATTTACGTTATATAATAACTTAAATTTAACAAGTTCAAGCCCTGGGCCACTATATACTATGTAAGACTTAGTAATATGGATTGGACCAAAAAAATATGGCTAGCTCCTAGGGAGTCCATGGGGGTTGACCAAATGAGGGTAAAAGGGATGGGGGAAAAGTCTCGGGGGCTAAGTGTAACTAGCACCAAGTTATTATGGAATGGGATTAATATAATCCCATGACACAATAACAAATCACAAGATATTTTTCTCCCCCTCTCCTTTTCAAAACACATGGCCAAAACCTAGGGTTTATACCTAGGGTTTTGTTCTTGATCTTCTAGTCTTATTTCAATGTAGATCAAGACTAGCAAACGCAATTCGGGTTATCCTACTAGCATCGGATGGTATACAAGGGCGTGTAGTTGTACGAGCATATAGGTGATCTACTTTGATCACTCAAGGGTTTCATGAGTTTCATATTGGGTTGAATAAGATGGTTTTGTGTTCAATCTATGTGGTTCACGCTACAAAGGTATTTAATTACTTGTTTATTATCGATTAATCATATGGTGCTATAGATCCATTATTGGTGACCTTTTCTGTTGCATTTATTTATATGTTTATATGAATTATATATAAAACACCAACATGCTTTACGTAATTGGTTAGTCAAACCCTGATAGTCAACTATAAGTATAAGTATTATGTAAATGGTTTTAGAACGTATTATGTATCACAAATATAAAGGAAAATGACTTAAGGAACCATAATTGTTATATGTCCAAAGTCTATAACTAACTTATATTTAGATAAGTCTTATAAGTTCTTAGACACTTTCAAAAATGTTTAGCATATAGTGGCGCTTGGGTGGTGTCGATATAGAGAGGAAAGAAAGGAGGGAAGCATGGAACTACGATTATTTCTAGATGATAAATTAAGGGTCTGTTTGGTTTGTAAGTGGGTTTTGAATTGGTTTGAAAGAAAAGTAGCAGAGAGAAAATTAATAATTATTTAATTTATATAAATATTTAAATATATTTAATTGTTTAACTTAAAAACCTTGTAACAAAAAGAAAAAAAAAAGTTAAAGAAAGAGAACATTTGTGTAGTTGAGAAGCTTGTGTCGGGACGAAATGGATCAAAAGTAATCTATATAGCATGGAATGAGTTCTTAAAGATTATTCCATTACTTTTTTTTACAAAGATCTACCAAACAATGAATTTAGTCTATCAATGTATTCCTTGTGTCCAAAACACGCATAAAAAACACACCCCTAAGAAGTGTTTTGAAAGTGTTCATTTCAAGCTAATGTTCTTATCAAGTAAGTAATCTCAGTTGTACTAATTTAAGAATTGAGAGTTAGGGTTTATGTACCCAAATTGGGGGTTCTAGGTAAATGATGTTTTAAGCTAATTAATGTTATAGTGAATATGGGTTAAGACCCGTTGAATGGGTATTTGGGTAATTAGTAATTTTGGATGTTTTAATCATATCACCAAAATATGATCATATGATTAGAGGTTGATTTTAGATGGTGTAAACCCTTGTTGAATTGTATTACATTAATGTGTAAATAGGGTTTAATGTTGATTTTTGGATAGGATTCAAGTGATGTTGGTGATGTTCTTGGTAACTTAGCCTTTGGAGCTACGGTTAGTAACTATGATTATGACATGTGTTGAAACTATAATATTATGTATTTTTGAAATGATGGTGTTAGGACATAAGAACCTTGGCCTAATAAGTATCAGAGTGATAGAGACTTGGATAGTTAGATTATGTGGTTAAAGTGGGGGTTAATCTATGGTATAGACAATCCAAGGTATGTGATTGTGTTGATAAAGTATAATATAATTATGTTGTTATAGCCTGATTATTGTGGTTATAGAGTGTGGTGATGAAGTGTTGAATGATTATAGTCTTTGGAATATATGTGGATGTTTGATGATTCTAATATGATAAATTGATGTATAATATATGTTAAAATCTGGTTACTTACAAAGCGAAAGCTTACTATTATAGTTGTTTATGGCTTTGTAGGTAGTGCGGATCATATAAGTCTTAGGATAGAAACCTATGGATATGACGTAGAAGGTTCGGAAGTATGTTAGAATGTGTTTTAGAGCTTAGTACTAGATACCGAGCTCAATCAATGTTGAACCCCCAAATAGTTTGTAAAGTTATTGTCAAGTGTCAAGGTTATTTGATATAGTCTAGATTTATAGTGTATGCAACAGGCCAAAATGGATGTTCAATAATTAGTCATATTAACCCACTTTCGAATGCTAATGGGTCAAAACTTGTATGATGTCTCTATAAATATTTATGGGAATGTTACAGGAATGTATGGGATGAGGTCTTAAGTATTGGTTTCATTTATGTTATTCTATTGTGTGTAAGTATATTGAAAGTGGGTAAAAACGGGTGTTTGTAAAACCCCATAAAGTATGTGTCGTGAGTCATTTAGACTATGAATATTTATGAAAATGAAGTAATGTATTTTTTAAATGAATTCTAGAAAGTTTGGTGAAGTATCGAATTCAGGAAGTTGGTTTCCCGAGCAAAACTCAAGATTTGGATTAGCAAGCCTCCAGCCCAGCAGCTGGAAACCAAGTCGGGCGGCTGGAAATTATCTTTTTGGGAAGAAAGTTCCATTCGGGCTGCTGGAGATAGTTTTTTGATTTTTAGTAAATGTTTGAAAAATTATATAAAATAAATCGTAAGTTGTTAAAAGTCGTGCCACCTATCGTTGGATAGGTAATTGAGTCTACTTTCATATAAAAATAATTTTAGAGTTTGATTCGAAATAAAAATATAAAAGTGCATTTGATTTGTAACAGAAGGTTGATTATAGTAAATCCGTCTGCACAAAAGTTTTGTTCAAATTGGAAAAGGGCATTTCAGGTGGTAATGATCTTGTATTAAGTGAGATAAGGGTGGTAAAAAAAGCGAGAAATGATAAGACACTGAAGTGTAGTGCACTTAAATTCTAAGACCGGTGTACTTCACCTTTGATTGGCGCCTAAGTTTCATAATTGCTAAGAAGCATAGCACACTTAGAATATAAAACCGGTGCACTTTCAATCTGGGGTGTTTTCATGCAAGCTTTAACGGGAGTTAACTTTTCCTTTAGAGTTGATCGTTAGGACACAAGTATGCCTCACTTGGGTTAAACCCAGCATAATTTGGTGCTTCTCTTCTTCAACATTTAGCCTCTTTTGCACTTAAGGCCAAAACATGCACTATTTGAGAAAAGTACTTCATTACGATGCTTCCTTCCATAATCTATCTTCAAGTGAACATGAAACATATTTTCACACATTTAAGTACCAAAATTTCACAAGAAATGATATTAAAACAATTAATAACGTGAATAGATATATGTATAAATTGAGCATTATCAGGGGGAGAACCCAACTGAGACTGTCTCTAATAAACCTTTCACCACCATCAACATCAGTTTTGAAGACAAGTCCCCATTCGTGGAATCTCCAAACCCATCAAAACCATCTTTCACTGAACCCAGCCCCAATGCAATGGTCATCTATCAGAATCCCTCCTCAACACTTGAGAGAGAGAAAGTATGGGTTTACGAAGTTCTTGAACCTATCTCATCCTCCAAACACATAAAATCTAAAGATATTCCTTCTTCTTTAACTACACTGTTAATACAAATAAGCCGTAAAAACGTTTATTTATATTTTACGATCTTCTAATGTTTTGTCGATAACAAACGTAAAATCATTTTAACGAAACAAATAAAATACGTAAATGGTTTGAACTAATAGTTTCTAACATATTCACATTTTCACATAAAACACTAAAACAAGTATAAGTGATTTTATGATTTAATATTACATATGTACAACAACTAATGTTTATATATTTGGGTAAAATATACACATAACTAGTATGTAGTATATTGGGTAATATAAATGGGTAGAAACTTAAGTATCATAACCCATTGGGCAAATACATTGAATGTAGTTGGGTACAACCCAAAGCCCATGACCCATGGAGCTTGACCCATAACCCATTGCATGACATCATGCTTATATCATACATGGATAATATCCATAACCCATGGTTTTGACCCATACACATGTGACTAGGTGCATTGCACTCAAGAGATACATTGTATCTAGCTAAAGACCCATGGATCAATCCATAACCCATGACCCATAACCAAAATACCCATAGGTAAAGAGGAGCATCCCACGGATCCCTAGCTTTACGCTAGACGGATCCCTTGTGGAAGGGATCCGTGGGATCCGAGGAACAGTAGAATTTTTCCTCTATAAAAAGTGAGCCATTTCTTCATTGTTTCTCACCCCTTTCTAACATACTTTCCCCTAGAGTTAAAAACTCTCTAACCTCATATCCAAGAGATCTGTGTTTGTAGTTTGTTTTTGTGTGATCTTCTAGGTTCCTCTTAAAGGCGAGATCACCACCTTTGAAGTCGAGCAAGCTCAAGTCCATGAGTGGCCATGCTTCCTCATCATCAAGACTACTGAAGTCTTCTTGTTGATGATTGTTTTTTCTTTTCCTAAGAAGTGTTGAAGACATTTGTGAAAGGTCTCTCAAGTGTCAAGACGAAGATATTAGTGAAGGGTATCTATCGTCCATATCATTAGAACTTGTGGTAGGTGCTTAGAAGTCAAGACTAGAAGCATTATTGAAGGGTGCTTAGAAGTCAAGACACAACACATTAGTGAAGGGTGTCTTGAAGATCTAGTTAAAGGCATTAGTGAAAGGTACCTTAGATTTACATTCGATATGGTGTGTTTCGATGTACAAGATAGATTAGTACTAGATCCAAGGATATTGATATCCTTGATGATGTTGTAAAAAGGAGTGGATCTCCTTTGGGATTAGTCATTGTTGTAGTGTTGGGTAGTAGTTCCTACATTACAATGGAACTAGGTGCTTAGCCTAGTACCTAATAAAGGGTAGGCGACGTTGTGTAGGTGTGGTTCACCTTGGTGTGAAAGAACTAGGTGCTTAGCCTAGTACCTAATAAAGGGTAGGCGACGTTGTGATAGGATTAGTTCTCCTTGGTGTGAAAGAACTTGGTGGTTAGCCTAGCACCGTATAAAGGGTAGGCGACGTTGTGTTAGGTGTGGTTCGCCTTGGTGTGAAAGAACTCGGTATTTAGCTTTGTACCGGAAAAAGGTGTAAGCGAAGTTGTGAAGGCTTCTCCGCCATAAGGAGATTGGTGTAGTATTTATGAACTCTCGAGTAGGTGACTCGAGTAGTGGAGTAGGGCAAGGAAAGTGTCCTTGTAGAGGAACCACTATAAATACTCGTGTTGTGGTTTTGTGCTTCTTACTCTTATCTTTCATTACATACCTTTATATGTTTATCTATCAACATCCAACTCACACATCTAAATAGATTGGCATAAGTCGATCTAAATAGTTTAAAAGGAAGTTTTAATTGGCAAAACTATTCAAACCCCCCCCCCTTCTAGTTTTCCACAATTGGCATCAGAGCTTCGTTACCAAGTTTCTTAAAGTATTTTGTACTTTACGATCTATGGTTAATTGAAAACTACAAAGAAATTTTTTTTTTCATAAAAACAAACACCATGTCTTTTAAAACTATTTTTTGGATGCTGATTTGATAACAACATTTTTCTTATTCACTGTTTCAGTTAATTGCACTAATCCTCTTTGTCATGTTGATTAGTCGAAGCTCACATCTATCAAGCCATAGGATTTGCTTGATATTAAAGATTACCTTCCCTAAGAAGGTATCTTAAGCATAAAGGAGCTGGAATTGTCTTCTGACATTTGCTGTGTCATTTGTAATGACATTCCTAAGTGCATTTGAGGTATGACTTTCCACTTATCTCTAAATGATATTAGTTTAATAAAGAAGTGTGATTACTTAGGTATTTACTTGAGTGGATTTCGTGTATACACATGTTTTACATGTAGCTTCATTAGGAAGCTTCTTCTCACATACGTGTCACTCTTTCGTCTAAAAATCATGGTTTATAAGATTTGTGTTTTGTCTCACTTAATCCAAAAATCATATCTTTCTAATAATAAAACAAAACACAAATCTCAAAAATTCCTCCTTCCCCATAAATAAACCCACCGTCTTCCACTCCATCAAATCCTCACTTTTTCAAATCTTCCAATTTCAAAATTTTCCTCTCATTCAAAACTTCATCTTCCTCTCCATTTCATCCCAACCAAAACCAAGAAGGATCATCTTCAACATGGTTTACATCGCCCTCGTGCTCATCGTCTTAACACTCATCGCACTTGTGTTCCTTATGATAAAGTTCACATACGGAGACATTTACTTTGTGTTGTTAATCTACATTGGGGTTATATACCCAATCCTTAGTATCATTCTAAGTATTGAAATGAAATATTATTAATAGTCTAGTTTATCTAGGTTATTATCATAATGTGTTTGTCATTTATTTTGTTTCATATGTTTCATACTCTTTCGTGATACATTAGAAGTCATGTATGCATGCTAAAAGAAAATGTAGGCTAAAACACATATCTTGGCACAAAACTGTTAAACCTATGTTTTTATCAAATCTGTTTCTATTTCTACAGATCTACGGATCCCGGAAGATATACTAGGCGGATCTCTTTTGTAAAGGAACCGTGGGATCCGTCCTACTGGAAAACAGTTTTTCATGTAAACTAAAAACCACTTTCTCTCTAAAAGAAATATTCCACTAGAATGTCAAAACCATAAGTGAGTTAAGTGTCATTGTTGTTAAAAACCATTGTTAATAAAAATCAAGTAAAAACATTAGATAATCATAGGTTGACCACAAACATCATTTTCTATTAACTCTTCATTTCTATAGGTTCAACTATGACGCATGAATATGAGTTTGATTTTTCACTCACTAGCGTCTACACTCCGAACATCTCTCTTGAACCCAACACACCTGGCATTCATGTATGTGGGTTCAACAACCTCGAAAACCGTCACTTCCACGAAGGACGTATTGTAGACACCTCTCTACAATTCGAAGAAGGTATCAATACCTCCTTCCGAGCCATAGGACTAGAATGTCTTCTTGAAATCAACGAGAAGATATGTCCAAGGTTCATAATGGAATTCTTCCGTCAAGTTGAACTCGTTCGTAACGAGGATCGCTCTCTATCTCTTTGGTTTTATATCAAAAACCAAAAATTTACTTTAACCCTTGGGCATTTTGCTCTCATCCTCCAAATTCCAAATCATGGACAATTTGCCTTCACCGAAGATTGGTCACTTGATTCTCTCTTCAACTTTCGTGAAGAAAATAGTCCATATTGTTCACACATACCCTCCCCAAAAGATTTACATCGCATAATATGCAAACCTCGACCATATTACTCCAATCCAAACATTATCTTCACACGGGACATCTGAGAAGAGTACAAGCCCCTTGCACTCACCCTACGTGAAAATGTTTGGAGTCTTAGGGGAAATTGAGAAATCCTTCCCGCTTGTTGTGCTCACATATTGTATTGTTTGCTAACACAACAACCATACAATCTCGCCTACTTCTTCGCAAGGCGAATTGTAAATCTTCAAGGATCCAAGAATAAACTCATCCCTTATGGAATGTTCTTGACATGCCTCTATCATAACGTTATGCACTTTCATCCTCAATTTCATAGTCCGTTGTACGTACTTGTGAACAAGATGATGGAACCGCTAAACATATCTCTCATGAAGACTTTCTTCATTCTTGATTCCACCAACACTCATCAACAACATGATGATCCTCCTAGCGAAAACACTCAAGGAACCTAGTAGTATTTCAAATAGGATCAATCCTCTTGTAATCTTGCTTTATCAATGTAATCATATTTCCTTCATGAAATAAAACACCTTACATTTGATATCTTAGTGTTAGAACCCCTTTAAACTAACCTTGGAATATAATGCATTGTCAAGATCATTGCATACCTTTAGTAAAGGTTCTGCTGAGCAGATGGGCGGATCCCAAAGTTTGTGCTAGACGGATCCCTACATCTAGGGAACAGTGGGATCCGGCAAACAGAAAAAATGCAATTGAAAGCATTGTATTTCAAACATATCCTTAGAACATCTCACACTAAGCTAAACATAGTGTCTTAAGGCAAATTAAGTACTTATCAAGTTAAGTAGACTCTTCCCACTCACACATAAACTCACCTAGATCACACCCAAAAATACTTGTAGATCTATCATTTTATTTTAATCCATTACTCTTCCACTCTCAAACTCACACATCATTTTTCACATGATCCATCATATCTAAACATTGGAAACCTCTTATAGCAAAATTGATCATAATCATCCTTACGTCAAAATTGGTCGAAATTGATCAAATTCTAATTTTTCCATCTGAAGTCTTTAGGATATTCTCCAAAGGATTAATCTAAATCACTATTTGATCTCTAGGATCATTTAGCTTCAATTGACACTCTCATCCTTAGTGTCATCCTTGTTCATTTATTAGTACTCATGAAAGTTCCAATTCCTTCCATAAAAGGCAATCATTAAGCTACATCACTCATTACCTTCAAGTACTTAAGAACCTCTTCATTTAAGACACTTAGGAGGACTGAAACACTCAAGATAATATAGATCTTAGACTTTAGAAACATCATTTCTACTCTTTCATAGTTGCTGAGAGCCGGATCCCTAGGATTAGCCTAGACGGATCCCTCTGAGGAGGGAACCGTGGGATCCGGATGACAGATTATGTCAAACCTTGCTAAAACAATCATTTCAACCCATCTTTTGTAACTCAAACACTCCAACTCATCTTAAATGAGTTCCTAGATCAGTATAAACTCTGAAGTTGACTCTTGTGCATGTTAATCATCGCATTCCAATGAATTTTAGTGGCTTAAGGCTTAAATGCACTTGCCAAATCTCTTGCTTTATAAACCACATTGTTAGGACTTCCATAGTCATCATCCTCATCATAATTTTCAGCACTTAAGAAAGCCTTACAAACTTCTAGAAATAATCTCATCATGAGGAAAACTCCAAGTAGTAACTTATCCACCAAAGAACCACCCAAGAAAATTGCTCGTGTTGTACACGAAATTTCTTTAACCGAATCATCTCCGGTCAAGTCAACAAATGCAAGGATTGCTCCTCAACCAATCAAACCAATCCCTAGAAGGATAGTACCCACAAAACTACCTATGCCAAACACCACCATACCTCCTAGGCCAAACAATATAATTTCCACTAAACCATCACCATTGATTCCTAGAGCTATATCTTTTACATCTCCACTATCATCACCACACATCTACAATTTAGAGGATTTGCCTCCTAGGCCGTCTCATCCTCCTCCGCCGACAACACTCTCCTCATTAGGAGGAATAATGATACAAAATCAAGGTGTTGAGTCAACATTAGCTCCGGCTTCCTTTTCGCCGTTTCCATCATATAATCCAATTTGGATTATGAGAAATCATCAAAGTCAACCACCCGACCATATGGAAGTTGACACTTTTCTACCACCACCATCATTCTTGGTCGAGCCATTCTCAAATGCGCCTCCACCAATTCCTCCGTCGTTTGAGGCTCCACAAGCCGCCTCACTTGATCCTTCGCATCAAGTCATTTCATTTCTTCCACTACCACTACCTAGCCATGACAAAGATTGTTATCATTGTCAACATGTTGAAAGTTTGATACATGAAGTACGAGAAGACCAACGTTTCATGTTCTATCACCTCCTCGAACGTTTCGACGAGATTAAACCTAAACAAACTTGAGCTAGAAGATTTTAGTGGTGTCATAATATCAAGCGTTAATTGGTCTAGAAATTCCTAGTCATTTATTTTTAGAGTTATGTATATCATAACTCTAGTTTTATTAAATGAAATTACGTGCTATTTGTTACATTTCTAAGTATATGATTATGTTGTATAATACATATCTCACTTTGGTGATAACATTATTTGTTATACCACCATTTGCTGAATTTATTCATCAGCCAGACGGATTCTTTTAATATGCCTAGACGGATCCCTACTAGGAGGGAACCGTGGGATCCGTGATACAGAAAAATGTTTTTCTACTAACTTGGATCACATATGCAGGAAATTGTGCATTATACTTGTTTTCTAATCTTTATTTTGTAGTTATTCAATTTACACATAAAGACTTTGACATTCTAAAGCTAGGGGGAACTTTTGTCAAAGTAATACATTGCAAATTACTTGCAATATTAGGATTACAATTCTTGACATCCCTTTGCAAAATTGCAATCATCAAGGGGAGCACATTCGTCACTTAGACGAAATCTTTTGCAAACTTAGTTGCAAACAAACTAGATTAGTATTACTTCTTGACGCCCTTACATAGGGATGGACTCGTCAAGGGGGAGTAAAGACGAGATCCTTTCCCGTTACTTGCTCTCTATTTCTTTTTATTTCTTTCACTTGTTTTTCCTAAAAACAATGTGTTTGTTTCCTTTCGAAGCTCTTTTTGTTTCGACAAAAAGGGGGAGAAGAAAGTAAAAACTACAAATTCAAACTTTTACGAATTTTAGCTTTTCCTTAAAATAATTTTATGTTTTTTCACCAACAAAAAGGGGGAGATTGTTAATACAAATAAGCCGTAAAAATGTTTATTTATATTTTACGATCTTCTAATGTTTTGTCGATAACAAACGTAAAATCATTTTAACGAAACAAATAAAATACGTAAATGGTTTGAACTAATAGTTTCTAACATATTCATATTTTCACATAAAACACTAAAACAAGTATAAGTGATTTTATGATTTAATATTACATATGTACAACAACTAATGTTTACATATTTGGGTAAAATATACACATAACTTGTATGTAGTATATTGGGTAATATAAATGGGTAGAAAATTAAGTATCATAACCCATTGGGCAAACACATTGAATGTTGGTGGGTACAACCCAAAGCCCATGACCCATGGAGCTTGACCCATAACCCATTGCATGACATCATGCTTATATCATACATGGATAATATCCATAACCCATGGTTTTGGCCCATACCCATGTGACTAGGTGCATTGCACTCAAGAGATACATTGTATCTAGCTAAAGACCCATGGATCAATCCATGACCCATGACCCATAACCAAAATACCCATGGGTAAAGAGGAGCATCCCACGGATCCCTAGCTTTATGCTAGACGGATCCCTTGTGGAAGGGATCCGTGGGATCCGTGGAACAGTAGAATTTTTCCTCTATAAATAGTGAGTCATTTCTTCATTGTTTCTCACCCCTTTCTAACATACTTTCCCCTAGAGTTAAAAACTCTCTAACCTCAGATCCAAGAGATCTATGTTTGTAGTTTGTTTTTGTGTAATCTTCTAGGTTCCTCTTAAAGGCGAGATCACCACCTTTGAAGTCTAGCAAGCTCAAGTCCATGAGTTGCCATGCTTCCTCATCATCAAGACTACTGAAGTCTTCTTGTTGATGATTGTTTTTTCTTTTCCTAAGAAGTGTTGAAGACATTTGTGAAAGGTGTCTCAAGTGTCAAGACGAAGATATTAGTGAAGGGTATCTATCGTCCATATCATTAGCACTTGTGGTAGGTGCTTAGAAGTCAAGACTAGAAGTATTATTGAAGGGTGCTTAGAAGTCAAGACACAAGACATTAGTGAAGGGTGTCTTGAAGATCTAGTTAAAGGCATTAGTGAAAGGTGCCTTAGATGTACATTCGATATGGTGTGTTTCGATGTACAAGATAGATTAGTACTAGATCCAAAGATATTGATATCCTTGATGATGTTGTAAAAAGGAGTGGATCTCCTTTGGGATTAGTCGTTGGTGTAGTGTTGGGTAGTAGTTCCTCCATTACAATGGAACTAGGTGCTTAGCCTAGTACCTAATATAGGGTAGGCGACGTTGTGTAGGTGTGGTTCACCTTGGTTTGAAAGAACTAGGTGCTTAGCATAGTACCTAATAAAGGGTACGCGACATTGTGATATGATTAGTTCTCCTTGGTGTGAAAGAACTTGGTGGTTAGCCTAGCACCGTATAAAGGGTAGGCGACGTTGTGTTAGGTGTGGTTCGCTTTGGTGTGAAAGAACTCGGTATTTAGCTTTGTACTGGAAAAAGGTGTAAGCGACGTTGTGAAGGCTTCTCCGCCATAAGGAGATTGGTGTAGTGTTTACAAACTCTCGAGTAGGTGACTCAAGGAGTGGAGTAGGGCAAGGAAGGTGTCCTTGTAGCCGAACCACTATAAATACTCGCGTTGTGGTTTTGTGCTTCTTACTCTTATCTTTCATTACATACCTTTATATGTTTATCTATCAACATCCAACACACACATCTAAATAGATTGATATAAGTCGATCTAAATAGTTTAAAAGGAAGTTTTAATTGGCAAAACTATTCAACCCCCCCTTCTAGTTTTCCACATAAACAACCCTCATAAGACACCAAAGGAAAGAAGAAGATGTTTGGGATTAAATATAGTAAGCTCACTAAATCCATAAAGGTTGAGGAACTAATTCCTAAAACCATTGTAGCTCAATCCTTATCAGGCCCTGAACTCACTGGCTACCAACTCGACACAAGGGTTATCATCAAGGTGACAGGGGCAGACCTCAGTAAACTACTTTGGGCTGAGGAAAGGAAGAAGAAAATTTCTTTAAATGATGTTGCCTCTACCAAGGAAATTGCTAAAGTGGCTCACGAATAAGTTAAGCAAACAACAAGTTGTTAGGACTATTAGAGAGTTCACTCTTTTTAAACTTCAAGAACTAAATGCATGCAAGGAGAAGTTGTGTAACAACCCACACATTTTCCATTTTATAGTTACCTAATAACTTGATTTTATTCATTTTGAAAGCTTACGTGTACATTTAACCCGCAAGCGGCAAGTTATCCCGCACATAACGTAAAATGTCATTAAACACGTACCAATGCCAGACTAAGTATAGTCTAATCATAATAAACATATTACGATCATTTCATAAGTCTTACGTACATGCATTATTATTCTTACGTAAACCGTCTACGTAAAATGCATTTCGCAAGTGCATGCATGCATACTAGCTCATAAGTTATAATATATACCCCTAACATGTACTTACTTTTACAAAAATATACACTAACAACTTTTCATTTCATAAGACATCCTATCTTATCCTAAACATGTTAAAACTAACCAAGTAATCACCAAAATCCTAAACCTTATTTCAAAATCTTACCTTTTATGTAAGTTTTGTTAACACCAACAGAAGCATGTGATCCCCCCCCCCCCCCACAATACCCCTAACCGACCACCCTTTATCACACACATATATTTGTAGTTTTCTTAATTTGAACACTTAATAAAGTAGATCTAAGACTTGTGTATTCAACACACCTCTTTGGTTTTATAAACTAATAGCTTCATACCCATTTTCACTACATCAAAAACACAAAAATACTCCCTTCTTCCTCTTGTGATTTTTTGCCATAACCAAAACACCACCCAAATCCATTTCCAAAAATTGTTCAAGTGATTTCCAAGAAGGTTTAAGGTAGTTGTTAGGTTATTGGGTAATTGAAAGTAACAAGGTTATTGAGAAGGTAATTATTGGGTCACTAGCAAGGTTTTTAATTAAGGAAAACAAGTTAGTGTTTCATTGGGTTAATTACTTGGAATCATTAGGTTCATTTGTGCTTAACTAGTGTTCTTATCACCATTTTCTTCTCATCTTTGTAGGGAAACTTTCATTTCAATTATTTTTTCACTACTTACATACATATATACATCTACATATAAAAATATATCACCATAATATGTTGCGTAAAAATAATATGTTTAGATGTAGATATGCAAAGTTATGATTTTATGTGCAAAATATGATTTTGTGAGTTTAAATTTGTGGTTATATTGTTCTTGATATTATTATTGATCTTGATAATTGATGGAAGGGAATTAGGTTAGCTTGGAGTGTTATTGAGATGATGAAACATTGGTGGAAGGGATTAGGATAGTTTGGAGTTGTGATTTGTGGAGATTAAAGTGGTAAAAATGGTTTAAATATGGTTTTTACAAAATATATATGTTGGTTGTCCTAATTCAGTTAAAACAGAATAATTGTTTTAGTGTTTGTAACATTTGACTAAAACAATAGGAAATAGACTTTATAAGCTAAAAATGGCCGCTTGAGACACAAAAAACGTACCTATAACGAGAAAGATACGCTTATTTGAAGTTACGTCAAAAAAAATATACTTTGTTGTTCTTTTTGGCTAAATTCCGAAAAATGAGCTTAGATTTTATAACATTTGATTAAAAAAAGATAACAAACTTTATAACAAAAACATGGCCGCAATCACTAAAAACAGAGTCATAACGAGAAAGTTACGCTAAAAATGTAGTTACGATGAAATATATAAGAAAAAATTACACTTTTGGTCCATGTGGTTTACCTCAAATAACAGGTTTAGTTACTAAGTTGCTTTAGTTACACCACACATACCTATTTTTTAAACATGTTTCTCATTTAGTCTATATTTTAAAAAATAGGGACTATCTGTGTAGCTATTTACAGTTTTTTTTTATTACATGGATACTCCCTATTTCTCAAAATAGGGACTAAATTAGCAACAGGTTTTAAAAATAGGTATGTGTAATTAAAACGATTTTGGGACTAAACCTGTTATTTGAGGTAAACCACAAGAACCAAACGTGTAATTTTGTCTATATAAAAGTACCAGCTAAGAGCTGAAAATAATCTAAGTATCGAAACTGACTTCTCAAGTGACCATGTTTGGGTCTATTTTACTCATAGTTAATATCCGATATGGTAAAATAAGTGCAATGAGACTTTGGTAGTCCTCGTTGTCTAGTTTTCAGAAAGTCCAACCGCACGTCAAACGGAATAATAATGAATAACTTATAGCCTTCCAAAGTTACCTGAAAAACTGCACGTAACACTGAAAACAACCAGACCCCTCAACTTCATGGCTATATGTATGTAAGATCGGGCCCGATTGAGCCGAGGATAGCTTTCACATTTCTAAGAACCTCACAACCTACTTTACCACCCTACTAGAATGGACCAAAATTATTAAATAACAAAGGATTCACAGCCCAGCAAAGTAGGCCACTCGTTCATTTTCGAAAGTTTGTAAAGAGCGTTAATCTTTGTTTAAATTTAATGTAAAACCTTATTTTTCGTATAAAACTTAAATCCAACATATTTTGGTGATTAACCCTTATAAAATGAATATGCATGACATACATAATATGTTTACGACCTAGAGTGTCTTATTTTACATTAGGTCGCGCTTATGGATTTTTGCACCGTTTTGCGTGCCATCACTCATTCACCAACTATTACCATTTGTTTGAGGTGAGTTTCATAGCCCCACATTTTTCACTTGATTTCACTTGTTTTGGGGCAAGAATACATGTACATTTTTATGTTTGAACGCAAGTACCTTTACCCGTTACGTACTTGCCTAAGTCCCGGTAACCCATATTACATTATTGCCCATTTTATCATGAACTGTTAATTACATTGGTAAGCGCGAATGTTGTGAATATTACTATTGGGATTGACACTCCCCGTCCGGGTTGACTCACGTCAAATGGGCGCTGCTCCATTTGGGTAAGAAACAAGTGTGCGGGTTAGACACTTGCATTGGGTACTCATACATATTATTGTTAACGATTCAGTGTCATGAGCTTAGGTAGTAGTAAACGCATTTTGGTGTCATTGTATTTGTTACAATGGTCACGTACGCTAAAATCTTGTGGTTCAATATTACATTTAATTAAAACCTATGAACTCACCAACATATTTGTTGACCATTTTAACATGTATTTCTTAGGTAACTAGCATGGAAATTATCATGGTGTCACGGAGTTCATCTGCATGGCATCATTTTTCGAAGACTTTATATGTTAACGTCTCATATAGAGTACGTTCTTTATTATCTTGTGTTGTGTGCTATGAACGTAAGGCCCCCGGTTACCATTTCGTTGCGATATTTTGGGGTGTTAGAGGTTGAAAGAAAAGGCAGTAAAGAGAAACCAAGTGTGGGAAAGCAACAAGCATAAGATGGAGCTTGTTAGGAAGCCTAAGGTAATAACCGACATCAAGATCATTTCAAACACCATGCCACTCAAAGTGACCATTATCAGAGATAATGATGACTCAAAATTTGAAGTTATCGGTGAGCTTAAATGGGGGCTCTTTAGGTACAAGGAATGGGAGATGATGTTAGTTGTCCTGAACAAGAAGAAATGGGGAAGTGCTATTGAACTGAAGTCAACCTTAACAAAAAAAAAATGAACAGATAATGGAACAAGAAAAATTCCTTGGGATTGATACAAGAAAGTCTGAGGTAATAACTTTGCAGACAATCTCTCACCTTTCTGGATCCTCTCAAGATTTCATCCCAAATAAAGAAGAGGAAAAGATCCACCATTCCCTCAGAGATTGAAGCCTGACATCATTGCAACAGACTTCCTCCTAAGTGACTTTCATTCAGAGAGAAAAGTTAAAGTTATTGAACAACCTGAGCATGAAATCTTCTTTACTAATGCTTTGGTGAGCAAGCTTTTCAGAGACTCTGAAATGCACATCCTGGACAAATAAACTCTCTTATCCTCATGATCTCAGCATTAACTAAAAATACTCTTGAAGGATTAAGACGCCTAAATATCTTAGAGGATGAGATTAATAAAAGGGATGACAAGAATTTCCTCCTGACAAAAAAAGTAAAGCTGGAGTTGATAGGCATAATGGAAGAACAAGCCTGAAAAGGAACTTATGTATTTTTTTTTTGTTTATGTTTAACGTAGCATATGAATAATAATGAAAAAATTGTCTCATTTGTTTTTAGGATCATTTTAGACTTTACTTTACTTTATTTCAGTTAGTAAGAAGAAGTTGTTACACTCACTTACACTCAAAAATACTTAAGCTATTTCTATATTAAAATAGGAGGAGATTGTTGGGCCAATTAAGATCTCAAAGATCTCTTATTAGGATTTGAACATATAATATCCTAAGTGTAAATGAAGCCCCGAAATGAATGAACATTCAAGGAGTCATATTCAGAGTTCATCATAGAATAAGAAAATCTCACCACTTCTTGAGACGAAACTCGGTGCGTGAAGTTCTGAACCTGAAAGAAGATGACGAAGTCAGTGAGCAATGACAATAACTCACTGACTCCCCTTGATCTCCTCAACAATCAAAAGCATTTTCAAGTTAGATATTTAAGAAAAATATCTTAAGTATTTGAAAGTTTGGGTGCAAACGTTTTTGGGAAGATAAGTAAAAAAACATTTATCAAATAAAGTCAGAAAATACAAGAGTTTCTAGAAAGAGGCAAATAGTTGTCAATATTATTCCCCAAAGTGAGATTGGACACATTTCAAGAATAGAAGCATTTAATGTAAGTGTGCTACACAGTTAGATGCTCGCTAAGTCCTCATTACCTTACGAGTATCCACCTCAATCTTTGCTTATATAAGAGAATGTTGTAAAGGAGTAAATGTTATCTCTTGCAATTAATGTGAAAAACATTCAAGAGCATTAATGTCCATAGAACTAAGTCTCCGAGTATATTCAGTAGTTAACATAGCTCTTACTTAAACATTAACTTTAGTTTATGTTTAAGTTAGTGAGAAGATCACCAAACAAGTGTTATTCAACTTATATTGTTATTCGGCAAATAATCTTAGTTAATTCTTTGATTCATTTCTTATAACAATGTAAATGATGAAACTAGTTGTGTAAATCTTTCTTATTTGTTTATCTTATTAAATGTCTCAAACATACTTTGCTAAACATGGATCTTAGTTAGTTAACAACCAACTAAACGGGAACAACACAAATTTTTACATAACAACTCTTTAACTCTTTATCATATTTTATTTCTCTTGGATCCCTCTATTTGATCCTGTGAATGTAATTACGCATACGATCAAACTTAAATTTGTTATAATACGAAAATATAACTTCAATAAAATTGATGTTGAAGTTCTTAGAAATATTTATGTTACAAAAGAGTAAATAAAAAATGCATGGTTAAAGCTTTTTGCTTATAAATACGAAAATTTTAAATTGAAATTTTGATATTAGAACTAAACTGTATGTGATAATTTAAGCATAGGAGGACTTTCGACAAACACTCTCCATCTCTCATTTTTTTTAATTATTTGATCCGATCAATGAAAAATGATAAATTTGGTATAGTCCTATCTTGGTCTCATATGTTTCTCTTGGCTCTCAGCATTTGATGCAAAATTACTGACTACGTATTTTTTGCTAAACCGCTTATTAATGAATGCATACAAAAGAATACTTCTTATATTTACCTCCATATATGAGCATATCATAAGCCAATCAACACAGTGATTCGTTCACTAATCCGTAATAACTAAAGTACATTTCCTAAAACGATTGAAAAGATGAATCATACAATGAGTAATTACTATTTCGTTCTCTTTATTGCCCTGACCTTTGCTTTTATAGCGCCTACTATTATAGCCCTTAGGGCAGGCGATGAGATCATTGCAGACGTTGTGGACCATGCCGCAGAACGTTCAAATGATAACAATGCCGCCGACTCTGGAGCATATAATCCTGAGTTGTTCTCTGGGAAATTTGCTGGAGATGTCGAAGCGTGAGTCTGTTTTTATTTTCTTTCAACAGCTTTTAAGAAAATTTTAATAGGTTGCTAATAAGTGAAATATCATTTTTAGGTCTATGTCCGACAAAAATTCAACAAGGAGGGACTTACATGAATGCTCGGCACATAACATAATGGACAAATGTTGGAGATGCAAAGCCGATTGGGCTGATAATAGAAAAGCATTAGCAGAATGCGCGCAGGGTTTTGCAAAGGGAACCACTGGTGGCGCGGCTGGTGAAATCTACACGGTGACATGTGCTACGGATGACGCAGCCGAAAATCCAAAGGAAGGGACTCTCCGTTGGGCATGCGCCCAAAAGAAACCTTTATGGATCATCTTTGACAAAGATATGAACATCAATCTCAAACACACCCTTGTTATCGAGAGTGACAAGACAATTGATGGCAGAGGTGCAAAGATTGAGATCGCTGGTGGTGGCGGTATCACCATACATAATGTCAACAATGTCATCCTTAGTAACATCAATGTCCACGATGTTAAAGTCACAGATGGATTTAATGCTAGATCAGGTTGTGATGGTGATGCAGTCGCCGTTAAAACTGCTACTAAAGTATGGATTGACCATTGCACAATGAGTAAAGGTCCAGATGGGCTTCTTGATGTCACTGTTGGTAGCACAGGCGTAACCATTTCCAACTGTAGATTCCATGATCATGACAAAGTATGTAACAAAACCTCAATATTAACAATCCCGTACATATTTAATAATTAAAAATCAGGTTCACTAAATATTATTATACTAAACAGGTCCTATTGCTGGGAGCAGACGATTCACACTCTGAAGATAAAAATATGCATGTGACCGTTGCATTCAACAGGTTTGATACAGGATGTACCCAAAGAATGCCTAGGTGTCGATTTGGGTTTTTCCATGTCGTTAACAACGATTACTGCAAATGGGGAATGTACGCTGTTGGTGGTAGTGCTAACCCTACTATTCTCAGCCAAGGCAACCGATACGTAGCTCCTGATGACAAAAATTTCAAACAGGTAATTTATCACAAATTGTATTAATTCTATATTTCAGTTAGATTGTTTTGTATAGAGTTTGAATATAGTTTTGTTTATATGGTTTTGAAGGTTTTACAAAGGGCCTATGCGGAAGAAGCGGAGTGGAAGAACTGGAACTGGAGATCAACGGATGACGTGTTAGAAAACGGGGCTATCTTTACAGCATCTGGGTCTGACCCACAGCTAACCGGTGATCAACAAGCTGGCATGATTCCTCATGAACCAGGATCAAAGGTTGCGGACCTCACCTGTTCTGCAGGCGTACTCACATGTACAGCCGGACAACCATGCTAACTAACCAACTAAACCACCGACTTATTTTTGTTTAATTTATCTGCATCATCTGTTTTATTTTTATTTTTTACTTCTAATTTCATAAAGTCGTATCAATTTATCGGTCATGTAATCAGTACATAGGAGACTGATAAAGTCAACATGATCATTTGGAATAATTGGATTTTGTCGTATTAATCACGCTCTTTACTTAATCAAATTCAAGCGGCGACGTATTAAATATTTGCAGTGTTGTGCATGACATATATTTGCAGTGTTGTGCATGACATGTGAGCTATTCTATGTTTTTACCATATTGGAATTTATATTATTTCATCAAACGAAATTACACATCTAACTACACAAAGTACTTCTAAAATAGTTCTATTTAAAGCAACGAATATAATAGTATAAATTAATATATACATATATAACTTAAAAAAAGTATCGGCAAAACTATATTTAGTAACTTATGAATTTTCTTGAGACCGGGGGAGTAATATAAGTCCAAAATTAAAAGCCAGTGGATTGAGGACCAACCAACACAAATACAATTTTATTGGTTGCATCTTATTCTGATTGGGCAGCAGTTTGTTTCTTTGCCTTGTTGCAAAAACATAATTTATAATCTACTGCTCTGTTGCAAAGAGTATCTTTGTGAAACACAATGTAACTAGCGGTTATATAGTTTTAGACTAAAATACACCGTTGGTCCCTAAACTTGTACCAAAGTATCATGATGGGACAAAACTCGGCCTTTTCATCGCCACAGGTCCAAAACATGGTCTTTAAATGCCAAATTAGTCATTTGACAAAGTCAATGTCTGATTTTTGTTTTGTAGTCGAGGGTATTTTAGTCCATACACATTTATACTTTTATAACACATTTATATTTTACCCTTTCATCTTTTATCCTCGTCATCATCTCCCCAAATAATTCATCTCCTCAAATAATATGAAAACAAGACTGTAGAGATTGACTAACTTGGCATAATAACTCATTTTGAATAAAAGAACAGTCCAAATTAGTTAATGTTTGTTTCAACATATTTATGATTTACATAATCACTCATTTTCTTCATTACCGTGGTGAAAACGTTACTTAACTTTATTTTCCAACTAATCACTCAATTCATACATTACCGTGAAGGTAATCGTGAAGATATAAGAATGTTAATCTTAACTGGGGACAGCAAGTTAGGGACACTCAAAGCCTTATTTTTAGTTGCTGCATTCCTTGATGTTTAGTACTGTATCAAATATAAACACAGCTTCAAAGAAGTACATTAATTTTGGTGACAAAGATATATCCTACAATTCATTGAACTTTTCAGTATTCTTGACTCTTGTGAACGGCATAGACGTGTCACTAGAATCATGGATAACTGGGAAGTGAATATAAACTCATTAATGACAGATAAACTACTGTATATTACTACCTTCGTCCCAAAATAAATGTCCAGTTTGACTCTGAAAAGTCAAACTGGACACTTATTTTAGGACGGAGGGAGTAACTATTAAGTGCACAACTGATACACTATTGCTTAGAAATCTCAAAGAGGCAGTGCTTATGGGAATCCGTTTACAGACCTGTTGTTTGGATGAAACTCAATCAAGTGATAATCTAATTAACTTTGAATGAAATACTCTGATTTAGTTAACTGGTATTTAAAATGTGTACTTGACATGATAGCCCCAGGGACTTTAAGAATGTTTGAGATCGCATAGACATGACCATTTTGAGATCGCTAATGAGTTCATGAACTCAACACATTGAAAGTAACAGAAATTAAACAACAGATATTATCTGGTCTTATGGTAGCGCAGTTTGATCGTATCCACTTTTAGCTCAAATTTCCAACATGTCACTCATGTTTCTACCATACTAATATTCTCCTGACAATAGCTACTACTGACTGTTAAATCCACTACAGGGAGACAAGGAAAAACAAAACTGCAAAAGATGATATATAGTTTATGGGTAGCACAATCCAAGCGCCTTAAAAAGCCAAACCGTTAACTTAATTTTTCAACTAACCACTCATTCTGCCATAACCTTGAAAGTAATCCTTCCGATATAAGAATGTTAATCTCAAGGACACTTCACGGGCTTACTTTAATTTGCTACATTTCTTGATGTTTATTCTCAAATATTAAAACAGCTTCAACTTCAAGTAAGTATACGTTTGTTCCTGACAAAATTGTGTACCTACAATCCATTCAACTATTCTGGTAGTCTTAAGAACGGCATGAACGTATCTCTAGAATCATGGATAACTGGGAATCGAATATAAAGTCATTGACGACAGATAAACTCTGTAATCTAAGAACAAAAATGATACACTATTGCTTAGAACTCTTAAAGAGGCAATGCTTATGGGACTCTGTTTACAAACTGGTGATAATCCGTGATAAGGGTTTGAACGAAACTCAATCAAGCGCTAATCTTACCAACATGGAAATAGTGTATCCAAAATGATAGCTTTACGAGTGTTTGAGATCACATAGACAAGACATTTTTTAATTGCTTAAATTTCTATTAGTTTATATGTTTATTTGGGTAAAACACGCACTTCATAATAAGCACATTGGTAGGTGCTTATTGTAAAGTGCATATACTGATACTCGCCATAAGCCCATAAGCAATCATCCGAACATATAAAATTCCTAAAACTCAATTCCAAATACCCCCTTTGTGATAATTTCTCAAAAAAATCTCAATCGAGTTACATCCTTGGTGCCTATATCATAACGAGCTTCCTATTTGCTATTAACTATATACGTATGCACAAACACAACAATATGATATAATCACAATATCCAAACAACCTTAACTAATAAAAAACAACCTTAACTAATTTGGTTGGTTCAGTAGAAGTTTTCTGCAGCTTCCGATCAAGGAAATCGGACATCGATATATTTGACCGCTTCTTACTTCCATTATCCACTTTTTCCCTACAAAATGAGTTATTATGCCAAGTTAGTCAATCTCTACAGTCTTGTTTTCATATTATTTGGGGAGATGAATGATTTGGGGAGATGATGATGAGGATTAAAGATGAAGGGGTAAAATATAAATGTGTTATAAAAGTATAAATGTGTATGGACTAAAATACCCTCGACTACAAAACAAAAATCAGAGTTTGACTTTGTCAAAGGACTAATTTGGCATTTAAAGACCATGTTTTGGACCTGTGGCGATGAAAAGGCCGAGTTTTGTCCTATCATGATGCTTTGGTACAAGTTTAGGGACCAACGGTGTATTTTAGTCATAGTTTTATTATTTTATCCTGATAGTTAACTTGACATGTGCAACATTTCATAAAAACCATAGTGTAATTGACTATCCCTTTCACTCTAATTGTCACAAGCTAACAGCATCAGTCTAATGGCATCCATGAGGAACTATTCCAGCATTCTTATAGTTATGATCCTTCTAAGTTTTGGGTTTAATGCACTATCTGATTTCCGGAATTGGAACCATCAATGCCCCTACATACCTACGTACGTAATTCAATTGTACACATATATTACATTGATGAGAAGTGAGAGAGAGAATTATTGCATTGTATTAAGATGTGGAATTTACAAATGTGAAAGTGTTATATTGCTATGACCATCAAAGTGGTATAAATACTACAAGACTAGATTGTACAATTATCTACTAACTAACTGTCTAAGCATCTAAAGTATTTAAGCTTGTTACATTGTGCTGCATTCCTTCATGCTCTTGTTCAACATAATCATCATCTTGTGTAGACTGCATCTTTGTATACTCTGAATGGAGTGTTTGGCAATAGGAGCTTGTGCAGTAGTTGTTGTTATGTTATCATCCCCCTCGCAAGTTGGTAATGTGTAAGGATTACACATTCCCAACTTGGATAAGAAATTATAATGTAGTTGTCTGCTCACTCCTTTTGTCAAGATGTCTGCAACTTGATCTTTAGTAGAGATGTAAGTAGGAAGAATCTGAATAGCTTTTATCTTGTCTCTCACAAAATGACAGTCTATCTCAATATGCTTGGTCCTGGCATGATGAACTGGGTTGGATGCAAGGGCTATAGAGGAGATATTGTCATACATCATGAGGGTAGGAGTTTGGACTGAAACTTGAAACTCTTTAAGTAAGCAATGTAGCCAAGTGACCTCACAAGTGCTATCTGCAAGTGCTCTGTATTCTTCCTCTGTAGAGGACCTAGAAACCACAAGTTGCTTCTTTGATTGCCAGGAAATGAGGCAAGAACCAAGAAAGATACCAAAGCCAGTGACTGATCTCCTTGAGAAGGAACAACTGTCCTAGTCACTATCACAGTAAGTAAGTAGATTGAGAGTGTTGTGTGTAGGAAAGAAGAGTCCTTGAGCTGGGGAGAGCTTGACATATCTGAGTACCTTGGTCAGTGCTTTCATATGAGAGTCCCTTGGTTGTTGAAGGAATTGAATGAGTGTTTGAGCAGCAAAAGCTAAATCAGGCCTTGTGATTGTGAGGTAAAGAAGCTTGCCAACCAGTGTTCTATAGGGTGTAAGATCTGGGAGAGGGTCACCTGTATCCATGGTAAGTTTGACAGTAGGATCCAATGGTGTTGCTGAAGGTTTAGTGTCCAATAGACCCGCATGAGTAATGAGATCAAGAGCAAATTTTCTCTGTGTCATGGTCAGACCTTTATCATTCCTGAGAAACTCAATACCCAAATAATAGTGTAAAGGACCCAAATCTTTGATGCTGAACTTTTCATGTAAACTGCTTTTGATTCCTTGGATGATGGATTGATTGTTGCCAGCTATGCGTATGTCATCCACATAGACAAAGAGTGATGTAAAGTTGCCATTTTGGCTGGATGTGAACAGGGAAGTATCAACATAGCTCTGCTTGAAGCCAATGGAAATTAGGAAGGTTGTAAGCTTCTCAAACCATTGCATGTTGGCTTGTTTAAGTCCATAGAGAGATTTCTTGAGCTTGCAGACTGTGTTGGAAGGTAGAGTGTTATTGTAGCCTTGTGGGAGTTGCATATAGACTTCCTCATGTAAGTCACCATGGAGGAAAGCATTGTTCACATCTAGTTGCTCTATAATCTAATTGTGGTGTACTGCCACTGCTAGTAGAGTCCTTACTGTGACCATTTTGGCAACTGGTGCAAAGGTCTCATGGTAATCTACCCCTTCCTTCTGATGGTAGCCTTTAGCCACAAGTCTTGCTTTGTATCTCTCTACACTGCCATCAGCATGATGTTTGATCTTGTAGACCCATTTGCTCCCAATTGGTGATTTGCCTTGTGGCAGTAATGTGAGCTCCCATGTATTATTCTTCTCTAATGCAAATATTTCCTTATTCATTGCTTCAATCCATTTTGGATTTTTGGATGTTTGGTGAAATGTGGTTGGTTCAGTGAGTGTGTCAATGGAGTTGATGAAGTGTAGTGATTTGGGACAGAGATTTGAGTAGTTCAGGTATTTTGTGTGATGATATTTGGGTCTGGTAAGATTAAGTATGTGAGATTTGGGCAAGTGGCAGTAATAATCCTTAAGTTTGGGTAGTAGATGCTTGGTTCTAGTAGAGACTCTAGTTGGTTGTTGTCTGGGAGGAGGTGGTGTTGGTACTGAGATAGGTGGCGGAGTGGCATCAGAAGTGGATGGTGTGGACTGTGGTGTAGGTATGATTGGATCAGTGGGTAATGGTGAAGGGATTGGTGTTGCAGGTTGGGTAATGGGAGGTGTTGGTGCGATGTTTGAGGGGGTATGAGTGGCTAAGGTTGTGGTGTGCGAACAGTTGGGAGATGGTGAGTGCAGAGGATGTGGAGAAGTAGATGAGTTTGTGGGTAGTGGTATGTTGAGTGGAGTATGAATGATGTTTATGGATTCTGTTGAGGGTGTTAGAGTAAGGGTAGAAGGTGTGGGTGTAGTGTGAAATGGGAAGATGTTCTCATCAAATAGTACATTTCTGTTGGTGATTGTTTTTTGTGTTTAAAGATCATAAAGGATGTAACCCTTTTAGTTGTGTGGGTAGCCAACTAAGACAGTTGGAGTGGATCTTGAGTTGAGTTTGTCATTTGTGTGATGATAAGCATGTGCAAGGCAACCAATGACTCTCAAGTGATCAAGTGTTGGTGGTTTGTCATGTAGAAGTTGGTATGGACTTTTGTCTTGTAAAACTTTGGATGGGATTCTGTTTATGAGATATGTGGATGCTAGAAGACTGTAGCCCCAAAAATGTTTAGGAAAGTTTGCTTGAAATTGTATTGATCTTGCCATTTCCAAGAGGTGTCTATGTTTTCTTTCAACCCTTGAGTTTTGTTGTGGAGTATAGGGACATGATGTTTGATGAATGATTCCATGTGATTGAGTGTATCCTGTGAATGGGGTGTTTATAAATTTTGTGCCATTGTCACTCCTAATGACTTTGATTTTGGTTTGAAATTGAGTGAGCACTGATTGATGAAACACTTTGAAAGTTGAAAGAACATGATGTTTGTTTGGTAAAAGGTATGTCCAAGTGGCTCTTGAGTAGTCATCAACAATTGTAAGGAAGTAAGAACATTTATTTATGGTCCAATGTTTGTATGGACCCCAAACATCCATATGAATGAGTTCAAATTTTGCTTTTGCATGGGATACACTGAGAGAAAAAGGTAATACATGTTGTTTAGCTAATGGACAAGTTTTACAATGTTGATCTGAATTACAAGGTACAGGAAATGAAAGATTTTGGATTTTCTTGATTGTTGAGATTGGTGTGTGACCAAGTCTAGCATGCCACAAATGTGAGGTGCTTGAGCTGGACAGAATGATGGGTTGTGCAGAAGTTGAGGGTGATGTTGTGGGAAGCAAGTAGAGTCCACCATGAAGGGTACCATAGGTATTGCTCCCATCATGGCCCTGGAAAATAAACTTATCATGAGTAAATGTGACAGAATATAGTGTTTTGTGAAGTAGTCTGCTTATGGAGATGAGGTTGTATGTGAAGGTGGGTGTGTATAGGACATTGTGAAGTGTAAGTGAAGGGATAAGTTTGACTGATCCAACCATATACACCTTAGTTGTTTGGCCATTGGGTAAGGATACAAGTATTGGGGTTTTGAGTTTGATGATGTTATGCATGAGTGTTAAGGAAATACATATGTGATATGTTGCTCCACTATCAATGATCCATATGTGAAGTGTTGTGTGAGTGACATGTGAAGCAATGAATGATTGAATATTTGCAATAGATCTGAATGAATGCATACCAATAATCTTAGTAGGAATCTTAGCAGTCTGTGTGAATGATAGGATACCTGCCACATGGGGTATTGTAGAGGTGTCAGAAGTGCCAGAGAAGTTGTTTTGCATCATGAGGAGCACTTGATTCAGTTGATTCTGTAATTGATCCATCCTGGCATTGACAAATTCATCTGTTGAAGTGAAAGTGGAAGCTTGATCCAGTGGGCTTTCAGAAGATGTAGGACATTCCATTGGAGGTAGTGATTCATTTGAAAGCATGTTGATGCTCCTAATGTTGCCCTTTCCTGGAGTACCCCTTTGAGAAGGTGTGAGATACTTGTTGTGCAAAGGATGACCAGGTGGATAACCAAGTAACTTGTAGCATTCCTCCTTTGGATGCCCTTTTTTTTGCAGTAGGCACAGAAAATCCCTTTCCTAAAGTTGTTCCTTTTGTCAGTTGAATTTTTGATATTTGGAGATGGATTGTTTCTAAACTGATTTTGTGTACTTGTGGAGCTCCTGAGATGAATGGATGTGTTGGTGGGACCTCTGTAAGTGTTTAATGCAATGGGAATGGTTTGGGCTTGTTTGGGAGTTGTCCTTTGCTTTTCTTCCTGTCTCAACATACTGTAAGCCTTTCAAACAAGTGGTAGTGGTTGTAACAACAGAATGAGCCTCTTCCTTTGTTCTCTTTCACCATTTTCTTTCCCATTTTCACAAACACATTTGCAAGTATACGCATAGAGTGCCTCAATTGCATCAAGTTCATCCCAAAGTCCTTTGAGCTTATGATAGTAAACTTCTATACTACAATTTGTCTGCTTAAGTTCTACAATTTCATTTGCAAGCTGGTAGATTCTATAACCATCTAACTGACTGTAGTGATCAAACAATTCATTCCATAAAGCTGATGCAGAACTGATAAAAGTGAGATTGTTACCAATTTGTTCTGAGGCAGTGTTCAAGATCCAAGATATTAGCATATCATTTGCTCTTTCCCAATGTGGTCTGAGATGTGATGTAAGTGGTGGTTCCTCATAATCCCCATTGATTAGTTTGACTTTGTTATTTACACTAAGAGCAATCAGTATGGATCTTCTCCAGGTGCCATAGTTTTCTGAACCAGTGAGTTTTCTTGAGATAAGAATCATGCATGGGTGATCATTTGGATGGAAGTAAAGTAGATGAAGTGGTGATGTGATGTCACCATTCAGAGATGATGATGATGAATCAAAATCTGTTGTTGTAACTGGAGGACTCATAGTTGTTCAAGATTGTGGATTGATTGAGGATTTGATGTGTGAAGCTTTAGTAATGGTGGATGTAATTGATTCTGTTATTGTAACTGATTCTGTTATTGTAACTGATTTGTGATGAGTTTGATTGTGAAATGATGAATTCTTGTGATAAAATTGATGAATTTGATGAATTTTGTGAAAATTTATGGTGGTTTGTGATGGTATAAGTGGTGGTTTGATGGCAGAAGTGGTTATTTTGAGTGAAGAATGGTGGTTGTTTGTTGAAATATTTTGGCGGGAAATTCTGTTAGGCTCAGTTTTGGCCGGAAAAAATTGTTATGATTGTCGGAATCAGCTTCTCACCACAGTTTGTGGTGGTGAGTGCTCTGATACCATGATGAGAAGTGAGAGAGAGGATTATTGCATTATATTAAGATGTGGAATTTACAAATGTGAAACTATTATATTTCTATGACCATCAAAGTGGTATAAATACTACAAGACTAGATTGTACAATTATCTACTAACTAACTGTCTAAGCATCTAAAGTATCTAAGCTTGTTACATTGTGATGCATTCCTTCATGCTCTTGTTCAACATAATCATCATCTTGTGTAGACTACATCTTTGTATACTCTGAATGGAGTGTTTGGCAATAGAAGCTTGTGCAGTAGTTGTTGTTATGTTATCGTACATACCACATACATGAATGATATCATCTTCTAGTTTATTGGTAACTTGTCGATATATATTTTGAAATTTCAGCTTCATCATGCTATAGATACCAATATAAAGGAGTTAAGCTAGCGGCTGCAAATGAAACTTTATTTCAGGGTGGAGCTGCTTGTGGAAAACATTTCAAGGTGACTTGTACCAGTGGAACCAACCTAGGTACACGACTATACATACCCCTACAGTGACTGTAATTATCACCGACTTGTGTCCATTGATCAACCAGCTGCAAGGGTGACCTTGACTTGTCGCACGAATCCTTTTCTGCAAGGAGGAATTAAAATTTCAGACCAAGAGTGAGCATTAACTCAACATTACTTTATATTACTGAAACACGTGTATTACAATATGTTATATATAGCCTTCATATTACTCAATCCCAAACCACCACCAAATGGCCTGGTGGTAAGCTCTTAGGTTCCCCCGCAAGAGGTAAAGGGTTCAAATTAACCCCGTTAGGTGTGTACCATTAGGATTGGTGGGAAGAGTCGAAAACGTTCAACCCAGTGAGGCCGTGTAGGGGTGTGTCTGTTAAAAGTAGCACTGAGCAGTGGCAGTGAGCTGTGAGCTAGCAGTGAGCTGTGAGCAGTAGTCACCGCTCACAGCTTCTTAAAAAAGCATTGGAAAAATGAGCATTCTTAAAAATAACAAAACTCATCGCTCATTTGCCAAACGATTACTAAAAGTAAAAGTAAAAAGAAAAAATAAGTGTCACCAAAAGTAAAAAGGAAAATGTCAACAAAAGTAAAACGGTGTTATCAAAAGTATAAAAGAAATGTCCCTAAAAAAACTTGTGCTGCTCCCACACTAAAAAAACTGTATGTAAAAGTTTAGTAAGTTAAAGTCTATTTATAGTGTCACAAAAAAGCATGAGTATATAACTTTCCTTTTGTGACACATTTTTTCTATAAAAAGTATCATTAATCTCAAAATTTTAGGTTTTTGCCAACACTTTTTAACAAGTGTCACTAAAAAGTTAGATTTAGTGACACTCTTTTGTGTCATTAGAACCTTTGTTACTAAATGTCTATCTTCTTGTAGTTTTTATTTAATGTTGTTAGTTAATGATAGACTTTTATGTAATTTTTATTTCATTACAAGATAGAATATATATATATATATATATATATATATACTAGTTTTCGAAGCCCGCCCAACGGGCGGGCATGACTTATAATTATTTGTTTGTTTTTTTTTTTGTTAACTGAAATACATTGTTTAGAATTGTCAAACAATATTATGAAACAATTGTTTATTTGGTTTTTAGTTGTTGGTTTTTGTTTTGGTTACGAATTATAAATAATTGTATGGTTTGCGTGGATGGTTAATAACACAACATATATAATATTTACAACATTATGAATTTTATGTGTGTGTGTAAATTTGTAGATAATGAAAATATATTAAAAATACAAATATGTTAGTTAGTTTATCAATCAATATCGATTGTGTGTTATGATTGTTTTGTGGTTGCAATTATCACTCCCTCATCCTTTGTTTGGTAGGTGCACTAATCCAGACTCCACTAAAATTACCGAATAAAGTAACTGTTTCATATTTAACTTTATGGTTTCAACACTTATAGTAAACGTTTTTGAAAATCAACATTCCATGTCAACACAACCGGAACTTTTTTTGACTTGATCACACAAATAAACTATTTTAACACAGCTAACCACTCATTTTCTGATTCTATACACAACAATCACTAATGTGAGTTGAGGTGACAAGGTGGGTAACGGGTCAGGTTAGATATGGTTCTCAGTTGACGTAACTACGGTGGGATGTGACTATGGTATGAGCCTTAGGAACAAAATTAACTTAGAGTCGTTCCATTTTAAATGACTTAATGGGATTGAGCCATAATATACACAGATTAGCACTTTGAAAAGGCTAAAATGAGAACAGGTCTATACGTACATTGAAAGGGTCGAACAGGTTGACATAATGATAGTTTCTCGATTATTGACCAACACAAAAATACCCTTTTTGACCCATACTAAATTCATGCACCTGCCATTTTTAAACTACTAAGAAATTTTAATAAACATAACCTTTAAATATGACCCTTGAACATCAACTTTTTCTTTTATATCCCCATGGGTCAGTTTTCTGCTTGAATGCCTGCTCCATCTTACATATTCAAATATAAATTGTATGAAGGCACCCCCAACAACTAATAAGAACTGGAAAAAATATTGCTGGAAAACAAATAACATTCACATGCGTTGGGAACAAAGGTGGATCCCGAGGGTTTGATACCCAAAGTCTGGTATACTGCACCAGAGAGCTGGCCACATCAACATCTTCACGGGAAGTCAAATACGCGCCCTCACATTCCTTGCTATCGCTCACATCTGTTTAAGAAAAACAGTATTTAATAAACAATTCAAAAAATAGTGTTAATAATACGACAAATGAACGACGCGAGAAACACCACAAAATTTCTGGTTTGCCTTTCCTTGTCTGTGCATGTTCAGAGGTGAGATATGTCTTATGATTTTTCATTCTTTTAAGCTACGCAAAACATAATTATGCGCTACCATGTCCCACATGAAGTCAATAAACTTGAGCTTTTAACAATCTTGTAGACTTGATGGCCGTTTATGAAGATAACAATTAGGCCCTTCTTTTTCTGTATTTGCAACTCGGGAACATGAATACAAATGTGAATGCCTGGGAAAAATAAACTACCATTCTATATTTGATTACTGGTCAAAACACATGGGAGCCAATCTCAATGGCTATCTTATTCCTATTCTGTGCTCATCTAATTTTATCTCAAACTAATTATATAATCTGTAATTTTCTTCATGGATTTGTAAACCACAAAAATTATGCTGACATTTTTACCTTAAAAAATTCAAAGGAAAGGTAGCATTAGTTGACATGATAAATATCAGTCCCCCACGTAATTAATACATCTAAAAGAAAATGTAAAATCTTTTCTTTTAAATGCATTTGCTCTTGGGGTGACACTGTGACAATGCGCAAGGCTGGAAAGAGAGAAAGAGGAGTACTCTGGTGTCTCTAAAACAAATCGGAACATGACCTGTATTCATCTTTCCACGGTAGATGGCTGATGCAGTCAAGTAACGCCCGTGACATGGGTCAGCAGCACATATCATATTCTTGGCGTCCCACATTTGTTGGGTGAGCTCTAGAACAGTTAAAGCACGGTACTCCTGGGATCCATGTGAGGTAAGTGGAGCAAAACCAACCATGAAGAAATGGAGACGCGGGAATGGGATTAGATTCACAGCAAGTTTTCGAAGATTAGAGTTGACGAGGAAACCTCAAACAGCAGGTAACTCCAGATATTGTTGCAGAAATGAGATGGTTCAAATCACCAACTGAAACAAAAATTGTAATGTTAGTCAGCTTATGCAATTGATATATCTTCAATATGAAGAAATGAGATAACAAATCGACTTGAGAATACTTACAGCTTGGGGTAGTCAACTTGAGAGTTGTGAAGTAAGAAATCATTTGCTTCTACTTGACACCAAACCCCTAACCATAAACACATGTTATACATTGAACTTGGTTACCTCATGTTGCATTTATAAATTTTCAATATCAAAAGATCTAATGGTTATGACATTTTTAAAATTTTGTTATATGGCAAAAAGAGGCGAACTTGTTCTTCATAAACCTCTAAAGACCTAATTTCTCATATGTAAGACGACTGCCAAGAAGTTAGTGAGTTCCAACAATGATATCCAGCTCACCATTTTGGATCAAATGAAAATACTCCTCCCCCTCAGTTTTGGTCTGCATGCTGCAAAGAAAATTGTTTTTAGAAACTATCCTTCCCTTTATCCTTTAGTTTGCGGTTATTTATTTGACTAACATCAAAAACCAACAAAAATTTTAATATCAACACACCTACTACTAAGCATTCAATCAAAATAACTTTTAAAACAATTCATAAACATAATTCATAACACATAGGGTCTTCATTGAACAATGGTGACTGATGAAAAATTTATCATGATTTTTTTTGTTTTTATCAGTGCGTGGTGGAGTTAAGTGAGCTTGTGACTCACGCAGAGATGAGGAAGTGAGTTGAAAAGCTGTAGATATCACAGCTGTAGGAAACACAGGGTATGGGTTGGTTTCTCATACGGATCAATTGATGATATTAGATTAATGGTGAATGCAAATGAGTATGAATAGTCGACTCAGGGAGTGTTATTTCGAAATTATCAGCTAGTGTTGTTTGCATAAATATCAGTGAGGTGTGGAGTTAGGGAATGGTAGAAATCTGCTGTTGATTAGTGCATCAGGAGGGTTAAACCGAATAGAGTTTGCGGGCTGAGCTGTACGTGCCCCTGAAACACACAGGCTTGAACGATTTTCGAGTTTGTGGGCTGAGCTGTACGTGCCCCTGAAACACACAGGCTAGAACGATTTTCAGTGGATAATAAAATTAGAGGGTGTGAAATCAAGAAGTGATGAGTTGAAAAATTGCTCATCGTAAACCATGGAGTGTTAATCAGGGTGAGCTTGTGTAAGCTGAGAATGGCTCATTCCATCCCTTCGACTCCAATAAATCATCTTTAGCGGCACGTAAAAAATCAGTCACAACCTCTCTTAAATGAGATTTGCATGATTACCTCTCTTAAAAAGTAATCCACCCCATCATCTGTACCGTTTTGAATTGGAGCGAAAGGCACATTACTTCTTCTTAATAAGAATGTGGAGGTGAGCTATTTCCACTTTTTCATTATCACAATGTTGCATTGTAAGTCTTCCATACATCGCTTTTGTTCATGTTTAAGCGTCCTGCATACATCAAATAAGATAATAAGTACGTGAAAGGATAAAAAAAATAATTAAATTAAAAATCAAGAGTATAGTTAACCATACTTGTCCAACACAACCCAAGTTGCTTGAATTTTCTTGGCTTCTGCAGCTGCTGCCCAGATTTTATTTTGTTACCTTCAATGCAACAGACATAAATTCCATGCCATCGCCTTTATTGGATGTGAGCAATTTACCCAAACAATACTTGCATCGAAAGCCTGCACATTGCACAAGACCAATTACACTTGACGTTGGAACAAAGGGTACATCGAATATCCTTTAAGAAACTTTATATAAACGTAGTACCCTTGTTACACGATCATCTGTAGATGTGGAGAATGAATAAATATGAGTGAGGTATAATAAAGAACCATGATAAATTGTTATTCAGGGGATAGCGTGATCCAATTAGAGAGTTAAGACTCCACTAACCATTTTCCCTTGAGACCATCCACTAACCATTGGAATCAATGGCTACTTACAACCTGAATTCATTTACACCGGAATAATCCCACCATTCATAGTTAATCTTGTGATTGAAGACCCTACTATGAGATAACCGAGTTCTTTAAGTGCAAGCGCATTCATGTGACAATTAGCCTAATCACCATGTGACAATTACTATGTGACAATTAGCTTGCACCATTTGACAATTAGCCTAATCACCATTCATGTGACAATTAGCCTAATCACCATGTGACAATTACTATGTGACAATTAGCTTGCACCATGTGACAATTAGCCTAATCACCATTCATAGTTAATTTAGAACCTATGAACCAACAACCTAATCACCATGTGACAATTAGCTTGCATATCAATATTCCAAGATACAAAAGGTGCTTAGTAAGAACCTGAATGGTGTTCCTTACAACAGCGCCAAAAGCTTATACAGATATCACGGCAGCCAAAAGAAACAAACAATCAATAGCTACAGGGGTGTTTGAAACTGATTCAATTGTCGTTGCAACTCCGGTTGTCTTTTTTTGACCGACCTTGCACGCATATCCTATGTAATATGTAAATAAAGTTAGTTATTTTTATAATATATGTAGATGTCAAAATTGATTACTGAATTTATTATACCTGTAAGCATTGATTCATTCGCATCAGCTCTTCGACCCAAGTCATTGTACGCACCGAACTTGGAAGTAGTGGGCTGGAAAATGTTCATCGGGTATAGCAATAAGCTGCGTGTATCTTTAGAAGAGAAGTGTAATTTGGTTATCTAGTGTCTGCTGCCATCTCTCTGTTCTCTGACATCCAAATCCCTTTTAGCAGTCCGTTTTCGGTACTCTTTAACTTTAATCACTTTGTTCATGTTTCCAGCTTTTATGTCTGCAATGCTTACAATTTCTGGTTCTTCAGTCATCTTTTTTTGTTCCTGGATGTTGGCTGTGCCTGAGCTGCTGTGCTACCGGTTGCCATTAGCCTGCAAAATAAGGTCAGTCATTAGTAAGGTTACACATGCCTTTGTTTTTGTGAAAATCTAATGGTTGGAAAAAGTGGACATTCCCAATCTCTAAATACATATGGGCCACGGCCATTATTAACTGACCCATCTACTTTAGCGCCCAATGATGTCATAGCGAACATCTGGTTGTACAACACTCATCGATATTTTGTGAGGCAGAACTTGTTCAAGCAGGTACCTACAAAACCCACAAAAAACATGATCAATTAGAGGTAGTAATTACGACCCATAAAACTATATACGTAGTAAATAGATGACACGAATGCTTACTAAATTGAACTTCAGTGTGGATTACAACCAATTTGATTTCATATCATCCAACTAATGCATATACAATTTGAAAATACCATGTTTATATCATGGTAATTGTTTAGTCACAAGTTGGATGATGCTTTATGCAGTATGAAATACACATTTTTGTGCATGCATTCCTGTTAATAGAATATGAATTTATGTATAATCAAATGAGTCATTCTACCTAGGTATCAACTTGTATAAGAATATGCAATCATGTGTTTTCAACTTGTATACGTATCTTTTTCTCTATCAACATGAGATTGAGTTTCTTTTTTATAAGGATAATCAGGTGGAGTAAATATATTGCAAAGCGTATATACATTAAAGCCAGTGATCATTATGAAAAATAAGAAATCAATAAAATCAGATGCATATGATGATGAAGATGCTACGCAACCTTGAGTGCCACAAACATCATGCCAACCTGGGATAACATTCTATGAATCATGAGCAAAAACTTCCAATGAACCAAACTCCTTCAAACTGTAACAATGATAATTAAAAAATAATCAATATGTAAAAAAAAACAATATAATTTACATGATTTAATATAAACTGGGCCAATGAATGAAATTAGGGTTTTGTGTGATGAATGAATAAAAGGTCGGATATAATTAAAAAGATTGTTAAGCTATAATTAAGGAATAGATATGGTGAATAATTGGTTGTAGGGATTCTCATAGTTGCATAGGTTTATAGATTATAATATGCAACATAATTATCAAAATAACTTGTTGCCTAAGTGGTAAACACACAAGTTATTTATCTAAATGACCAAGGTTCAATCCTTGCTAGACACCTTTTTTATAAACAATTTTCAAAAATATTTAATAAAAATCCGAAAATTACTAAAAAAATTAAAAAAAAACCGAAAAAATTACCAAAAAAATTAAAAAAAATCCGAAAAATAAATAATATTGCTTAGGTGGCATTGAGGTGGCATTGAGGTGGCATTGAGGTGTCATTGAGGTGGCATTGAGGTGGCATTAATGTCAAATGCCTCCTGTTATATATAATATAGAGATATATATAGGATCAAATAAGAAGATTTACTAAAATAAGAATGATAAGAAGTAAAATTAACCAATCATTTTATTGAAGGCTTTAGGGGCAATTTTGCCATTTACATGATGACTTGTTGACATTTTTCATTGGCTTGCCTTAAAAAATAGTGACCATCTCTTCCGATTAATAATTAATTAAAAATCTATATATGCATTTCAAAGCTGCATCACGTAAACAAGAATTGGTACTACCAAACAAAAATCATATAGATGCATTAGAGTTATGGATGCGCATGTTATTCTTAAATAAATTATGTAGATGCATAATAGCATCTTTTTAAAAAATTTCTTGCATCTAACGTCATTTCTTGCATCTAATGAATTTAATGCTTCAATAGTTTTTTGATTCAACCAACTTGCTAGGATGCATGTATATTAACACTTTTAAATTGATGCATCCTTTAATTGCATCTAATGGTTGTTTCTAACTTTGAAAGAATTTAATAGATGCTCAAAATGTGCGTGAGCATATTTAGTTCGAATTATGTGCATCAAGTTCAAATGAATAAAAACTCAGATGCAATTAGAGCATGAGCAATGCATCAAGTCATAAAAGACTTGATGCATTTAATGCAATTAATATTGAAGTGTACTCTTCAAATTAAAAAGTCTTTATGAGAATTTACTCCAATGCAAAATGTTATATCAAAAGCTTTTCAAATGTTTTATATAATAAATTATGATCAAATCTATGCTTTAGAAGATGAAAAGCCTTTGCGTCAACCACTTGAAGTTTATCAAGTCTTTCGGTAAAAAGTCTTTCACCAAGTTATAGATGCAATGCAAAAAATGGTGTAAATGACTTTTTCAAATAGTAGCAAGTCATTCTTAAAGCTAGCATTGGAGATGCTCTTAATGTGTTTCTAAATACACCAAAATGATTACACTAATCATTTATCTTTTTTATCAAAAGTTACATATAATTATTTAATTATTGACTTGTTGCATACTTTTATTTTTTAGCTATTATTAGCTAATCATTGTTTATCTTTATAATGTTTTTTTTCCTTTTTACTTATCTATTTATTTTTATAAGTATTGTTACTTTTGTCATAAATCTCGCCAAAACACTACTAAAGAAGTTTAATTAAGTTATTGCAACAAATCTCGCAAAAACATAGATCCATCTGTATTTTTTAACTTCGATCATCAAAACCGCTTTTCGCACAAATATGTATTGTCTAACAGTTTTTATAAAATAACTAATGTGTTGTGTATGTCTTTTTATTGTTTATTATATTTAAGTAAATGAAAAAAAGTAAGGGAAAAACACTACTAAAGAAGTTTAATTAAATTATTGCAACAAATCTCGCAAAAACATAGATCCATTCACGTTTGATTTGTAAAATAAAAATTGAAAAAATGAACACACACTAGAAAGAAATAGGAATGAATTAAGTAAATTCGTTCAAAAATAATTAAATAAAAATAAGAAAAAGCAAGAGTGCCCCACTTGTTTAATTCCTTGTTGCAAAATACGAGAAAAAGATTACTGACACAATCATCCATGATTTAATTTTTTATTATTTATTGGTACATTTAGTACCCTTCATAATTAGTCTTTAGAAAATTAGAAAAACAAGATGCATGCAAATTATTGATATTGGAAAAAGCATTAGATGCAAAATAGAGTACTGGTTATTTGATTCAATTCATTGATGGGATTTGTGGTAGTTAAAGGTTTTTTCCGTATAACATTGAATAGATAAAAGGCACAATTACGTTTTTACCCTGCTATCATCTACTGTAATAGAGAAGGGTTAATTTGGTTTTAATTACCATTATGCCATTATTTGATCTTACCCATTGATGCAAAATCTAATGGTTGAAATTACTTCTTATTCTTCTCATTTTAACTAATATTCTTACTAGATCCTTACTCTATATATATATACTAGGCGAGTACCCGCGCCTCGCGGCAGCGATTTCTAGTGGTAGACAATTAACGATATGCGATATTGTGGCAAGTGTTTCGTTTAACATTTAAAATATAACGTGAAAATATGAAAATGTAATTGCAATAATAAAGTAATACTCATAACCAAAAGTTAATGATTTAAAATTACAGTAATAAAAAAAATAATAGTAATACTTATGAGCGTGCTTGTCGGTAATATAATTGATAGCAATGTTTTTAAACCCAGGTTGACCCGGCCGGTTGAATCGGGAACCGGCTCGGACACCGGGCCGGATAGAATCGGACTTTTGCTTGTTTGAGAATCGGATTGAATCGTCGGTTTTTTGTTGACCCGGGTTGACCCGATTTGTTAAACCTGACCGGGTCATGATTTTTTGTTAAAAAATTTAACAATATGATTTTTTTATTAAAGAATTTAACAATATGATTATTTTATTCCATTAACTTTTCTGAGTTTAATTAAAAAGTTGAAATTGTGATGGCTAATGTTTGTTAAAATTTTGTAAAATAGTAAATTATAGTTACACTATCTTAGAATCATCAATTAATATAGTTTTACTATATACCATTATAATTTAGAATCACTTGTTGATTTGTTTGCTATATTATTATAGATATAGAATTAAATAGTAAAACTTATTGGTATAGTCTTAATCTTTTTCATTGGTTTAATCGAATGTATAAATAAATGTGGATAAATTATGAGATTATGCAACCCTAATGAAGAAATAAAGTGTGGAAAAATAGAATAGTCCACGTATTTCTAACTCCCCCTTGACGGTAGCTCCCCCTAGAATGGGGCGTCAAGTGAGAAAATATAAAACCTACAAAGAAAAAGTTAGTAGTAACATGCAATATAATCTTTTGATTGACGAGAAACAAGATGGAGAGCCAAGGTATGTAAACAAAGCCTTGTAATAAAATAACAAAATGTAGTGGTATATATGCCATATACAAACATGTAAAACTAAGAACAAGGTTTGTTTTTAAAAATGACTCAAAAGAGAAAACTAGAGAAAATAGTAATATTATTCCTTCCATGCTTGCATAAGGTTATGGATGGAGGTTTTGGTGAGTGATGATGTTGATCGATCAAGGATGTGGTTAAGTATGAATCGCATCTCTTCCTTAATTTCTATTACAAGATCCCTAGTGGATTGACAATGTTCACAATATAAATGATGTGGGTAATGTGTGTTGAAGGTTTCCAGGTTAGTTTGATTTGTGGGACGCGGGAGGTGTGGTGGAAAAGTTGGAAAATATGGATCAAAGTCCGAAATATTTGTAAGTGGTGGTGGAAAAGAACCTAGGTGTTCTTGTAAGAGAATGGGAGCTAAAGGTAGTGAAGTTACAAGGTCTTTGTAAATTGTGTTTGGAGATCTGGGAGGTGTTAAAAAGACTAGTTCTTTTGGGTTGATTTGTTGGGATGTTTTTGGAGTCTTAAGGAGTTCCAATAGAGTGACTTTTGGTGGAGACTTGATAGGTGATGATGGTGGTGTGCTTGTTGGAGATGAGGGAGGTGCTACTATGGAACCATTTGGTGGTGAATGAGTAGTTGGTGATGAACTATTTGACAATGTTTTAGCTAAACAACAAGGCCGGATGCTAATCCGTGCGGTTTTTCTAGATTTAGGTGGTGGTACTACGGAAGGTGGTAGGATAAAGTTTTGGATTTCTTGAAGAGGATTGTTTGCACTAGGTGATTCATCAATGTTGGAAGATCTTTTGGATGACATGATGATAGTTGTTTGTAAGGTTGAGAGTGATGAAGATGCAAGCATTTTGGGAACCTTATTTATAGAGAAAATATTGCATTGTAATGAATGCTTGACCCAAAATGTGGACTAAAATCTAATTATTAGATACGAATTTAAGGCATGTGATCATGAGAACACAAGCATTAAGTAACATACTCATTAGTAAAAAGGATAAAATGATGAAAATATAGAGGTTTTTAGCCAAAGTGAGAAAAATAGAATAGAATTTTAGCTTCTGTCTCACGGATCCCATGGATCCTTCCCTTGAGGGAACCGTCCAGTGTTAATGCTGGGATCCTTGGTACTGGTGACTCAGGCAACTTAAAATTTTCCTTTCGGAAACATTTGTGCCTAGTGTGTGCCTATATACAAACTATTTGGAGTTGCGGTTATCTCGACTCCTAAAAAGAAAAAGAAAAATAGACTAGATGTGAAAAAACATACTATTATGTGAGATAACCCGAGTGCTCCTAATTCATTGTTGCTTTTAAATGAATATACCCTAAAACACATATTAGTTATGTGTTCCCTTTAGTATTCGAAAGACATGAGATGCAATGAAAACGGGTTTTTACTTTGTATTAATAATGAAAAAGAGGTTTGTCTTAGACGTGAGAAATAGCTTTTTATGAAAGAGATACGGGAAGAAGTATCCTTTTAGAAAGCATTTAGAAAAAGTTTCTTGTTTGAAGAAAACGTTTATCTTTTAGTTAAGAGAAATAAGTATGAAATTACATGTTTTGTAAATAAAATTTACCTTGGGTTTTGAAAATTCCCGTATTGTTTGTGAATTGTGTGTGAAATAGAGATCCTAGACTCAAAATAGGAGAAGGCTATCGTTTGCATACCTTGTAGAGTTTTTAGGGACTAATTACGACGATTGTTCCATGATACCAAGACCAAGACGAAGCAAGTTGAATTGTTCCCGCTTCAACGGTTTGATGAGGATGTCGGCTATGTGATCTTCGGATGCTACCTTCTCAATAGAGATGTTCCCCTTTTGAACTTTGTCTCTTAAGAAGTGATGACGGATCTCTATATGCTTGGTGCGGGAGTGCAACACCAGATTCTTGCTTAAGTCGATGGCACCTTTGTTGTCACATAGAATGGTTATGTCACTTAGATGAATGTTGTAGTCAACTAACGCTTGTTTCATCCATAGTGCTTGTTGGCATGCTTTGCCGGCGGAGACATATTTGGCTTCGGTTGTTGATATGACCAATGTCGTTTGCTTTTTCGAGAACCAAGATGTTAAACAACATCCCATAAAAGTACAAACACCACTTGTACTCTTTCGGTCAACGTAATCACCTGCATTGTCAGAATCTGCATATACAATAGTTTCTATCCTCGTACCCTTAGGATACCATAATCCTAATTGAGTCGTACCCTTAATGTATCTAAATAGTTTTTTAACCGCTTCTAGATGTGATGTTTTAGGTTCTTCTTGAAACCTAGCACATAGACAAACACTAAACATGATATCTGGCCGACTAGCCGTAAGATAGAGAAGACTACCAATCATGCCACGGCATTTTGTGTTATCAACGAATTCACCGTCTTTATCTTTTGTAAGTTTAGTGTTGGATGACATTGGTGTTCTTATAGGTTTTGACTCTTCTAAACCAAATTTCTTTAACATCTCTTTTATGTATTTAGATTGATTAAAGAAGATACCATCTTCTACTTGTATGATTTGTAGACCAAGAAAGAAACTTAGTTCTCCCATCATACTCATCTCAAACTCGTCATGCATGATTTTAGAGAAATCATCACACATGTCTTGACAAATAGATCCGAATATAATATCATCCACGTATATTTGAACAATAATTATATGTGATTCCTTTTTCTTAGTGAAAAGTGTATTATCAACTAACCCCATGGTGTAGTTGTTTTTTATTAAAAATGACTTGAGTCTATCATACCAAGCTTTTGGAGCTTTTCAAGACCGTAAAGAGCTTTCTTTAATTTATACACATGTTTAGGTTCTTCTAAATCGATAAACCCCGGAGGTTGAGCTACATAAACTTCTTCATTAATAAAACCATTTAGAAAAGCACTTTTAACATCCATTTGAAAAAGCTTAAGATCATTAGCACAAGCATAAGCAAGAAGTATTCTTATAGACTCTAATCTAGCCACGGGGGCATAGGTCTTATCAAAGTCTATTCTTTCTTGTTGATTATACCCTTGGGCAACGATTCTAGCTTTGTTTCTAGACACTACACCATTTGCATCTAACTTGTTTTTATATACCCATTTGGTTCCTATTATGGTTTGATTACTAGGTGGAGGGACAAGTGTCCAAACATCGTTAGAGACAAATTGATTTAACTCTTCTTGCATAGCCATTACCCAACTTTCATCTTTTATGGCTTCTTGTGTATTCTTAGGTTCTATGGTTGAGACAAAACAAAATAAGCTACTTTGGTTTTGAACTTGAGACCTTAAGGTTCTTTCATTTAACTTTCCTATGACCTTATCTACGTGGTGATCTTTAGACTCTTTAATATTGATGATCTCATTGTTTAATGGTTCATCTTCTTTGTTTGTATTTTTCTTTATTTCTATGGCTTCACTTTCGACTATCTTGTCATCGACAAGAGGTAGGGTAGGTTTAGGTGGACTTTCATCAAATTTTACGTTTAATGACTCTCCAACCTTCATCGTTTCTTTATTTAATATAACATAAGCTTTGCTATTAGGAGAGTAACCTAAAAAGATACCTTCGTTGAGTTTTACCTAAAAATGGTCTAATTAAGACTCGGTTAAGTATGTATGTTGATGTATCAACGGCATTGCACCAAAACCTTTGAGGTATAGATTGCTCATTTAACATGGTGCGACTCATTTCTTGTAGGGTTCTATTTTTCCTTTCAACTACCCCATTCGATTGTGGAGTGCGAGGAGCCGAGAAGTTGTGAGTAATACCATTAGCGTCACAAAAGGCTCCAAATTGCACTTCATTATCGAATTCCCTACCATGATCCGTACTAATAGACACTATAGGACTTCCTAATTGTCTTTGGATTTTCTTACTTAATATTTCAAAGTAATCGAACGTTTCAGTTTTATTCTTTAAAAATTTAGTCCATGTGTACCTAGAGTAATCATCCACTATAACCAAATTGTAGTAGTTTCCTCCATAACTTTCGATAGCGGATTGACCAAATAAATCCATGTGAAGTAATTCTAGACATTTAGTTGTAGAGACCATATTTTTAGCTTTGTGACTAGCATGGACTTGTTTTCCTACGTTACAAGCATCACAAAAGTGATGTTCATATTTTAATTTTGGTAGAGATCTTACTAGATCTTTGGATGATAGCGATTGAAGAAGTCGCATATTGGCATGACCCAATCTTCGATGCCATAAGGTCGAAGTATCATCCATAGAAGTAAGACAAAGTTTGTCTTTAGGTTCATTACCAATTTTAATGACATAAACTCCATGTTTCCTAATTCCTCTTCCTATAGTGATACCGTTTTTCAATACCTTACTACCGGTTTCATTAAAAAGCACGTTACACTTCTTATCACATATTTGTCCTATACTTAGAAGGTTAAAGTTTACGTTTTCTACGTGACACACATCGTTAATGGTTAGAGATTTGTTAGAAATCGCACCTTTACCGATGATTTTGCTTTTGCTATTTCCAAATACCACATTTCCTCCATTGAAGGATTCATATGTGGAAAATAAATCTTTATTACCGGTCATGTGCCTCGTGCACCCGCTATCCTTGATCCATTCATCCGGATCTAGGTCGACCTTTAAGCACACTAAGAAAACAATTAACTTAAAAGTTTGGTCCCCATTTGTTCATGGGTCCATTAGTGTTATACATTTCATTCATGTTAGACATATATGGAAAAGGTGAGTATGCTTTCCATAGTGCAAAGTTTTGAAATGGAAAACCATTTTGCATATTAGGATTCCATCCCATTTGATGGTTACTTCTCGGATAAACATTAATAGGTCTCCTTATAAATGTGTTTGGTTTTGAAAACGATGGACCTTTGTTTCTTATAAAACTTTGATTTTGTCTTGGAGGTGGTTGTCTAATAGTAACATGGGTTGGTTTCTTCTTAATTAACAATAACAAAATCAATTCTAGATGAGGAGGCTACATTATTACTACTGTTTGCTTCAGCAGACCCACGGATCCCTGGTTTTACACTAGTCGGTTCCCTTTTTGTGGGATCTGTGGGATCCGTGACTACAGTGACTTGTTTTTCTATTGCTTTGACGAATTGTGTTTCTTTGTTTTCACTAGTTGACGCATCAAGTTGCTGAATACCTAAACCTTTTTGGTTGTTTCCTGTTTTAACACTATCTAATATCATATCAAGAGTATTAGTACTCATTCTAGCAATCTTGGAATCTAGATTATCAACTAGTGTTTGAAGTTGAACGCAAAGCTCACATTCCCCACTTGCTATCTTCCCCTTTTCTAAACGTTTTAATTTACCTTTTAACTCAAAGACTTCCTTTTCTAAACGTTCATTTTGGTTTTTCAAAATCTTGTTTTTGTTAATTACTTTTAAACTAATTTTTCAAAGTTTATCATATTCACGATGCAATGAATCATCATCTAATAATGAGCTACTATAATAGAGAGATTCGGGACATACCTCGTTTGAGTCATTTGCCATAAGACAAATTTCTTCGTCCTCCTCCTCGCTCATTCCCCACGAACCACTCGCGAACGCTTTTTGTTCGTCACGTTTAGGACACTCACTAATAAAGTGATTACCACATTTAAAACAAGCACGTTCATCCCTTGCTTTCTTATCGTCTTTGCCTTTCCAGAACCCCTTCTTGTCATCATATGGTTGCTTGACATATCTTCCCTTTCTTCTAAAGAACTTCTTGAAATCCCTTACCGCCATGGGATACTCTTCGTCATCACTCTCCGAAGAAGAGTTTTCTTCATCACTTGAGACCTTCTTGGCTTTTAAGGCAAGAGATTTGTGCTTCTCCTTCTTTTCTTTTGAGGCTTCGGAATCTTTAGCGAGGACAAGCTCATAGACCTTTAGATTGCCTATGAGTTCATTAAGGGTGAGGATTGACAAGTCTTTTGATTCTTCGATTGCCGTCACCTTAGATCTCCACTTGGATGGAAGTGCCCTTAGATATCTCCTAACATGATTACGACTAGAGAAAGACTCATCAAGTGCTTGTAATGATGTAATTATAGTATTAAAGTTAGCAAAAGAATGATCTATAGTATCCTCATACGATATTGAAAATTGTTCATATTGTTGAACAAACAAATCTATTTTATTGTTTTTAACTTGTTGATTTCCTTGATGAGTTACAACTAAATAATTCCAAAATTCTTTAGAGGTTTTAAGCATGGAAATTCTTTCGAATTCCTTTTCGGGTAAAGCATTGTATAAAACCATTTTAGCTTCAGTATTTTTGGAAAGCTTTTTCTTATAATCATCGGTGAGTTGATCATGAGGTGTGTTTACTAAATTTCCGGTTTCCTCTTTTGTAGTGGCTTTAAAATCGCTTTCAACAATGATGTACCAAAGATCAATATCTTTTGACTTCACATATGTTTCGAATCTATTTTTCCAATAAATAAAACCATTAGTTTCAAGTAGTGGAGGTCATTGCATAGATTGCCCTTCTTTATAATTTTCAAAACCCATAGTGATCGAAAAGTTTTTAAAATACTATTTACTTTAAAACTTTTGTAAACTTGGCTCTTGATGTCAATTGTGGAAAACTAGAAGGGGGGTTGAATAGTTTTGCCAATTTAACTTAGTTTCAAAAACTTTAGATTCGGTGTTATGTGAAATCGTGTGGATAGAGAGAAAGTATAGATCTATAAGTAATGCAAGTGAAGAAAACAAGTAAGGTAAAGGATAAAAATGACACAACCGATTTATAGTGGTTCGGCTACAAGGACACCTTCCTTGCCCTACTCCACTCCCCGAGTCACCTACTCGAGAGTTCAAGCACTATGTCAACAAACTCCTTCAACTTGTCAGAGAAGCCTTCACAACGTCGCTTACACTTTTTCCGGTACAAAGCTAAATACCAAGTCCTTAACACGGAGGACTAAACCAACACTACTATAATACAACAAATATGTGAAATATGAAATACAATATCTTCGCTACAGAAATCTTGTGGAGGAAAAAATCAATCAAGGACCCCTTTCTTGGATGACTTGTAGAATGTTTGTGATCTCGTCTTAGAGAAGGACCTATATGAGAATCACACCAAAAGAAAGAAGAACTACTATCTAGATCAAGAGATCTTAGGTTAGAAGAATGTAAGAATATATGAGAGAGTTTGTAAGAAGAGGGGTAAGTTACAATGAAGAAATGGTTCTCTATTTATAGGCAATCTTGCTACTGTTTCACGGATCCCACGGATCCCTTTCCTGAGGGATCCGTCTAGTGTAATGAGAGGGATCCGTGAGACGCTCCTGTTTGCCCATGGGTTATGGGTCATGGGTCATGGGTCCTAGACTTTTAACCATGGGTATCTAAGTAGATACAATGTATCTAAAAGATGCAATGCATCTAGTCAATGGGTTAACTCCATGGGTTATGGATATGCTCCATGGGTATGGATCATGGGTTATGGTTTTTACCCATCCTAATAAACTATTACAATAAATGAATTATTACAACAATTTATATTAAATGACTATATATGTAGATGCTTTACAAAAATAACATGTATCCTTATGATTTTACTTAAGATAACATTATATTTGTTATCAACAAAACACAAAGAGATCGCTAAATATTAATAAACGGTTTTACGATTTATTTGTATTAACAAAGACTTTGTATGAGACAACAAATCATTTGGGCCTTAATTCTGCATTTTGAAACAATGTTGTAACATTTATTAATAAAATTATTATATCTTTTAAAACGGGTTAGATAATCCGTTCTTTATTACTTTGTGTTGTGAATACCAATTGAGTAGCACCCCATGACCCGAAAGCTTCCGATGTACCAATTTTGGGGGTTTTACATAGCCCACCATATATGTCGGCCCAAAAGTATGGTAGCCTAATTGTACCCCCTGGATTTTATTATCCACCCGTCCATCCCTTTTACTCGGCCCAACAGTTTCTGATCCCGCAGCCTGTTTCGGCCCAATAAACTACCACCAACAGCCCAGCATGGCATCCGCTCCTACTGTTAAACCTACAGATTTTTTAGGCCAGCTAACATCTTTGCCTCATGCTTTTACTACTGGGACACTTCATGATCCCGGTGCTTGGAATATGGATACAGGTGCGTCATCTTATCTAACTAGTTTTGTTGCTAGTTTAAGTGAAATTTTTAATGAGTGTATGTTTCCATTGATCTCGGTTGGTGACGGTCATTCTATACCCGTCACTAATACGGAGCATAGTGTTTTGCCAACTCCCTTTCATTTTCTTCATCTAAATAATGTAATTATTACTCCACATATTGTTAAAAATTTGATTGTTGTGCATCAATTTGTTCGTGACAATAATTGCACTATTGAATTCGACGCATTTGGTTTTTTTGTTAAGGATTTCATGATTCGTCGGGTGCTTCTCCGATGTGATAGCACGGGTTATCTTTATCCGGTCAAGGCTCCATCTCCTGTACCTCATTTTTACCTTGTCAGTGAGCATACGCACCACCAGCTTCTTGGACATCCAGGAAGTGAAGTGTTACGTCGTTTAGTTTATAATAATTTCATTTCGTGTAATAAGGAGAAACCTCCCGTGCTTTGTCATGTGTGTCAGCTTGGCAAACACGTAAGTCTTCCATTTATGAATTCAGATACTGTGGTTACTTCTTCTTTTGATATTGTTCACTCATATGTGTGGACTTCATCCATTCCGAGTCTTTCAAGGTCTAAATATTATGCCTTGTTTCTGGATCATTATTCGCACTTTGTTTGGGTTTATCCTTTACGTAATAAGTTTGATTTCTTGTCTAAATTCATACTTTTTTGTAACTATGTTCATACTCAATTTAAGTGTGAAATTCGATCTTTTCAGTGTGATCATCGTGGTGAATTCGACAACAGCAACATGCGTAAACTTTTTGCAGAAAATGGAATACAAACCCGCTTTTCTTGTCCATAAACATCCCAACAAAATGGTAAGTCTGAACGCATGGTTCGTACCATCAATAACCTCAGTCGAATTTTGATTTTTCAGGCACACCTTCCACCAACATTTTGGGTTGAGGCTCTCAATTACTCAATATTTTACCTTCCACTACCATTAATAATGACATTCCCTATACACGCATTTTTGGAAAAAACCCATACTATAGCCTTTTACAGACCTTTGGGTGTTTATTTTACCCCCATCTTTATCCTAATCACAAACTTGAACCACGTGCTACATTCTCAATATTTTTGGGCTACGCTTCTAATCACCGTGTGTTACACTCGGTGCCCGTTTTGACTGGAAATTTAAAACTTTTGACTTGGAAACGCATTGACCATAACAGTCTCACTTAAACCCTTCACTAAACGACAAGAATTCATGACATTACAACTTTTAAATACGTTACCAGAACATATACTTGATTTCCCTTTTAAAAACTTTACACAATACTATAAAACAAACACCACCTTTAACCTGGTTCAGCAATACGCCGTATTTCCTTCTCAGGCCAATACGCCGGATCCCTATAGGGAATATGCCGTTTTGCTCACGACCCACATTACGCCATATCCATGACAAAGAATACACCGTATCGCCCATAAACTTCAATACGCCGTATCTAATACTTTGGATATGTCGTATTGAATCACTGAGACAGAACATCTGCAGAACCTTATGCAGAAAACACAACACTTCGACATAACTGTTTAGACTCCATTTCAATACCATAACCATTAAAACCATCATTCATTCCTCATATACACTTTAACCAACATACTATAACGTATTAAACATTACTTGACTCAATTTAACCCAAAACGAGTACCATTAAGCATTAATCCAAACACCCCTTTTAATCATAACTCATACACTTATCCATTTACATTACACGTCATTTGACATCCCAATTACTTTATCGACCATAACATACATTATGAAACTTAACGACACATTTAAAGACTCACGAGTGTACAACATTGTCATAGAGCTTGGTATTCTACCTGGCTCCTACTTTCTTACGAAATCCTTATAACTTCCATTACTAAGCCGTAATCCACATATTACCTTCTTCATGCATAACTTACAAAACGTTGATAACTTAAACCATAAGCATAAAGCTTAGTAAGTAAAGCGGATATAACTTAACATCATACATCAAACATACATTACACATTATAACAATTATTCCTTCACAACATTAATCATAATACATACCTTAAGCCATCATTAAGCATCACCATTCACACTCTAACCAAATCCACCATATTCTATCATTATTTCGCTAGTTATGCCAAACTAGCCTTACAATCTACTTTCATATAAGCACATACACATCAAGCCATTAAGTAACCTTAACATAAACAACACATAATGCATTGAAATCCATATAACATTAACTTATAACCGGTTTACTTACCTTGATTCCAAGATAAGCTAACATTCATAAATCCATCATATCCATCATCATCCTTATCACCATAATCATCATCCTAGCTCATCATCATCAAACACATAAACACTTAACACATATTCAATTAACCATAATCAATGGTTTATACAACCATTAACTTACTTCTAACACCTCTAGTCGTCATATAACCATATATTGATTATATGATAACCAATCCCATCATATACTAACTTAAACCCATTATAAACTCATCTCATAATCATCATTACCCTTTAATTTATCTTAAAACACCATTTATCCATTAATCCCAAGTTAGGGTTTACAAATCCTAACTTCTCAATTCATCTAATAACACTAACTAAATATCACTTACCTTATGAAAATCCATGCTAGGGACCATGCTATTGACAAGCCATCATCAAACCAACACCGTGGCTATCAATGCCTTGAATTAAACATAGATAAAATAATTATTTCCCGTCACGTTACCTTTGATGAGCCCATTTTTCCTTATGGTTCCGCACAACCTGCCTCGAAACCCTCCTACACATTTTTAGATGACATACCCAATCTTATCCCTACACACATACACTCGAATCCCACGGTTCCACCTACGCTTGCGCCCACAACTCAACAACATACTCCTTTGGAATTTAACCATAAAAACAACGAACAAACACATCTTGAACCACATCCAAATGAGGCCCAATCACCCCGCCCCCACGGCCCAATCCACTACTATGGCCCAACATCCCCCATCGACACAAACTCCCCCCCCCCACGGTTTAGCCTACCCAAATGAAAACACCACTTATTATTCCGGACCCCACTAATTACCCGAACCCAATTTCGGTTCACCCCATGGTCACTCGTTATCGTTTCGGGACTAACCGTCCCACTGACTGTCTTGGTTTGAATGTATCTTCGATTTTTTCCGTACCAAAGTCTTATCGTGATGCATTTAACGATTCCAATTGGCAAAATGCTATGCGTGATGAAAATCATGAACTTCTTAAAAATAACACTTGGACTCTAGTACCTAGACACACGGACGCCAATATTGTTCGTTGTATGTGGCTTTTTCGCCATAAGTATTTGGCAGATGGCAGTCTTAGTCGTTACAAGGCTCGTCTTGTGGCGAATGGTAGTACACAGTCGGAGGGGGTTGATATTGATGAGACCTTTAGTCCGGTTGTCAAACCGGCTACTATTCGAATTGTTCTTTGTTTAGCTGCTTCTCGACATTGGCCGATTCATCAGTTTGATGTCAAGAATGCCTTTTTACATGGTGATTTATCTAAGACTGTGTATATGCATCAGCCTCCAGGGTTTCGGGAATTTGAACATCTTGATTATGTATGTTTACTGCAGCGGTCTCTATATGGTCTGAAGCAGGCCCCTCGGGTTTGGTTTCAGTGGTTTGCCACTTATATCACATGTGTTGGTTTTCACCATAGCCGTTGTGACTCCTCTTTATTTATCTACAGCCAAGGGACTGATACTGCTTATTTTTTATTATATGTTGACGATATTGTTCTTCTGCTTCTTCTGAGACCTTGTTGCAACAGGTTATTAGTTCTTTACATCAGGAGTTTTATATGACAGATCTCGGTTTGCTTAGTTATTTTCTGGGTATTTCTGTAACGTGTGACTCTACAGGGATGTTCTTATCTCAGCGCCAGTATGCTAGTGAGGTTCTTGAGCAAGCTCACATTACTCATTGTAATCCCAGTCAGACTCCTGTTGACACTGAGTCTAAGTTGGGTGTTGATGGTGATCCAATAACGGATCTGACCTTTATCGGAGTCTTGCAGGTTCTCTTCAATATCTTACTTTTACTCGTCCAGATATTTCCTATGCAGTACTACAGGTGTGTCTTTATATACATGATCCTCGGGAGCCTTATTTCTCAGCTCTTAAGAGGATTTTACGATATGTTCGTGGTACGTTAGATTATGGGTTACAGTTATTTTCATCTTACACTTCTGATTTGGTTGCATATTCAGATGCTGATTGGGCTGGTTGCCCTACTACTCAGAGATCTACGTCAAGTTACTGTGTTTTTCTAAGCAACAACTTACTTTCTTGGTCCTCTAAGCTTCAGCCAACGTTTTCTCGTTCTAGTGCTGAGGTTGAGTATTGTGGTATTGCCAATGTTGTTGCTGAAACTTGTTAGTTGCAGAATCTCTTACGTGAATTACATACACCTTTATCGTCTGCTACTCTAGTTTACTTTGAAAATGTAAGTGCCGTGTATTTGTCTTCTAATCCGGTTTAGCATCAGCGTATGAAGCACATTGAGATTTATATACATTTTGTTCATCATTTGGTTGCTGCTGGTCAGATTTGAGTGCTTTCATGTTCCTTCGCGGTACATATTTTCACTAAGGGTTTGACATATGCATTATTTGAGGAGTTTCGCTCCAGTTTGAGCATCCGGAGGCCTCCCGCTCTAACTGCTAGGAATGTTAGCCCGTACGTTTAGTGTATCTTTGTATTGGGCTCGAGCCCACTTCTGATGTATCCATATACTTGTATATATTTGTGTATTATGATGAAATATACGACATACAGTTTACTCAACCTACACTTGCCACTTATGAAAATCTTGATCTACGTCTGTTTTTAATCACGCTTTTTACTTTGATCAAATTCAAGTGGCGATGATTGTTAATATTTGCAGTGTTGTGCATCAGTGCATGCCATGTGAGCTATTCTAAGTTTTTAACAAATCGTAATTTATATTATTTCATCAAACGAAATTATATACGGAGTATCTAACTACACAAAGTACTTCTAAAATAGTTCTATTTAAAGCAACGAAAAAAATAACTAATTAATAACAGAAAAAAAGGTGATAAGTCACATAACAAGTAAATATGTTAATTTTATTTGGTGGAGTTACGTGTTCATTAATTTTATCAAACGTTGTGTTTTCATTGAGAGACAACTTCGTTGTCTATGAATTATTCAAACATTCTAATCATTCAATCTTAAACCATTATATATGTTCTATCAAACAACCAATAAATCTTGCTTGCATTGCAAAGCAAGTTTGAACGTTAGCTTTATTAGATATGTTTGTGTTTGTGCATGTCGGTCTGTGTGTAGCTTACTCTCCTAGTTAGTTTAGGCTAGGAGATCGACCCCTCACCACTATAAACGAAGGTGAGTGGCGAGGCAAGAAGGAATCCATTCTTAGCTCTTTCTGTTATGATTAAGGTTAAATACATCAAATCATTCGGTTTTCACTTTTGTTATTCTTCACATTCGTCCAACACTGGTTCTTGTGTTTGGTACATGTTGCTTGTTCGTGACAAAGAAATAAAAATATCATTTCGTAGCCAATTTAGAAAACTATATATTTGACAAAATTTAATTTGGATCAATTGTAGAGCTTGCTTTTGCCACATGGGAAAATTAAGACATCTATTTGGCCAATAAAATTTAAAAAAAAAAAAAAAAATGATTAAAATTGGCTTAGATATAAATAATGAAAAAGACGTAAAAAAAGTATGTGTCTAAATTGCAAAATAAAGAGACTTAAAAAAAGTGGTATTTTATAAAACATTTGAGGTTAAATGTAAAATAACATTATATTATGATTGGCGAACACCAAGCTTAAAATTTAGAAAGTAAGTTATTCTAAAATTTGATTGTAGTGAGTTCATTGTAATTTTTTTAGTTTATATTATTCTCAATAAGTTATTATTATTATTGTTAAAATTGTTTTTATTATTTAAAATTATTATCACTTTGCTAAAAACTTCGAAAATTTACAAAAAAATAGTGAGAACTCAAAATACTATATGTATCATGCTCTTGTATTATTATTATTGTTATTATTGCTATTATTATTATAATAATACATTTTAATAGTGAACACTCCGTATACTTACCGGATTGTAAATTAAAATAATAATAATAATAATTCATGTGATATTAAATTAAATACACGAAACTGTATATATAAAAACGATTCGTATAAATATTTATTAGTAATTTAATATTAAAAAAATTCACATATCATTATAGCAAGTCTATTAGAACAACCTCTACTTGGTGTATAAGGCAACGACTCATTATAAATATTTATCATCATTGTTTTAAAGTTTAAGTAAGGATAAAAACAATATAAATAAAAAGATCAAAATTTCTAATTATATATATTTAATAAAAATACACAATATATCAAGGGGCATTTACATATATCTCCACATACACACCCATATTTACATATTTTTCTAAACAGTGTTTTAACAAGCTTGTACATTATGCATAAAAATCTTGTGTTTGGAAAAATATGTAAATATAGGTGTGTATGTGGGGATATATGAAAATTCCCCATATATCAAAAACCAATGCATGATATTTATTATTTATACTAGATTTGATTTATGTTTAAACCGTGCGTGCACGATAATTATGACTAGTAATATGATATATAAATTTATACTTTAAAAACTAATCACTTTAAAAAAATATATGGAGTCACTTCTTAATATTCTTGAGACGGATGGAGTTTAAAGTCCAAAATGAAAAGACGGTAGTTTGAAGTGTAACAAACACTAATACAATTGTATTGGTTACATCTTATTCTGATTGGGCAGCAGTTTTGTTCTGTTCCAAAGAATATCTTTGTGAGACACTATGTAACTAGTGGTTATATGCTTTATGATTTTGTTCCAATAATTAACTTCACATGCAATCCTTTGAAAACCACAGTATAAATAACTATCCGTTCACTCAAAGTATCACAAGCTCTGTTTTACTCTCTCTGCACTTAATAGTTAATTACAGCAGCGGATATAATGGCCTCCTTAAGGAACAACTCCAGCATTCTCATAGTTATGATCCTTCTAAGTTTTGGATTTCATGCATACTCTGACGCGGGGATCGGAACCATCAATGACCCTCCATACTTACGTAAGTAATTCAAATGCACACATGAATATCATACCATCCTCTATCTCATTGATAACTTTCCTTGTTGATGATATTGCAATTTCAGCTTCATCATGCTACGGGTACCAAGATGCAGGAGTCATGATAGCGGCTGCAAATGAAGCTTTATTTCAAGGTGGGGCTGCTTGTGGAAAACTTTTCCAGGTGACTTGCACAGGTGGAACCAACCTAGGTACACCACACCCGTGTACATCCACCCCCACAGTGACTGTAATGATCACCGACTTGTGCCCACCACCTGGATGCAAGGGTGACCTTGACTTGTCGCACGAATCCTTTTCTATCATTGCTGATCCCGCAGCTGGAGGAATCAAAATCTCATACCAACAGTGAGCATATTAGCTTAACGTTTTCTACTTTTTATTACTGTAACACATATGCTGCTATAATATAGCCTTCATATTACTCAATCCTACTGTATATTGATTTATTCCTTAGTTTCTCGATCAATTACTTAAAATGTACTTAATTGTTTTCATTGTGTAGGGTGTGAATAAGAAAAATGATGATGGAAGTATCATCCAAAAGTTACTTAGAGATTGAAAGAAGACGTCTATACTTGCACAAGATGCAGAACCACATTTCATTTCAAGTTTCCAATTTTATTTTATGTTAATTACTGTTAAAGTTTATCCATCTGCACTTTTTGCTTATTGTTCACATTAATAAATTGTTCCTGCCGCTTTATATGAGATCAAAACTTGATCGTTGAAGCATGATATGATGAGATGTAAATTGAGAAAACAGCTCTTTATATCCATTACCTGAATACAACCATTGCTGAAAACAATCGTCAATAAGCATTGTTAATTCGTGTTATACATGTGTTTCGCTCGGGTAAACACTTCTAAATAGATAATATGTATACTCGTATTATGAGAAAACGTAGTACTATTTATATTTTATAAGTGGAGTTATAGGTATATACAAATGAAAAGGCCACTTAGCTAAACGTGTTATAAAGAGATCTTTTTTTGTTTTGTTCATGTTTTGCTTGTAAATTAAGTACTTCAGAAATATTGTAAATTTGCTTAAATTATACTAAAGAATGCAATGATACTCAAATATTAAAAGAAGCTCATTGACATCTATTTATAAAATATTTTTATATCTATCTAAAAATCCCATTTCTTAAAATTAAAACATTTTAAAATAAGTAAATTCAATTACTGATATACCATTGATTAAAAATTGTAACATCTATCATCAAAAGTAATAGTTTAAATATTTTTTGATACTCAATCGTTTATATTTTTCGTTTCTAACCCATATACTTTTTCTCGGCAATGACTAAAAATTGAATCATAAAGTATTGCATCAAGGGTAAAAACAAAACTACAAATTCGCAATTATAATTTGTTGTTGTTATACAACTTCGCAATGTGCACATATTCATCTAGGTTATATAAAAAGAAAAAAAAACACATTTACTTAAAAACATTTATAATGAGAAATGTGAAATTACTAATCTACCCTTACCTACTATTCCTTCCAATATTATACTTTACACTTATATATTTTCCTTTCATGACTATTACAAAATTAATCAAATTTATAGACGAAACACTTAAACCACAATTTCACAACTATAATTATTTATCGCTCTTAATTTTTGACGTTATGTTCGGATACCCGCCTAGTGTGATAAAAACAATTAAAATTTGTATCTTAAATAACTTTTAATAATAAGCAATTCACTAAGTACTTTAAAAAAAATGTCATTCCACCTAAAAAAACGAAAAAAACAAAAACAACAAAACTTTGGGGTAAATCTTTATATGCGTAGTTTGTTTTAAAATAAAACAACTATTAGGAAAAAAGAAGTTAGTAGTCATGTTTCTCAAATGAATTTAACATAACTAGTGCGTTTGGTTTGTAGATGAGATTGGAATCGGATTTGAATTTGGAATTAATATGAAAGAATTATAGAGAGAGAAAATGTAAAATTATATAAAATATATTTATTTTTTAAATTAATAATGAATTAAAACAATATTATTTATATATGTTAGGACTGTATATTTGGTTGATATGGTGAATCGGGAGGTCGGGGAAGATGGAAGAAAGCCATCTTCAAGTTAGAGAGAGAAGCTAGAGAGAGAAGGGAAAACTAGTAGGTGTGTTATTGATGAAGGATGAAATTACACTAAAAGTCTCACCCCTCCATGGAAGTATGGAGGGGTATATATACCCAAACACATACAACAATGGGTAATTGACATAACAAGCCCATGTGTTTAAGGTAATAAATATAGATACTGTAATCCCGTCAATGTCGTTCTATTTACGAGTTATGAGCGATTCCAACAATCTTCCCCCAATGGGACGACATAAGGGATTACTTACAACATTTACTAGAAATACAGAAAACAAATAAAGAAAGGTCTTCATAAGCTCTTCAAGTGCTGAGAATGATGAAAGTTTACGCTCTTTGTCTTCTTCTTGTACCTTGACTTGAGAACCGTTTTCTTCACTTGTAGGCAAATGATGTAATATGCATAAATTGGATTAACTTCCCCCCAATTCATGCTACATGTCTTTAGCAGCTTCTCCGTACACTCCTTTTTGGCGAAGTTTCTGAATCAGCTTCCCCCCAAACTGACAACCGTCTTCAGCAGATTCGAAATTTTGATGTAGTGAACATTTCCTCTTACTTTTGAAATTTTCAGTACGCAGCGGAATTTGTAGATGAGCAGTAAACCACACAAGGTAAATCTGACTTGTTGCGGAAAATCCGTTCGGGGGTAACATGCAAGAAATCAACAAGATCTTCTCACACATGTAGATGCTTCACACCAAACAAACCACGAAACAAGAAATGAAACGACTTCCCCCTGAATGTTGCAGTCTATCGGATTAATAGTTACCAGTGAATCTGCAATTACTCGATAAAATGACCGTATGTGAGGCATCACAACATCATATTTAGGTAACTTCACACACGATAACTCTGTGAAAGTGAGACGATTACACCAACTTGAGAAATTTTCACCATAGATCGTCTCATTTTTTTCCCCTGATTGAAGAAATTCATGAAGGGAAACGGGTTTTCGAAAAAAATCCAAAAACATCAAAGAAGCAAGGAACACCTATACTCTCTTCCCCTCGATGTTTTCAATGAATCAGAATCATACACCACGTATGTTGATGATGAAATTGGAGACATCAAAACCATGTATGTTCAATTAATCGAACAAGTGTGAAGTACCATAAATATCTTGTGAGAATCAGCTGCTGATAAAACTTCTCTACTCGTGTATACTCTTCTCAGCTAACTCTTTACCGACCCCCATTATCATTCTGACGGCTTTTTGTAGTGACTACTGATGGAGAAAACCCAATATGACGAACTTGAGACTGAAGTAGTATAACCCGAACTTGTGACTTAAACTTGCACTATTGTCAGACGAAGAACCCTTTTTCTTAACTCCATCGAAAAAAGGTAAACTTAAAGTTTCTCAAATTATCCACACCTTAGTGTGACACTTGAGCACAACAACGTAACTCCTTAAAAGTGATAGTTATAAGCTGTGAGCACAACAACGTAACTCCTTACATCAAGTTCAACTAGATAACTTAAGTCTTTGTCATTCGTACCAGTTAAAACTCGAACAAGGATCTCGAAGAATCATGCATCCAACCAACTCCGATATCTTCAAGATACTAAGTACACGCGCCTGTGATATCCCACTTTAACCTCAAATAAATAATAGTAAATTCTTGCCGTAATCACATCTTGCGGTTAAACGCCCAAAACTAGCCTTCATTAACAATTTAAATGAACTTGATAATGGTTCCTGATCTTGTCAAAAATGTATCCTCGTGAAATTGAAATACCAAAATACCACTTTATATTCTAAATATTATCACAACAAAGTATCTAAAAAAATTTTGTGTCAAAACAAAATAATTTCGGATAACAATTACTGTTTTGATAATATTGCCCATCGCCCACCATTCAATACACACACTCTAGTCCATAAACGTGTATAATATCTGAGGCCCAGTCCAATAAAGATCAAGAGACGTGATCCAGATGTTGAAAAATCGTGTAAGCCCATTCCATGGATATGATATCTGGATCCAATCACACGATATAGTATATGTATTACCCTAACACGTTTTACTTACATTTGACCTAAACACACGCCTACCACAAATAACGTTTTCTCTCACCAAATAACGTTTTCTACTCGTGTATACTCTTCTCAGCTAACACTTTACCGACCCCCATTATCCTTAGGAGGTTCAGAAGTTTTCTCCTTAGACCGTACGGGACTGTCAAGAAGAAACTTTTCATAATCAACATCTTCATCATTTCCAGACTTAGCTTCTTCATCAGCTTTATCTTTCTCAGACTTCTCAGTATCTGGTTCCTCAATGTCAAACTTAATAGACTCCTCCTGTTGCTTTTGTTGTTGCTCAAGAGTGGTGGCACCAGTTCCCTTATCGGGTCGATTAACCTCATCAGGAATTGATGTGGATTGAACATCACCACTTGACCCTCCGGGGCCACCCATTTGATCTTTAGCAAATTCCTCCGCAACGTGTTGGAGTCTAACAAATTTGAACTTCCTCCTGTAATCAGTTTCCAGTGGCTCTTCTTCTGAGCTTTCATCCTCATAAGGCACAAGTACTGGAGTCTTCCCTTTTCCTTGGATAGCTGGTGGACTGGGAGGTTTTGCTACTGAAGGAGGTGCATCGGTTGCAGATTCAGAGTAGAAGACCTCTTCGTCTGACTGTGTATCTTCAGAGCTTTCGTCCACTAGCTTTCTTGGCGATTCAGGCTTTGGCACGGGAATGGGAACAACTTCCTTAGAAGGAACAGTCCTTTTTCGTGGAGGATTCCTCTTGGGGAACTTCCTCTGACTCTCAGTGCTTGCAGCACTCCCTGCACTTCCTCTTCTGGTTCTCCGTGTAGGTGTTCCAGAAGACTTCTCAACGAGATGACCAACTTTGCCTACTTTGACTGCTTCCATATACCTTTTGTATGTGTAGAGCTTTTTGATTTCGTCAGACAGAAAGTGATCAGGCAACACAACACCCTGTTTCTTTGTTGTCGATTCCTTGATTCTGACTGTTAGAATAGGCTCAGAAAACATGTCGTGATTGTTGGGGTCATTGAGTCTCTTGGGAATATCAGGATGAAGCCCAAGTGCTCTCTGGATCAACAGTTTAGTGTATCTGACATAGGGAATCTTTGAGCCAAGCTTTTTGAGAAATGACATCATGCCATCCCATATCAGAGCTTCCAGTTCGATGTGCTTCATGTTGATTAATGACCAAAAGATTTGCAGTTCCATGAGCTTGGGATGCTCATAGCCACTATCACGACCAGAGACAGATTTGGTGATGATGATGTAGAGAGTTCTCCACGGTTGAGGAATGTTCTTAAGCTCCACATGAGAATGCTTAGAGATAGTTCCTGAAGCTTCATCATAGCCAATATCAATCAAGAATTGCAAAACTGTCTCTTCAGCAGGTGTGGCATAGAAGTCGGTTGGCTCGATGTCAGGGATGAGAAGAACAGCTCGTAAGTCTGCATGTGTGATGGTGACCTGTTTGTGATTGAGCGTCACTGTCACCGCACTTTGACCTTTGATCCTTTGCATTGAATTCCAGAACTGGTGAATGTAGATCTTCGGTACTGTAGCAGAATGTGAGAGCATGTTCTGGTAAGGATGATTCTTTAGAATATCCACAGCAATCAAATAGGAAGATTCTGAACATGCGAGGGTTTCAAAGTCAACCCGAAGGTTGTTCTTTCCAATCTTCCTCGGATAGCCATTAGGGAAGATATCGGCCATTGTGAGAACCTCTGGTGCATCCACATTCATTTGAGCAGCAATGTCGTGATCTGAAATAACATTAGCCAAAAGAACCAACATATCGAAAGACATAATGTTAGTCAACAGAAGGTTTTATTGTCTAATTATTGAATGTGCAGTGTCAATGATAGTTACGAGTCCAAAGTCACTTGTTTGTTCAATAGTCCAATGACGTCGTGATAAGTTTCGTGAGTTAGTTAACTTTAAGTTTTAAAGTTTATGTTATCACTTATTTAACACAACATATTAAACGTTTAAGTTTATTAGTGACATTTTTGGTTTCGTGACGTTATGATTTATTTATTTACAAGTTTGCAAGCGTAACAATTCATAATGAAGGTTTGATCAAGGCTTATGCGTAGAAATGGTAGCTTATGCGTAAACAGGAGAAGTATACGCGTAGACGCAAGCTTATGCGTAGGATCCTTACTTACGCGTAAGAAATGTTACGCGTAGGAAAAGGGAACCTTATGCGTAAAGCTTACGCGTAGGCGTATATAAAACCTTACGCGTAAGGCTTACTCATAAGAGTAGACCTTATACGTAGAGGTCACTGTTTACGCATATCCTTCACAGGATGCGCGTAGTCCCTTTGTAGCACCTTACGCGTAACAGTTACGCGTAAGATTACTCTTACGCATAACTTTCTACGCGTAAGGTGATCCTTACGCGTAGATTTTCAATAACCTTGATTCTATGTTTTACGAGTAGCAAGCCTGAAATAACATCATCATAACATCAATATTAACATTAACATTCATTATAAAACAGATCATGGCATGAAACTCATTAAACAGTTTACGCGTAAAAAGTCTTACGCGTAGACCAAAACCCTAATAGTTCATAGATTACGCTTAAGAATTTTAGCCATAGGAATTGCACCAAAGTGTTTCTGGTATATCTAAGATGTCATGTGAGTGTAATGACCAAGTTTTAACATTCAATTCGCAGTGAATCAAAAATACCCAAATGTGAAGAACATTAAACCCTAAAGTTCAATTCTTAATCATTTAGTGTTTCTGGGTAATTTCTGGGTTAAAATATGATCAATTCCTATTGAAAACAACTTCATACAACAATATTTATCACCAAAACGTTCACATATGAAAACACCCAAAACCCACGCATAAACCCTAATTTCCAAAATCCATCAATTCGTGTATCTGGGTGCATTTTGAGGATAAAAATGATATCAATGATGTTATAAAAGCGTTTTGACACTATCCTTTTAACCACAAACACACAATATTAATCATGTGTTCATACGCATAAGCGTAGAACACAAAATTAAGCATATACAACATTTTGACCGTTGGATTTATGTAAAAATCAAAACCATTGTTTGAAATCATGTAAGAAACATTAAACCACTTACGAAATTATGATCCAAAACACGGATTTCTTGAACGATTCTTAGGCGTAGGATGAGTTTGGTTTGTGTAATAAATGTGAAGTGATATGTTAGGTGGAGGAGTTTTAATTAAAGTAACTTTAAGCTTTTGGCAGTTTTAGTCCCTCCACCTTTTCCATTTTCATCCAAAGCCTTTTAACTTCCATTTTAGTTACCAAACGAAGAATATTTGGAAATAACTTTGAGGACACTCCCCTTCGACTTAAGAAATAATAAAAGGTTATAAATTTTAGTCCGAGGAGTGTCAGAAACCAGAAATGTGACCACCATTATTAAAGAAACAACCATGCAAGTACAGTGTTATTTTGAAATAGTTAAGTATTAATTTTCTCCCCCTCAACACTTGATCAAAAAATACTGAATTTTGAAAGATTTGAGTGTTGACGGAAGAAATGTACTTGCAATGTTTGAAGAAAAATAGGTAGAAGAATATTTTTGTTGTTTTATCAGGTTTTATATTTTTGTATTTTGTTTTTGAAAAATATTTACAAAAGAGATTTTGGTGTTTGACTGGTTTTTAAGACTGTTTTAAGAGTTCATCCAATTCCTCTTGAGTCAAACACCGCATACCAATCCGGTGGACCAACTCATTAAACCTAGCGGGAGGCAAGGCTTTGGTGAGTAGATCTGCCAATTGGTATTCTGTACCCACGAAGTGTAATTCAACTGTACCCTGTTCCGCGTGGTCCTTGATGAAATGATAGCGAAGATCGATGTGCTTTGATTTCGAGTGATGAACTGAGTTGCACGAGATCGCAATGGCACTCCGATTGTCACAGTACATCGGGATTCTGTCAAATACGTAACCATAGTCTTTGAGTTGTGTTCTCATCCAGATGACTTGGGCACAACATGCAGACATGGCTACATATTCTGCTTTGGTTGATGACAACGATGTACAATCCTGCTTCTTCGATTGCCAAGACACCAGTTTATCACCAAGAAATTGTAGTGCTCCTGAAGTACTTTTTCGTGAATCTAAACATCCTGCGTGATCAGCATCTGAAAAAGCGATTAGTTCAAAACCAGAATCCTTCGGATACCAGATCCCCAAGTTAATGGTTCCCTTGATGTATCGGAGGATTCTTTTAGCCTCAGAGAGGTGGGTTTCAGTTGGTCTTGACTGATAACGGGAGCAGAGATAAACGGCAAAGACAATATCAGGTCTGCTAGCTGTTAGATACATGAGAGACCCAATGATACTACGGTATTTTGTAGGGTCGACAAGTTTCTCATGTAAATCAGCGTCTAGCTTTTTGGTATGAGTCATGGGTGTGGCATAAGTGTCACAGGTTTTCATTCCAAATTTGTTTAACAGTTCAAGGGCATATTTGGACTGACTCAAGAAAATACCACGGGGTGATTGATGAACTTACAGTCCTAGAAAGAATGTAAGTTCACCCATCATGGACATTTCAAAATTTTTCTTCATTAGTTTTGCAAAAGCGATTGAGTACTTTTTATGTGTAGACCCAAAAATGATGTCATCCACGTAAATTTGAACAATTAAGATATGTGCCCCGTGATATTGTATAAAAAGAGTAGGGTCAACCGAACCTTTGGTGAAATTATTAGCAATGAGGAAAGATGATAGCTTATCGTACCATGCCCGAGGAGCTTGTTTGAGACCATACAGAGCTTTGTTCAGTTTATAGACATGGTTCGGGAACTCGGGATCAACGAATCCTTCTGGTTGGCTGACATAAACCGTTTCTTTAAGTTGTCCGTTGAGAAACGCAGTTTTGACATCCATCTGAAAGACCGTCATATTCATATGAGCCGCGAACGCGAGAAATATCCGAACAGCCTCAAGACGAGCAACCGGAGCAAAAGATTCTTCAAAGTGTATTCCCTCTTCCTGACGATAATCCTTAGCAACTAGACGTGACTTGTTTCGGATTACGTTCACTTCAGCATCCAATTTGTTTTTCCAAATCCATTTGAGACCAATGACGTAGACCCCTGTTGGTCTTTCAACCAGTTCCCATACTTCAAGACGTTTGAATTGGTTGAGTTCTTCCTGCATGGATTCTATCCAGTTGTCTTTTGTCATTGCGTCTTTAATGTTTTTAGGCTCAGATTGGCAGACAGTGAGTGCATAAATGCAATGTTCACCATCTGTGTGAAGACGTTGTCTCGTAACGACTGGTTGATTCGGGTTGCCAATAATATTTGCCAGAGGATGGTCTTTTGTCCATCGATGTGTAGAGGGTTGATGTTGGTATACATTGTGCAGATTCTGAGGATTCAAATGGTTTGTTGATGATTCCGCGACATCAGGTGTAGCAGTTTCATTAGCAAACGGGTTAAAGAATGCATTCGGATCAAAATCTGCATGTGGGGGGTACTACATTAAGAACATCATCTGCCGGTTCATCATTGTTGGAAGCGGTTTGTTCAACTGTTGTGGTGGAGTCAACTGGTGGTGCTTCTTCAACAGTAGTTGTTGTAGCAGGTGTATCAGGTATAAGAGTATTATCAGGTTGAGCGGCGGAAGCGTGGTGGGCCCATAACCCACAGGTCCCAGGATCGTAACCTGGCTCTGATACCAATGTTAGGACCATATATTTGGTTGATATGGTGAATCGGGAGGTCGGGGAAGATGGAAGAAAGCCATCTTCAAGTTAGAGAGAGAAGCTAGAGAGAGAAGAGAAAACTAGTAGGTGTGTTATTGATGAAGGATGAAATTACACTAAAAGTCTCACCCCTCCATGGAAGTATGGAGGGGTATATATACCCAAACACATACAACAATGGGTAATTGACATAACAAGCCCATGTGTTTAAGGTAATAAAGATAGATACTGTAATCCCGTCAATGTCGTTCCATTTACGAGTTAGGAGCGATTCCAACAATATAAAAGCAAGATAGAGAAAGAAATTGTTAAAAGGAAAATGTACAAAGTTTGTGATTTGAAAATGATTGAGTGAGATTGTTAGGGTCTTTGATCTAAGCCTACCATAATATAGTGGAATCTAGGGGTGTGCATGGTCCAAAAACCGGATCGAGACCCGAATTCGGAAAAAGTCTTAGACCGAGACCGGACCGAATGTGGTCGGTTCGGTCTCGGTCCGGTCGGTTCTTCGGTCGGTCCGGTCCAACAAGGCCAAATTTGCCCAAATTCGTCGGTTTTGGTTCGGACCGAACCGGACCGAGGACCGAATTAGCCCAAAAGCCGAGACCGCGGACCGGACCGAATGTGGTCGGTCCGGTCCGGTCTCGGTCGGTCCGGTCCGTTCGGGTCATATGCTCACCCCTAGCGGAATCACTTTTAAGGTTAAATCATTTATTTTATTCCATAATCCATAACCAAACTAAAAATTTAGAGAATCATTCAATTTCAACAGTGCAACACTTATCAAACAAATGGCCCTTAGTATCTTAACACTACTTTCACATATTGTAGTTAAAGAAGCAAAGCATGTGAGTCAACCAACAATATTAAGGTGTTTGGTAGGGGTGTTCACAAGGTGGTTCGGCTCAGTTCGGTTAGATATTATATCTATACATTGCGAGGCGGGTAGTTTATTTTACTATCCGAAACCAAACCGTACTAGGCGGATAACCGGACATGTGGTATCTGAAATGAGCGGTTACTCGTGATTTGGTCACGGTTAACCATTTTAAAATTTTAATCGAATCGAATCGGACGAACAATATCATAAATTAGAACATAATATGTCATTGTAGTAAAATTAAATAACATTGAAGAGATTAGAGTTATAGTAATGTTGTCCTGTCGCAAGAAAAACATTCAAATTATCATATGTAACAAAGTAACTAATACTGTTGGGATATGAAACTGCTGAAGATTGACAGAGTATTACAGTAAGATAAAGTACTGTAAACTATAAAGTACTGGAAAAGTCAAAGAGTCAAAGTACTACTTAATGATAAAGTCAAAGTACTGCATACGAAGTCAAAGTACTGCAAGATCTAAGAACTGTTTTATTCGTTTATAGAAAGTCTTGTAATTCTAGAATATTCTATGTTAGATTACTTGACGTACAAGGATACAAATTGTAAACCGACTAGGGTATCCTTGAGCCTATAAAAGGACCCCTAGATTGGCATAAGATGTACGTGATTTTATTAGAGTTTTAGAGAGAAGTTCGATATTATTAGAGTTGTTAAAGATCTGCATAATAAGCAGAGTTAGAGTTATTAATAAAATCGTTCAAAGTTAAAGTTATTCTTCTTAGCTTTGTTAAGTAAATTCCGCATACTTAATAGAGTTTGCTCAGTGTTTCTCTGTTAATAACTTAGGATTTATCCGAGGTTATTAAACCTTAACAAGCTATTTAAGTTAGTTTGGTTAGAGTACATCGATCCAACAAGTGGTATCAGAGCTTGTGTGGAAACTCTGACTAAGAAGAAACCCTAAAACCTACCACAGAACCTAAAGATGTCGACTGATTATGTTCCACCACCTTCCATCACCTCAATGAGGATTCCTGTAATCAAGAAGGGCGAATATGACTTATGGTGTATGAAGATGAGGCAGTACATTGCCATTACAGACCATGCTCTATGGAATGTAATTGTCAATGGTAATGAAGTTGTTCTAGAACCTGTAGACATTCCTAGACAACCTAAAGCACCTAAGGCAGTCTTACCAGCAACAACCTTAAGGAATCAAGAGAAGGCTCTCATTATTCTCTTGTCTGCCATTCCAGATGGTCACCTTCTCAAGTTTCATGATGCTAAAGATGCTAAGCAGCTCTGGGCTGCTCTCAAGACCAAATTTGGAGGGAATGAAGCTTCTAAGAAGATGCACAGAAATCTGCTGAAGCAACAGTTTGAAACTTTCACTGTAGGTGAAAGAGAGAGTCTTGATGCTGCATATGATAGGTTTCAAAATCTCCTCAATATGTTGGAGTTATACCAGGCAGAAGTTTCAGTTGAAGATGCTAATCTGAAGTTTCTAAGGAGTTTGCCATCCACATGGCATGTGATAGCTACAATGATTAGAGGACAACCAGGCTTGGATGTTATGGACTTTGATGATCTCTACAATCATCTGAAGGTATATGAGCATGAGATGAATGGTCAAACAAGTTCTAAGTCTCACAGTATTGCTTTTCTATCATCTGAAAAGAGGGGCAGTACTTCCACCAAAAGTACTGCTTCTCCAACTCAAAGTACTGTGCCTCAAAGTACTGTCTCGCATACTGCTCCCACCTATGCTCAGCAAACCCCACCACCTGCTACTTTGCACTCAGATGAAGTTGTGTGCTCCTTCTTTGCACATCAAGCTTCTTTACCTGTCGTTTATGAAGAAGATCTCTCCCAGATTGATGAGGATGCTTTAGAAGAGATTGATATTAGGTGGCAAGTTGCTTTGATCACTGCAAGGATCAAGAAGTACATGAAGAAAATAAGAAAGAGCATTGATTTCAAACCAAAACAGGGAATAACTTTTGACAAATCCAAAATTGAATGCTTTAATTGTCAAAAGACTGGACACTTTGCAAGGGAGTGCAGGTTTGCTAAGTATCAAGCAAACAGGATGACTGAGAAACCAAAGCTGGAGCTAAAAGAAATCCCCATTACTGAAACAAAGGCTTTGGTTGCTCAAGAGAATTTGTCAGAAGTTAACTGGAGTGAAGAGTTTGATGATGAACCAGTGACTTATTGTATGGTAGCAGTGGAAGAAGCAGTTGAAGATTCGGTAGAAGAATTGGACTAGAGCACTGTTTTTGATGAGGAAGTTGATCATGCTACTTTGGAATCTGGAGATGGGTATGGAGGATTTGACTGGAGCTTGGAGTGTGAAGATGATCATGTTCTACTTGCAATGGTAGCTACTTCACCAAGTTCAACCCCTATCTCTGAGGTATGCTCAAATTGTTATGATTTCTATCAAAAACTAGTAAATAATTATGTGTTTGAAAGAGATAATTGTGTTAAGGCTAGGTCTGAGGTAGCAGGTTATCAAATAACCTTAGAGTCAATGGAAGCCAAAATTATAACACAGAAAATAATGAAATGGCTTGGGCTGAAAAATATGAACAACAGGATTACCAGTTAAAACTCAGTGAATGGAAACTAAACTGTAAAATTGCTGAAATTGAGAAACTCAAAAAGGAGAGAGATGATTTGTTAGCAAAGTTTGATGCCTGGAAAGAATCTGGTCTGTCACATGTTACTTATGTTCAAAAACAGAGAAGAACATACATTAGAACTGGCTTAGGTTTTGGTATGGACTTTGATAACATAGAAGAAAACACATCTAGTGATAAGGATGAAGGTGATTTTGAGGATGTAACCACTAGTGATGATGAACTCATTAATTATGTAGACACATCTAGTAATGAGGGTTCAATTAGTGAATCACCTCCTGAGTATAAGAAAGACAGAGGTTATCATGTTGTTCCACATCCAGTTGGTAGTCATCAACCCATAAGACCTGATGTTTCACGTTTTGGTGTAGACAGTCTAGAGTTTAGGAAGAAGCTTATTGGTCAATCTAGGTCTGAAACCCCAAAAGAAACTGTTGAAACAAATTTTTAAAGTCAAGTAGTACCTTCTACTCAAAGTACTGCTCCACAAGCAGTACCTTTAAGAAAACCTTTTCAAAACAGTACTGCTAAACCTTTTTGGAATAATGTTGGTCAAAACAGATTTAATCATTCACCTAGAAGGCACAATAGTTTTGGTCATAGACATAGAAGAAGTCACTTTGGGAGTATGGGTGAAAAACTGTGTTTTGTGTGTTTTAGTCCTAATCATTTAATCAAGGATTGTGAACATCACTCAGAATACCTTAGGAAATTTCCAAAGAATAGGTCTGTCAACCAGAAACCTAGAGAGAACAAACCAGTTTGGAATAATTCTAATAGGGTCGATCATAGTAACTTTTCATCAGATCATAGGTACCCCCACCAGAGAAGACCTTTTTCTAAACCACCATTACCTTCACAAGCAGTACCTTCTCAAAGTACTGCTCAGTCAAACCAAGGTACTGCGAATACCACTTGGCACAGAAATCCTAAGAGATCTCATTACTATCAACCTAGAAGGTACTACAATTCACATAAGGGATCTAGATCACAGGAACCAAGTGTTAAAACTGAATGGGTTAAGAGAGAAAGTACTGATGAGGGACAAACAATACTTTCAACAAAAAGTGAATCAGATGTTTTCATAATACAAGAAAAAGAGAATGAATTTGCAAAAGAGAGTTCTGTTGAAAATCCAGAAAGTTTAGAAAATCCACATGCTAAAAATCAAAAGATAATCCTGGATCATGTTTTGAAAAACAGTGGAAATTACATACTCAAAGAATTTGAGTTTGTAACTCCACAAGGGGAACACAAGTCAGTAATGGCTTGGGTTCCTAAAAGAAACTAACTCTCTAAATCTTTGTGCAGGGCAACCCAGAAGAGGAGCTTAAAGATCATTTGATTGTAGATAGTGGTTGCTCTGGAAGTATGACAGGAGACAAGGATATTCTGTCTGCTTTTAGATCTATTAGTGGAGGAAGAGTTGCATTTGGGAATGATCCCAATGGAGGAAGAATTACTGGTAAAGGAACTATCAAAGCAGGACGTATAGATTTTGAGAATGTTAGATATGTGAAGGAGCTCAAGTTCAACTTATTATCAGTCTCTCAAATCTGTGATAAAAAGCATCCTGTATTATTCACTGACACAGAATGTCTCATCCTTTCCTTTGAATTCAAGCCTGTTGATGATAACTTGGCAGTTCTCAGAGTACCAAGGACCAATGATGTGTATAGTCTGGACATGAAGAGTCTTCACTCTTATGGAAGAGCCACCTGTTTAGTGGCAAAAGCAACAATTGAAGAAGCACATCAGTGGCATAGAAGATTGGGCCATGTAAATTTCAAGAATATCAACAAACTGGTCAAAGGCAATTTAGTTAGAGGTTTACCTTCAAAGACTTACAAGAATGATCACTCCTGTTTGGCGTGTAAGAAGGGTAAACAACACAAAGCTTCATGCAAGAAGCTTGAGGAGAGGACAATTAGAGAACCTTTGGAGCTGTTACATATGGATCTTGTTAGGAATTAGAAATTCCAGGTATTAAAGAGTCGGTCACCTCAAGTATATGTATTCGTTAGAAAGCTCGTAGTCGTAGTTCTTTTATGTTAAGTAGTATTTAGTTAAGTAACACCGTGGAGGACGGACGGGTCTTTACCCACTGTATGCCTGATCCACAGCCCGTTGTGTGGCGTTTTATTGTAAAACTATAAATACCCTCTACCTCCCAAGGTAGAGGGTTGGAGCTCATAATAATATTTTCCTTTCTCTCACTATAGTTCCCAACTCTCTTCCACTCTCTCACTAGAACTTTCTCTCTAACATACTTAAACGCATACTTTGATCATGGTTTAGTGTGTTTGTGAAATCCAATATCTAACAATTGGTATCAAGAGCCATGGTTTGATCACTCATCTTTCATGCTCTTTGTTTTGGTGGATTTCATAAGGTTTTTGGTGTACTAAGGGTTTAGGAGAGTTTGATTCATTTGAACAAATTCTAGTGGTAAAGTTTGAATTTTGCTTGTACTTTTGTGTTTAGGATCATCATAAGTGTTTATGTTTTGAATTGGAAGGCTTAAATCATTGTGGTTTAGTTGTTTTGGATTGATAAAGTGGTTATTTGTGTAAAAAGGACTAAGCGAGTTGAGTCTCGGACTTGTGTTTCTTCAAAGCGAGTTGCTTTGTTATTTGATGCGAGTTGGTACATGCGACTTAGCTGTTTAGCGAGTTGTTATTTATGCGACTTGGGTTCTAAGCGAGTTGTTTCTTTAAGCGACTTGAGATCTAAAGCGACTTAGCTATTTAGCGAGTTGTAACGCTAGCGAGTTTCTCTAAGCGACTTAGTGTTCAAGCGAGTTGAGTGTGTTGCGAGTTGATACTAAAGCGAGTTGGCTATTTAGCGACTTGATTTATTAAGCGAGGTGTCTGTGTTGCGAGTTGATGCTGATGCGACTTGGCTATTAAGCGAGTTGATTACTTAAGCGAGTTGATTAATTAAGCGAGTTGTGTAGTTAGGTACTTATTCATTCAGGCTTGTTACTTCTTCGTGATACATTCTTACGGTTGTTCTTTTGGTTTAGTAAAATCCCGTGAAAGAATCAATTTCCCGGTTTAATCAAAGAATAGTAAAATCCCGTAGAGCTTGAAACATGTCTACAAACGTTCCGACTATCATCTCCACTGTTGCCGAGGATGTTCAAGCAGCTGGTTCAGATACTCGTCCACCCATGCTTGACAGAACTGACTACGACTCTTGGGCTCAACGAATTAGATTGTACTGTCTTGGAAAGGAAAATGGAGTCAACATTCTCAAATCCATTGATGAAGGACCGTATCGGGTTGAGACGACTAGAGATGTACTTGATACTTCTGAAGATGGAACTCTGATTTACGGAATGGACAGACAAAAAATGTATGATGAGCTTGATGATAAGGAGAAAAAGAGATTCGATGCTGATATCAGGGCTTCTAACATTGTTCTTCAAGGTCTTCCTAAAGACATCTACAAGCTGATCAATCACAACACCGATGCAAAGGCAGTATGGGATAATGTCAAGATGCTTCTCTCAGGTTCTGAATTAACTATGGAAGACAGAGAATCACAACTCTATGACGAATTTGAACACTTCAAGATGAAACCAGATAAGAGTGTCTATGAATACTATGTGAGATTTCATAAGCTGGTGAATGATATGAGGAACATCAGAATGACTATGCCTAACATTTAGCTGAACTCAAAATTTGTGAATAACATGAATCCCGAATGGCACAAGTTTGTTACTTCTGTGAAGCTCACTAAAGGATTGAAGAATACGAATTATGAGCAACTCTATGCTTTCCTTCTTCAGAATGAGAGACATGCCATGTTTGAAAAGATGATTCTTAATCAGTTCAAAACCAACCAGGGAGAGACAAGCTCATCTAATGACTCAACTGCCTTCTACTCAAACATCGGAATCACAACCAAAGCCTCACAAGTCATACCCATGGGTAATGGTAATCACAAACTCATTCCCGATCCTATGTTCAAACAAGCTGATGCTGATGCGCACGTGGGTAACATCATTAATCAACTAGCTCTTCTGATTAGTCAAAACATGAATTCTCTCCCACAAACCAACAACAACCTCAGAACAGCATCTAACCCACACAATCAAGCTACTGTTAAAGATGGGAGGATCGTGGTGCAACCAGTTCTGGAAAGACAGTATGATCAGGGAAGAGGTGGAGCTGGTAGAGGTTATGTTGGTAATCAGAATCGAGGAAGGAATGGTAATCAAGGTCAAGCTAAGCCGATCAAATGTTATAACTGTGGTGGTGAGGGACACATTGCAAGGAATTGCACATCTCCAAAACGTCCACAGAATGCTGATTACTTCAGAGATAAGATGCTGCTTGTACAAGCTCAGGATAATGGTGCTGCTTTGGATGAAGAGGAATTGTTGTTTCTTGCTGAGGGCAATGCCAAGACCTATGATGCAGATGTGGATGAGCAGCCTATTCAGGAGATAGGTCACAATCGTCAGAATGCCTTTCAAGTCACTGATTGTGATGCATACGACTCTGATGTGGATGATGGACCTACTGCACACACAATTTTTATGGCTAGCATTTCTCCAATGGTTTCTCCCAAGGTCTCTTCTCCACCACAAGCTGGCCCATCCAAAGACAAACTCATCTCAGAGGTATTAAAACTATACGATGATGCTGATGTGCAAAAGATGTATGACAAAGTACAATCAACTGAAACTATTGAATCAAATATTGAAAATATGGGTAATATCAATGTTGTCCCATATGATCAATATGTGAAACAAAGTGAAAGTGAAGTTGTACCAAGTGATACATCTTCTGCAGTCAACAATGACTATGTTTTTGATGAATACACTGCATGTGCCCCTGATGATTCTGTAAGTTCTGAACTAAATGCCTATAAAGAACGTGTTGCCATTTATGAACAACGTGCAAAATTTGAGTTGACCACTCGTGAGCAGGAAATGGATGACCAAGTGTGTACAATCATTAGAAAAAGTAATTTTCGAGAAGAAGTATTAAAACAAGAGTTAAATTCCTTGCAAGAAAAGCTTTCTAAAACTGCTAAGCAAAAACAAGAACTTCAAGAAAATGTGAAAATGCTTAAGCAAGAATTTAATACAAAGGAATCAAAACTCTTGAAAGATTTTTCTAATCTGAAAACTTTGAAAAACAAACTTGAAAACAAGTTGTACATACAAGGGAACACCATTCAGACTGCTCACATGATCACTAAGCATAGAGTCTTAAGCGATAAGCATAGCATTCCCCTTATTAAGGAACCAAATCCAGAAGTTATTAAAAAGGCTAGAAACGCTCATAAGGTGCTTTATGATGGCAATGAAATCCTTAAACCTAGACAGAAACCTAGTTGCGTTGAGTGCACTGAGGAAGATAAGAAATCAGATGAAGTCACTAGGGAAAAGATGAACAAGAAATTAGATGATCCTAAATGTAAAGAGAAGAAAATAAAGATCACACCCCATGATTATAAGAAGGAAAACTGGATTTCCTTGAACAAGTTTAAGCCTCAGACATTGTTGACTCCCGAACAAGTCTTTTGGAAAATGGATCTAGATAAGCAGAAAGCTGAAAATATTGTTGAAACAAACCCTCCCCTTTGGAAAATGCCTAGAGCGACTGTGTATCCTCCTAATACACCAATGCATCTTGTTCCTAGAACAATTGCCACTAAAAGCAAGACCTTAATTAGCCAATATGTTATCTTTCAACTATTTGTTGATTTTGAGAAAACTTGCAAGAAAAGGATCACACCTACTGGTATAACTGAAGGTGAAAGGGGTTTTGAGCAAATGAAAGAATGCTATTTAACTGAGGTCATGCCTTTCTTTAAACTTCTATAAGATCACTTTGAGAGTCTTAAAAAGGGGATAGATACTGATATTAAGGGAACGGAAAAGGAATTTGATGCAATGATAGTTGAGGTTAGTGACTATAAGCGAGCACTAAAATATAATGAGATTGAGAGGAAGAACTTGCATACACTAAATGAGAACCTGATTTCTGAATGTATTGCTCAAGATGTGTTCTACACTGCTACTAACTGTTCTATTACTGCTTCTCGATTCCATGAACTGTCTGTTGCTTTGAAAGTCTCTCATGATCGTGTCATTGAGCTTGAAAAAACTAATTCTAAACTAAATGAGAAAATTGAACTGGATGATCACGACAATTTGGTTAAACATTTTTCTAAACTAGAAGTTGAGCATTTTAACTTACAACTAAAATATCAACATCTTAAAGAAAATGTCAAAACTTCAAATATCAAGACATCCTCTGATGCTCCAGAGTTTGATGCAGTTTTTCAAATTAACAAACGTGATGAACAGATTCAAGCTCATTGCAACACGATCAGAAAGTTGAAGGCCCAAATCTCTCAATTAAAGGGTCAAACGAACAATGTGACTGGTCCCCAAATGCCTCCTCCTTTAGATTATCAGAATTCTCAAAACTTTCATCTTTAAAACTTAGTAAATGCTTTACAAAAGGAAAATGAGGTTTTTCTTGAAGAAAATGAAAAGGTTAAACGTCATTTCAATGAATTATTTGAATCTATAAAGGTCACTCGTAACAAAAATAACGAAACAGTAGCCTCGTTACAAAAGGAAATTGAGAATCTGAAGAGTCAGGTAAAATGGAAGATGCCAATGACCAATGGGGAGAATGGTGTATCAAAGGTACATGTCTGTAATAAATATGCTTTGTCTGTGAAATATGTTCCTCCTCATCTTAGGAATAACAAACCTGCTATTCAAACATATTTCTCATACCTTAAAGACAGCCTAGAATGTCTCCGTGAGATTGTAGAAGAGGATAAGTTAGAGAAACCAGATGATAATGCAATTGGCCATGCATGCTTATATGCCAAACGATCTCAAGAACTTCTAGAATGCCTAATTACAATATGTCCTAAAACCTTAGGTGAGCAAGTCAATCCCTTGATACCGTGTTCTATGCCTAGTGCCAAGCATGCAAGTCACTCAATGCCAAATGTTATGAATGTGAACCCTAATGTGCCTTCAAGTAGTTCAGATTTCAAATCTGTTAGTGCTAAGAATGTGAACTCGAGTGTGCCCTCTAGGTGTTCAAATCCCAGCTATTCAAGTGTTAAAAAAGTTAATCTTAGTGTGCCTGCATGTAGCTCAGATCCCAGCACATCTAAACAGGTGAAGCAAATAGTAGCCAAACCAACTAATGTTCCCATTCCCTCTACAGGAGTAATCAGTGACATTAAAGCAAGCAGGTCAAAGTCTCAAGCCAATACAAGGAAGGACACGACCTCGCAAGCTAAGAATGTGCATTGGAAGAAAGTAGAAGACCTACCTAGGAACTTTAAGTTTGAGCCGAATAAAACGAATCGTGTTGATTCTAGTATTAGCCATAGGCGTACTGTAATTAATTTGAATTCTGATACTATTTGCAAACCTTGTATTAATGTCTGCTTGAATTCTGTTTCTAATCATGAATGTGGTGTTAATGTTTTGCCTAATGATGTTAATTATCCAATTAATATTGTTAATGCTAAAAATCATGCTAAGAAGGCTAAAAGGCAAAAACGTAAAAAAGTTATAAAACAGTGGAAACCCACAGGAAGAACATTTAGCAAAATAGGCTATTATTGGATACCTGTTGGTCATAAGAATAATCAGACAATGCCCACTAGAAAATGGATGCCTACTGGTAGATCTATTCCCTTAAGAAGTGAACACACTGTGAACAGGGCTAATACAGACACTAGTACTGCATCTATTCACAATGATTCCATTGCCTTATTTTCTGATATGAATGCGTCTATTTCTGATGTGGGTGTTCCAACCAGTGTTACTAACCAAATGGAACCCATTCTTGCATGGGGATCCCAATTATCCAGTTATCCATTCTTGTATGTGTTCAATTGCAGATCGTTCAAATCGTTCTGTGGTACCTGGACTCAGGCTGTTCCAAGCATATGACTGGCGACCGGTCACGGCTCATGAACTTCGTGAGCAAATTCATCGGGACAGTTAGATTCAGAAATGATCATTTCGGTGCAATTATGGGTTATGGTGATTATGTTGTGGGTGATAGTGTCATCTCTAGAGTATACTATGTGGAAGGTCTTGGTCACAACTTGTTCTCTGTTGGTCAATTCTGCGATTCTGATCTAGAAGTAGCCTTCAGAAAACATACCTGCTTCGTTAGAGAACTTGATGGTAAGGAACTTTTAAGAGGTTCACGTGGTTCAAATCTATATACCAAATCTATCGAAGATATGATGAAGTCTTCACCAATTTGCTTGCTGTCAAAGGCTTCTAAAACAAAGTCATGGTTATGGCATCGTCGTCTCAATCACCTGAACTTCGGCACCATCAATGATCTCACCAGAAAAGACTTAGTTGTAGGTTTACCTAGACTCAAGTATGAAAAGGATCATCTTTGTTCAGCATGTCAATTGGGAAAAAGCAAGAAGTATGCCCATAAACCCAAACCTACTAACTCTGTCACAGAAGTTCTTCATACAATTCATATGGATTTATGTGGACCAATGAGAGTGCAGAATATCTTTGGGAAGAAATATGTGTTAGTTGTGGTTGATGATTACTCTAGATTCACCTGGGTCAAGTTCTTAAGGACAAAGGATGAAACTCCTGATATCATCATCAAACTCATCAAACGGCTGCAGGTTCGACTTAACAAAACCGTCAGAATTATCCGAACAGACAATGGTACTGAGTTTGTTAACAAACAACTTAGTGAATTTTATGAAAGCATTGGAATCAGCCATCAAAGAAGTGTTCCACGAACTCCTCAACAGAACGGTGTAGTTGAAAGACGAAATCGAACTCTTGTAGAAGCAGCTAGAACAATGCTGATTTACTCAAAAGTTCCAATGTTTCTCTGGGCTGAAGCTATTGCCACTGCATGCTACACACAAAATCGATCCCTGATTCACACTATTCATGGAAAAACTCCATATGAACTTGTCCACAACAGAAAACCTAGTCTCTCTTTCCTTCGTGTGTTTGGTGCATTGTGTTATCCAACTAATGAGGGTCAAGACTTGGGCAAACTTATAGCTAAAGCAGACATTGGAGTTTTTGTAGGGTATGCACCAAACAAAAAGGGATACCGAATCTACAACAAAAGAACCCGAAATATCATGGAAACAATTCACTTTACGTTTGATGAGCTGACCGGTCAAATGGCTCCTGGACAATCCAGTTCAGGACCCGCACTTCAAAACAGTCCCATTGGTTCATCCCTTGTTCCAAACTCCTCTCAAGAAACTCCATATGTACCTCCATCTGAAGATGATTTAATGAAATTGTTTGATCCTATGTTTGATGAACTTTATGATCCAAGTACTAATGAGGTGTCGATCCCTACAACAGAGGCTGCTCATATTCCTGTGAATGAAGTCAATCCCTCAGTCTCAATATCTTTAAGTCAAGAAGCGCCTACTGCTGATCCTTCAGTCTCATCAACAAATCATCATTCTTCAAATGTACATCATGGAACTGTTTCTGGCATCAATGATGAAGTTAATCCCATTGCTATTCCTGAAGATGCTCCATTTGAAAACATATTTGCTCCTGAATCATCATCAGAACCATCTTCTTCAGAAGACATCGACTCTACTACCTCAGTTCCTCAACAACTGCCACATGAACACCTTAGAAAATGGACTCACGATCATCCACTAGACAACATCATTGGAAATCCCTCTCGTCCTGTATCAACACGGAAACAACTTGCTACCGATGCCTTATGGTGCTTCTTCAACTCCGTACTATCTAAGATTGAACCAAAAGATGTTAAAACTGCCATGAATGAAGATAGCTGGTTCAATGTCATGCAAGATGAAATTCAAGAGTTTGATCAACTTGATGTATGGGAGTTAGTACCTGCTCCAGACTGTGCTATGATTATTGCTCTTAAATGGATCTTCAAAGTGAAACTTGATGAGCATGGTGATGTGTTGAAGAACAAGGCTCGATTAGTTGCTAAAGGTTACCGTCAAGAGGAGGGTATTGACTTTGAAGAATCTTTTGCTCCAGTTGCTCAAATCGAGGCAATCAGAATCTTTCTGGCTAATGCTGCTAGTAAGAACATGGTAGTCTATCAGATGGATGTGAAGACGGCATTTCTGAACGGAGACCTTAAAGAAGTCATCTACGTCAGCCAACCTGAAGGATTTGTAAATCAAGAGCATCCTACTCACGTTTATCGTTTGAAGAAGGCCCTTTACGGTTTAAAGCAAGCTCCAAGGACATGGTATGATACACTGTCAAAGTTTCTTCTATCAACCGGATTTAGCAAAGGAGCAGTTGATCCAACATTGTTCACCAGGAAGTCAGGCAAACATTTAATTCATATTCAAATTTATGTTGATGATATTATTTTTGCCACGACAGACCCAATGGAATGTGATATGGAATGTGATCGTTTTTCAAATGAAATGAGTTCAAAATTTCAAATGTCAATGATGGGACAAATGTCATTTTTCTTGGGATTACAAATTTCGCAAAGTCCCGGAGGCATTTTCATAAATCAATCTAAATATGCAACTGAGATATTAAAGAAATTTGGATTTGATTCAAGTGACCCTGTTGACACTCCCATGATTGATCGAACCAAACTAGATGAGGACCACTCAGGGATCATGATTGACCAAACAAAATATCGTAGTATGATTGGATCCTTGATGTACCTCACAGCTAGCAGACCAGACATCTTGTTCGCTGTGTGCATGTGTGCTAGATACCAGGCTAAGCCTACTAAAAAGCACCTAGAAGCGGTTAAACGAGTCTTTCGGTATCTCCAAGGAACCATCAATATGGGTCTTTGGTACCCCGAAGGACACCGGCATGACACTAACAGCCTATGCAGATGCTGATCATGCAGGGTGTCAAGATACTCGTCGAAGTACATCTGGAGGTGCTCAGTTTTTGGGTGATAAGCTTGTGAGCTGGTCTTCAAAGAAGCAAATGAGTACTTCTATTTCCTCTACAGAGGCTGAATACATAGCCATGTCATCCTGTTGTGCTAAAATCTTATGGATGAGATCTCCATTATCTGACTATGGCTTTGAATTCAACAAAATCCCTCTGTACTGTGATAATAAAAGTGCTATTGCTCTCTCATGCAACAACGTTCAACACTCAAGAGCAAAGCATATCGACATTCGACATCATTTCATCAGGGAACAAGTGGAAAAAGGTGTGGTGGAACTCTATTTTGTGAGGTCTTAATATCAGTTAGCAGACATCTTCACCAAAGCTCTTCCAAGAGAACGTTTTGAGTTTATTCTTCCACGTCTTGGCTTGAAAAGCCTTCAACCAGAAACACTCAAACGTCTTCAGGAAGAAGACGAGGAGTAAAGGTCTATCTTCATCTATCTCTTGTATATATCTATTCGAAAAACAAAATACAAAATTATAAAACCTTCAAAAATCAAATAGAAAAATATAAAACCTTCAAAATCCATAAAAATCTGAAAAATTCGAAAAATCTTCAAAAAATATTGTCAATTTGTTATGCTTTTTCTCGGTTCGACAATATCTACGGTCTTTGTGCTGTCATTCAAAGAATGACACGGGACTTTAGATGTTGTTCGAATTCTTAAAAAAAAAATCAAAAAAAAAAAAAAAAAATCAAAAAAATTAAAAAAAATGAGAGAAAGAGAAACAATGGTTTATTGTCACTTCAGGCAGTAACCCTCTTTTCAAAGAAAGAACAGAGCCATGCTTTGTCATGTTTTTCAAGATTTGAGAATTTGTTTGAACATTCATCAAAAGCCTTCTTATCAACCAAATTCCATGCTCTGATTCTATTAACATGTTATCTACTGAAAACAAATTGTTTTGAAAAATAACTCAGACTCTATTTTTGATAATCATCTGGACTTATTTGTCAAAATATCAATCTCTCAATCAACAACCTATGTCATTGATTGAACGGGAGAATGATTTCAATTAAATTAAAAAGTTATTTGGCATTAAATTTTTTTCAAAAGATATTCATGCATGTTTTACCAATGG